>CM021103.1:701292704-701472326 GCA_007115665.2 Sequoiadendron giganteum
GTTTGAAACGATGAATCTAGAAGCCTGACCCTAGCGACACGTGTCCGGGACATTAGGTCTCGGGTGAAATGGCTTTGTGCCACCCTTGCATGCATTAAAACTCCTTTTGAACCTCATATTGGGGGAGGAAGCCATAAACTCAATCATCCTCACCACTTGCTCTAGTCTTGGGAAGGCTCTACCCTTGAATAGCAACACCTTTACTAGCGAAGCCATGTCGGATTGAGGTCCTTCTAGCAGCTACCAGCTCTCCAGTAGCTACAAGCTCTCAAGAAAGCACATTGTGGTGCACCCATGTGCTCTAGAAGAGGGTCTTGACCCATGGGTAACACTCTCTCTCCTTATCGCTCTTTCCTACTAGTTAATTTACTATCATGTGGTGCAGGTTCTACTCCGAAGCAGGTTTTTTTTTCACCACACACTTTGTTTACTTCCTTTATGCTTTTTTCCAAACTTGGTTGTCTGTGGAGGTGGCAACACTAGTATGGTGGTCTGACTGAGGTAGGCTCCTATATAGCCCCAACATTTTCCCCTTAATCAGTTGTGTGTAGGTTACAAATGGGAATTGGGACTAAATATCCAAATGCATGAAGGTAATCTTATTTTGACCCCTTTTGTATTTTCCTTTGGCTCTTAGCTTTCAATTGGTTATTCAACTCATCAAGCTTTCTAATCAGAGTCAAGAAATAAGACTCTATTTCATCTGCCTGAGATCCTAAGTTCTTTATGATTGGGGACGCCAACATGCCTTTTAGACGACAATGCATCACGCTAGCATCCTAGAACTATGCTGACGTCTTTTGGCCAAGAGCTTCTCAGTCAGGGATAGAAACCTAGAAGTCTTGCTCTCTCGAGTCTTGAACCTATTCTCTCGCTCCCCTTCATGATTCTTTTGGTCTGTTCAATTTGAGGTGTATAAGGGCAGTTCATTCCCTGGTGATCTCTTGAGAAGATAGAGACCTATGTTCAACAAATCCCTCTTATATCACATTTTGGTGAACCTGACGTGAACTGTTAGATCCATTTTCGTAATGCCTTCTAGCTATGGCGAGTTATTTTTTGAACAAGATTTTGATATGTTGGAAGATGCTTTGGATGATTTCTTAGAAGCATTTTCCCCTATATGTAAATCTTCAAGAAAAACTCCTTCCTTGCCAGCTGAGGAGTCGTTAAACGTGGTGGTAGTTTCTGTGGCTCCTCTAAGCCCTGAGAAACCCTTCATTTACATGACCCTGGCCGAACCGTTCCCCAAGAAAGTGTATTCTTCCTATGGGATTTTAGGTCATAGTGACCCATCAATTTTATATTCAAGATTTTTGAAGCCTATTGACTCTACTTCTTATAATGTCATAGGAAACACATACCCTATGGGGAGAAATCTACAGAAGTTAGAAAAATAAGCTACCATTCCTACATTGCAGCCAGATCATGTTACTACTTCTTTACCTCTGTCTCAACCTAACCTTCCTCCAGCTCCTAAAAACGTGATCAAAGCACTAGGTGATTACGATCTCATTGAGCAACTTCATGTTACTTTGGCTAAGATCTCGCTATGGGATTTGCTTCAGACCGCCCCAGTTTATCAAGATATGTTGTAGGAGGCCTTACAAAATATTCTCTTGCCTGCCTTGACTAGGCCTATGGATGTTGACGCATTGATGGCACATATTCAAGTAGATTTTCTGAATATTATGTTCCACCCGTAGCAACTCCCACCTCCAGAAATGTAGAAGCAAGCAGAACCTTTGATGATCATAGTAAATGTTAACAAAATCAATATTAGATGTACCCTCGTTGACACTGGTTCGACCCTCAACATTTGTGGTATAGATCTACTACCTAAAATAAAGGTGGATTCATCTTCCTTGGCCACTTCTTCCTTATACATTCGTGGGTTCGATAACGTTGGTAGCCAAGCTCTAGGTATGATAACATTACCTTTGCAGTTGGGTCTCCTTACTTTGCGTACATTGGTTTATGTAATTCCTAACCCATTACCATAAAATATCATTCTAGGAAGACCTTGCATTCACGATATGGGTGCAGTAACTTCTACCCTGCATCATTCTCTGAAGTTTGTCACTAACAATCGGGTGGTTACAGTTAAAGTAGATCCAAAAATTGTGAACCTTTGTTTGCTAGCCACTGCTAGTCATAACTCAACTACTTCTATCCTCAAGAATTGCATTCTCTCCTTGACTGCTGACAGTATGGCCTGTTCCTAATTGATACCTTCCATGAAAGCTATTCCGTGAACAAGTACCAACCAAGATGAATTACCTAAGACAGAAGAATGTGAACCCCCTCCGCCTTATCCTTTGTCTCCTGGGGCGAACTCTCTTTTAAGCGATAATTGGGGTTCCTTGAATTTCTTTGAATTCTTCATAGAAGAATATAGGTTGAACCCCTCTGCTATGGATTTTCTGAGTTCTACTAGTAAGATAAAGAGTGATCCTCCCGCGAAGGAAGAGAAGTGTGATCCTATCCAGGAAACCACTCCTCCCCTAGAGAGTCACTCTACCCCTATAAAAGAGGTTAATGCTTGCAAGCTAAGCAAGGGAAATGGGACCACTTCCATAGAAACGTTTGATGTCCATTGGTGGAATGAAACACTCTACATGGAGCTGCCCCCTCCTGACACTCTACAAGCTCTCTATGGGTTTGGTTATAAAATTTCCTCTCAGTATGACTACGAGAAGAAAGGCCTAGGATGTATCGAGCAAGGAATACAAGACCCTATCTAGTTTAAGCAACGAAAACACAACCTGGGTTTGGGATTTCCTGTTGAATAGCCTAAGCAAAAACATTGGTGGGGTGTTAACATGATTTCAGCTGAACCGTTAAACCTGGTCCATCCTGAGCTGGTAGAAGAAATAGGAAGAACCGAGAAAGTTCTTGTAGACATCTTCTCTTCAGATGAAGCCTTGGAGGAGTTTATAGGTGCTTATTCCCTATTGCATCCTTATCATCACAAGAAACGATTCTTGTATCACTTGCATATACAAGCATACTTTAGAGAATTTGTTCTAAGTGTTGACAAGGAAGATGCTCTATATAATGTCAGTGATAATGTTTCAATATCTCATTTGGAGGATCATAGTTCTCTCCTTAAAGGGTATACTATCGAAATCCCTGTTAATATAGGATCTCCAGAAAAAATAATCAAGATAGGGAAGTGCCTCTCTATCGAAGAATCAGATGAACATTCCGCTCTCTTGCGTACTTATAATGATATCTTCGCTTGGACATATGAGGATATTCCTGGTATAGATGAGTCTATAGTGGTCCATAATATTGTTCTATGTCTCGACGCTAAGCTCATTAAGCAAAAAATCTGAAAGATAAATCCCAGGGTAGATCTAATGGTCAAGACCAAGATAGAGAAGCTATTGAAAGCAGGCTTTATCTGCCCCATTGACTATTCTCCCTGGATCTCAAATATAGTAGCTGTTAGTAAACCGGACGGTCGTATTTGCATATGCATTGACTTTCAAGACCTTAACAAGGCTTCTCTTAAAGATGACTTTCTGCTACCTAATATAGATATGATTGTGGACTCGACCGCAGGCCATGCATTGTTATCTTTCATGGATGGTTTCTCGGGTTATAATCAAATCTGTATTAATCCGTATGATCAATACAAGACAAACTTTACCACCTTTTGGGGAACCTTTTGCTATGTGGTCATTCCCTTTGGGTTAAATAATGTAAGAGCGACTTACCAAAGAGTGATGACCTTGATATTTCACGACTTGATTCACAAGATCTTGGAAGATTATGTTGATGACATCTTGGAAAAGTTTGTAAACCATCAAGATCATGTGAAAAATCTTCATCTTATCTTCAAAAGGCTTCGACTTTACCAGATGAAGCTCAATCCCCATAAGTGTGTCTTCGACATTTACGCGGGAAAGCTTCTCGGGTTTATAGTCTCTTATTGTGGGATCAAAGTAGACACAAATAAGATTGATGCTATTATTAACATGTCCCCTCCAAGGAATATCACCAAACTACAAAGCTTACAAGGGAAATTCAGGAAATTTGTAGATTCATACCTCAGTTGGCTGACCATACCCTTCCTTTCACCTATCTCTTGAAGAAAGATATTCGCTTTATATGGGATGAAGAATGTCAACAAGATTTTGAATCTATCAATGCTTATTTGACCAATCCTCTTGTATTAATACCAACTATGCAAGATAGACCTTTCCTAATTTATCTCGCCACCTCACCATATGCTTTGGCAGCCTTACTGGCCCAGTATGATGATGTAGGAAGAGAGAGAGCAGTTTACTACATTAGTCACATCCTGATTGATTGTGAAACCCATTATTCATGCATGGAGAGGTAGTGCCTTGCTCTTGTCTTCACTATACGGAAGCTAAGACAATATCTCGTCCATGCTGAGACTCACATCATAGTGAAAATAGATCTTTTGAAACATCTATTCTCTAGCACCGACCTTGCTGGGACACTAGCAAAGTGGATTATGTTGATGTCTGGGTTTGATATGAAATTTTTCACTCATAAATCGGTAAAAGGACAAGTTGTTTCCGACCAATTGGCAGGAATTCCCTCGCCTCGCTCCTTCCCCGGGTTGGATTTATTCCCTGATGAAAATATCTTCACAATCAACTCCCATCTCGAATGGAAAATGTACTTCGATGGATTGAAGTTTCAGACTGGTTTTGAGGCAAGTGTAGTCCTGATGTCCCCTAAAGGTAAACCGGTCCCCTTATCCTTTCGATTATATTTCCTATGTACCAATAATATCACCGAGTACAAAGCCCTTATCGTCGGGTTGCATACCATAATTGTATTGAAAATTAAACACCTTCATGTACTAGTCGACTCTGAGCTTATTGTGAATCTAATCATGGGGACCTATCAAGCTAAACAAAGTAAGTTGTCCTAATATAGAGACCTCTCTTTTTCCCTGCTTAATCAATTTTCCTCTTTCACAATAAACAATATCCCTAGATGAGAAAATAGACATGCAAATGCCATGGCAAGCACAACTTCCTTGGTACCTTCCAAAGAAGATACAAGGGAATACCACTTTGTAATATAGGTCTTGCAAACCCTGGTAGTTCTTGATCAACTCACACCCAAGTCTCTGACTTGCCTCCATGCAAATTTGGGAGAGTGGTTCTCTAACATCTACAATTACTTAAGGAATGGAAATTTTCCTAAAGGTGCGACAAAAAACCATTGCATTTGCATATGAAAGCTTTTAGCCCGCTATGTCATCTTATCCGATGTTCTCTACCATAAAGCGTACAACGAATTGCTACTAAGATGCCTCACTAGAGCAGAAATACCCCTTGCCCTTAAAGAAGCCCACGTGGTTTCTAGGGGTGGAAATTTTATTGGTAGATCCCTGGTGAGAAAGTTGACACATATGGGGTATTATTGGTAGACGATGGAAAATGATTCCTTCGGTTTCGTCAAAAAAAATATTAAATGTCAACAACATAACCACCTTATCCATGCTCCCACTCAGAAGCTATAGAACCAAACTTCCCCTTGGCCATTCACAAAATGGGGATTGGATATTATTGGGAAAATATCACCTCCTTCTTCCAAAGGATATACCTTTATTATCACTGCTACAAATTATTGCACAAAATGGGTTGAATCCATTCCGATCCGATCCAGGAATAATGAAATATGTAACTTCCTATTGAAGAACATCATTTCCCAGTTTGGATTGCTTGCTACACTTGTTTCTGACAATGGTACACCATTTAAAAATAAGGAAATAAAGCAATTCCCCAAAAAAAAATCATATTCAACATAGATTTTCTATACCATATTATCTGCAATCCAATGGCCAAGCTAAAGCTTCTAACAAAATGATTGAGCTAATCTTCTACCAGATGGTTAATAAACACGATAAGGATTGGCACATTCAGTGAACTTATGCTTTGTGGGCCTATTGCATGAGTGTTCACATGATGACAAGAACGATGCCCTATAACCTCATGTATAGTGCCGAAGCTATCATGCCTTTAGAATTGGAAATCTCATCTTTACGAGTTTCCCTTAGTGGGGTGATTGATGATGAAACCTATTGGGTTAACCGCTTACATCAACTTGAGATGCTCGATGAGTGCCATTTACAAGCCCTCGATTACCTCAAATATTACCATCAATCACTGTCCAAATGATACAATCAAGGTGTGCTTCCTAGGACCTTCAAGATAGGAGACTTGGTTCTATATGAAAATCAACAGAATATGAACGCGATACCTAACCAAAAAGGGAAATTTAGTCTTAATTGGTTAGGTCCTTACATTGTGGTTTCTGTATACAGTTTGGTTGCCTATGGATTATCATATATGGAGGGAAAACCTTTAAAAAACCCTATTAACGCAATGTATCTTCATCGATACTATGCATAGTGTTCGAATGTGTCATGTATGTGATGTTCTCCCCAAAAGGTAGTAATACTGGATACATAAAAATCTATCATCTATATTAGAACATTATAGCATTTGATTGACATATGGATAAATGTGTCAAATTAAATCATGATTAACATCTAATAATAACATAAATCCATGTAATAAAAACCATCCATAGCATAAGCATATATGAAAATGTAAAAGCATGCACACATGAAAAACTAGGATATCGAAACCGATGTATATATATGTGTGTCCAAGGTATGGATCAAATGTCATATACATATATCGTGCCACTGCTATAAAAAATGAGTGACTACTGAATATGTGTCTATACAGAATATCTACAAGTATGCATGTATATCTACATCTGGCTGCAAAAATGATATACAAAATGAGGATCCTATCCATGTGGCATGTGGCTCCCTGAGCCCTTTGGCTCTAGTGGCCACTCTGGTACTTTGCGAGGAGGCTACATGGTGGTCTGTGATTGGGATCGATGTGAGCGCGATGCAGATAGGCCTGCCTGTATCCCTCTGAGCTCCCCCTGCAATGAGAAGATATCCATCCTTGCCTATATCAGCTCTTGCTATAGTCGTTGAACATCTGTTAGGATCACAACAACTGCCTACACATTGAGCTCATCAATGTGGCTTTGAAGGGCATCATGTGTCACCTTAGTAGAATCATCCCTCGTCATGGTCACATCTCGCTCGGCAAGCGTCATCTGTAGCTCCCCCAATAGCTGATCTCATTGACCCCTAGTGATAGTCAGCTACACCACATCCGTGCATTGCTCCTCATATGTGGTCCGTAGACATGCCACTGGCTCAAAAGTGGGGGCATGCTTCCCCGCTGAAATAGGTCGATATGCATCTAAGACCATTCCTCGGATCGATATAGCAAGGGCCAACTCTGAAACAAATTGATCTATGAGCCTAGTCCATCCCTATGCATCCTTTGCAACCACAAAGGAGAGAAGAGGATCAGTATCACATGGCATGTATATGTATTAAAAGCGTAAGAAGAAATATGAAAAGTAGGAAAGTAACAATAATACAGTATGTATACCTGGATCCCCTGGCTGCTAGGTGGGATCAGGGTGTGGATCAGCACTGGGGCTTATGCCGTCGATATTGGCAGCCACCCCAAGAGATGCTAGTGATGTTGCTAGGATGGTGGAAGCTAGCAGTGCCAATGAG
Organism: Sequoiadendron giganteum; assembly: GCA_007115665.2. Classification (NCBI taxonomy): domain Eukaryota; kingdom Viridiplantae; phylum Streptophyta; class Pinopsida; order Cupressales; family Cupressaceae; genus Sequoiadendron; species Sequoiadendron giganteum. Next base: position 701,300,314 of record CM021103.1, read on the forward strand.
ACATGAGTAGCTGGTGTGGGAGTTGACCTCCTACATCATCGTGGCCTCACAGGTACCGCCTCCTCCTCCTGTCCTGGCTCCTCCTCCTCCTCTACTCTGCCCTACTAGCGGCCTCTCCTCCTACCCTATGCTAGCTACTAAGGCTCCTCCTCTTGTGGGCCTGGGTCTCCTCCTAGAGTCCCCTCGCCGAATATGAGCATAGGACGATGCCTCTCCCACCATCGGGTAAAATCTGCTACCACCCCAACATTATCCACTGTCACCATAGCCGGTAGATCATGGTCGGGCTTGTCATCATCTGAAAAGATGATGTCTATGATAGAAGGTTGAGGGCGATCACTGACCCTCATTGCACTATGGTATGCCCTAGTGTATGTGGGTATGGTCTGTACACGGCCATGCTACTACATGACTTGACTCCAGTAGAATGGTACAGTGATGTAATAATGGAAACCCACTAAAAAATTATCCCCCTATAGGTTCTTGAGGAACCTACTATCATCCACCCACCTGAAACAGCAGTGAGGCCTCCAACGCTCCTCTCCCATGGTGACAATATCAAACTGCAACCTCCAAAACTATAAATCCCCAAAGTGCCACTAGCTTGTCATATCATACTAGTGGGCCATCGAGATATCATACGATCATCCCCAAGGAAAACCGACTAGTCGGGTGCACATAATGTGGGCGTATGCCCACACCTGCAATAGTGTGCACATTGTAAGGCTACGATACTCATAGGGCACATACCACCCCAGCTCCTGGTAGAGGTGTGCCAACATGCTGCGCCCCTAGGCATACACTGTCTGGTGCTCCACCATATCTCTAATAATCAGAATGAGGCCCTCGTGTAGGTGTGAACCTCGCCTGTCTATGGCGACCTAAAACCCAATGGTCACTGCCATCACCCAGCATAGCAGCGACATTGTATTCCTCACATGGTCATACCAATGCGCATAGATGTAACCAGTGTTGTCACCGCCATTGATATGCCCTGTGAAGTAGTGAACTCCCTCGCTATGCTCCCGCACTAACTGGGTGTCATCTAGAACCACCTACCATCTGCGGATGGGAAGCTTGAGGATTCAATAAACATCCTCCAGTGTGATGGTCATCTCCTTGTAGGGTAGATGAAAAGAGGAGGTGGTAGGATTCCATCGCTCCATCAGAGTGGTGAGCATCCCATCATGATAACGCATCTCTGGCATTGTGAACACATGCCAGAGACTGACTCCCTCTAAGTAAGTGACCTCATCTGGAGATAGCCGGTCTCTTTCCTCTCAGATGAGGCAAAATGCTCACCCTTCGAGATGCTCCTGGATCTCTAGATAGTCCTGCAAAAGGTAAAAGGGTTTTAGTCAGAAGCCTGATCATGATAGAAAACCATGCAATATAGACACATTTGCACCACACAGATGTCTACGTAATGCACCTACATCCTGGATCCACCACTATCACCCAGAGGATTGTAGTACATCCTCTGGACAACAACACAGACCTTGGATACCAACGCCATTCCCAAACAAAAGCGTGAAAAGAGGATGAAGGCACACATTTTGGATGCCTGCGCACCTCAAGGCATAAGAATCTAAAATAATGAGCTAAAAAGACATGTATATTAAGGGTAAGAAGCCTACCTGATCAACCTTTCGATCCACGATGATGTCATCACGCAACTGGTCTAGCCTCGACATCTCATACACTGTCTTGCTCGACATTTTGCTAGCTTTTCTCTCATAAAAGTCAACAATCTACTCATGGTGAATAGTGAAAATGACCCTTCTGGGGGCCCACCTAGGTATATATAGGCCCCCTCGGGCCCATTTTTCCTAGAGCTCGTGGCCCCCCCAGTTTCTCTGAATCAACAACTTATTCTTTATCATTCTTCTATCCTTGGTAGTTTCTTCTAATTTTTTGAAACTGACTCAAAATTTTAGATTTGCAAGATACAGTTTTGAACAATTTTTCATGACCTTAGTGTTGTTGATTGTTGAGCTCGGAAGCTGGGGACATCCTCTATACCATTTGGCTCAACCTCGGCAACCTTTGCGGTCCTTCTCTTTGGCATGCACTTCCGTAAAATTTAGAAGTTGGGTGAAATTTTTCTTCTCTACTTTAGTAAGGCTGATTTTTTCGAAAATCGAGCCTACTAAAGTGGGGGAAAAATGTAATGTCACAGAATTGCACCCAAGGGAAATTCCACATTTTTGCATCTTGCCTTGCATTTATGACACCTTGGAAACATTAATGGTAAAATGTCATGAGTTGAAACTTCACGATTTTGACTCCATGAGGACACATGGTCAGACGACAAAAGCTTGACAAGGCATTTCCTAAAACTATAGGCTCTAGATGCCTACATGATGCATGGACATCTGCGTGGTATGCAGATGTCCTGTTAGAACCTAAAAAATCCATAAAAAAACTAAGGGTTTCCCCAGTTAATTCCATATAATATTTCATATATTTTCATGAAAAGTCTTCATTTCATCCGCTCTTATTATTCATGTCATACCACTTTACTACAACCTCCCACAATGGGCTCATGGTATGGCGGTGGTAGTTAGTGGGCAAGTATAAAGCGCTTACCTTGCCACCACACACGGTCTAAACATAGACCGCAGTAGCACGGTGGGAAGTAAGTTATCGACTAGGTAGCGGTTAAGAGACCCCACCACGGTACCGCAGGAGGTCATCTCAGGACCCGTGGTGCTACGATAGTGGGTTAGCAGATAGTGGCGGTCAGTCAATGATGAAGACAATGTAGTAGGAGATGCTTACCATGCTATCGTTGGCAATCATCTCATAGACCACGGTAGCGCGGTGAGCAGTCAGTGGAAGCAGTTGGCAGTTCGCAAGGAAGTTACCGTGGTACCGCCACCAGTCAGAGGAGGAACCGCGGTGTTGTGATGAATGGTTAGTAAGTAGCGAGGGGTAACAATCAAGATCTTATCATGATACCACAGACAGTTGAAATGAAGTTTGTGGTTGAGTGGTAAGGGTGTGGTAGAAGAGGAGGTCGTGAAAAGTCAACCACCGCTATACCACGGTTGGTCAACATGTTGACCACGGTAGAGTGGTAGGAATAAGGTAAGTTGCGCACCAATAAATGGAAAGAAATGTGAGGGGCGATAAAGGTATAAAGTAAAATGTAAAGAGCGGGAAAATATATAAAGCAAAATCAAAGACATAGAAATAGTATAAAATATTTAATTTGTCGATAAGGCAATTAAGTAAATATTTTATTTGACTGTGGAATGTAAATGGCCATAATGGGAAAGTGAATGGTTGCAATGCCTAGTATGAATTTTATAAAATATTTGAAAATCAGTTGTAGCAGGGGTTAGAGTAGGAGTCAAATTTTTCTGACTGGGAATGTAAAAATGTATAGATCTTTCTTGAAACAGAGCAATGGGGATTAATGTTTTTAACTGGTGAAAACCTTCCTATTTTAGTTGTTGTGTTGCAATAATCTACATTCCTTTATCTAGTTCTCTCCAACTTGAGATCCTTTAATTATTTAAATCAGAATATCAAGTATAATCTCTGATTTATCAGAATGTATTCCCATTTTGTGTGATTTAATTTGTTGGTGTCTGCAAGTCAGAATTAAATCCCTTCAAGTAATTCACTGCAATTTTAGGATTTCTTTTGGGTAGTTAAAGAAGGACCAGATTAAGAAACTTTCTAGCACTATTTATGTAAGACATAAATAAATGAAGTTGTATGCTAGTAATTGGAATTTCATTTTCAGAGTGCCTAACAACTAGAATTAAACTAGAGAAGGAAAACATATATCATTTTCTATTTTTTGACTCCATTGCCCATGTGGATAGAAGGCATTGATCTACCACAACCTAGAGATCTAATTTTATATCAAACAACTTATTCAAAACCTGTCTTTTGTGCAGTAGGAGTAGGTATAGTTATAGTGATTTTGTCTATCCACTTCCCTTTGCCATTGTGGGTAGATTGTTTCACCAGGAAGTATATTTCAATCTGCAACATTCACATAGGTTCACCCGCCTTGGTCTAGCACTATTTATGTAAGACATAAATAAATGAAATTGTATGCCAGTAATTGGAATTTCATTTTCAAAGTGCCTAACAACTAGAATTAAACTAGAGAAGGAAAACATATATCATTTTCTATTTTTTAACTCCATTACCCATGTGGATAGAAGGCACTGATCTTCCACAACCTAGAGATCTAATTTTATATCAAACAACTTATTCAAAACCTTTCTTTTGTGTAGTAGGATTAGGTATAGTTATAGTGATTTTTTCTATCCACTTCCCTTTTCCATTGTGGGTAGATTGTTTTACCAAGAAGTATATTTCAATCTGCAACATTCACATAGGTTCACCCACCTTAGTCTAGCAGAACCTAAAGAGAAGAAGGTTCAATTGCATCAATTGGCCTTGTACATTGACCAAAAGCATTGTGAGAGCTTGGCAACCTCTCATGGTTCAAACCTACATTTTTGAGACCCAACAGTTTGGCGACTCTGCTAGGGTCTATACTCAGGAAACGTTTTTCAGCCTATCCATTTATAGAGTCAAAAAAGTTTTACATTTTTATTTTTTTGGAGATTCCGTTGGGGTAAACCAAAGTTGTATCATAATCTTTTTCATTTTCCTACTTTTTGGAAAAGTAGGTGTCGACTCTGTTTCATATTTGATAAATAATGCATGGATATTATGGAATAGTCACATTTTGTCAAGATGTCAGAAGAAGAAAGAAGACAACAGTCAATAAGAGAGTTGAAGGAATTGAAACAACAAAGGCTACAATTGGATCAACAAATTCTACAAGTGAACCAACAATTGCTGCAATTGGGACTCAAAAGTGTTCCAAATACATCACCAAATAGGCCTTCATGCAGTGAGAATGAATACACAAATTCTAGTAGATCTTGGACACCACAAGTGCCTCATGATGCCACTGAGAACTTATCATTGGCCCTTGAATTTATCCTATTATAATCCAAATAGAAAATGAATAATGGTGCATTGTGCATTACACCGTGGATCCCATCCTTCCCTTTGGTATTTACACCTTTAGATAACTCAGAAGCCGAGTCCGCCCATCTCTCTTCTATTTTCATTAACCATAAAGTAATTCTATTGACCACTTGTCCATCTTGAGGACAACATTGCTTTTGGACATCTGTCAATTCTGATAGCGCTTCATACTTAAGCTTTGTATCGACAAAGTTTCATCGATCTCTTAGATCTATTTCTCCTTTTTGACAATCTACCAAATCTAAGGTTAACCCTATTTCCTAGCCTATTTCTGACTTTTAGAGTTTACAACCTTCCTTTCCATATAATGGTTCAAACTTCAATGTTAGAAGTTTATAAGTATTTATCAAATCATTCAAGATTTGGTTTATCACTTTTTGCTAATTCGGCTATAATAATATATTGTGCATTCACTCAATTAAATATCTTGTACTATGATCATGGTCCACACAAACTTATCATTATTTTCTCATTCTCAACTGTGACAACCTTCTTATGATTACTAAGCAACTACCTTACACAATATGTTATTTAGGACCAAAATCCCATAAATCAAGTTTCCAACCAACATTGGTTACCTTGGTGAGTTTGTCCACCACAACTTTGTGTCGGTTCTGCCAACATAGATAGGTTAAACTATCTAGTGTTCTACCACTCCCCCTTTATAATCTCAAGAGATTACACATATCCTACCAATGATGACATCCTATCTTCATTTTTGGCACACTAGACATTATCTTTCTATATACTCAACAACATCTTACTCCATCCTTTCCAAGTTATATTGGTTCCTAATCCAACAAATAAATTTTTCATTCCCATGTCCTAACTATGACATTAATTTCCTCATTTCATCCCTTAATTCTCTAAAATTTTGGGTACATAGGCTTTTTTACATTCACAATAGTCTATTCTTTAACTAAGTGAAAACCTCTTTTGTGGACTAATACCACATAAGCATAATGCTTAGATATTCTATGGAGGTAGATCTCCTTCATCTTAGGAAATCCACTCCTAGATTTCTTCCATCCTTGGATTATTTCCAAAGATGTAATCCATCTTTCAACTCAATCTAATTTTACTTCAGTACAAATTGGTACTAACTTCGAGTATTAATCTGAATTCAATCATGTTGGTTCCTAGAAGATGTCAAATCTATTTTCATACCTAATTTACCAAGAATGAATAATTTCTCATTAGTTCAAGCGGTTCACTTAATCACACAAGTAAGTCTCAACCACAGTATACCCTAATCTTAAGATAAAGTCATCAACCAATGACTAGTTTTATGGAATAGGTTACTCTAACCCTATATGTTCTAATCAAGACCAATTGTACAACCCAACCAGGTAAGTTATCCCTGACCTATTGGTGTCAATTAGTCTAGTACATATCCCAGCCAATAGGTAAAACTTAACCTAAGGTTTCTCTCTTTAATCAAATGAACTCCTCATTCCAAATAGGTTATTCTAAACCTAGGGTTTCATTTGAGTGTAAAGTATGATCAAGTGATCAATCAGGTAAAGATAATTGGTGTGGTTGCATAGCATCACATCCTATCTTATCTTTCATATAATCACTATGGATTTATAGCTAAAGCTTATCATCCCCAAGGTTTACTATCATATTTAGATAATAGTGCCAAGTTGCTTCATGGCACTAGAATATCTCATACTATACACATAGTCTAACTATCTAAGAATAGATCAACAATAGCTACTTCCCATAAAGGGTAATAGAAGTAGTAAGAAACTTTCTTATCAATCATAATTAATCTAGATCTTCCCTTGTTTATCCCATAGACAATGATCTTCCCTTTCATGACCAAGTAATCTTCCTATCCTTTCCTTAAGACATCAATGGTAATAGCAATTGATTTTACAATGAATATCTATGTAAGGTATCATGTGATAATAGTTCACAACTCTTGACCTTTCAACTATTTTTCTTCAAAAAATTATAATACCTTATCCTTGTGGTCATGAAGTACATGACTTAATTGTCATCATGACTTGCTAAGAAGTCAAAGTTCTTCCAATTGAAAACATATTCACATTTTTCGATGGTTGGGGTACTTAATCCAAGCTCCGTTAGTATTTCCATGATATTCGTTTAACTCAAAGTTGAAATCCTAGAAAAAAATTTCTTTCTCAAATGATTTAACATTCCTTTTTGTTGGCTTTATATTGCCCTTTCCTTGCCTTAATGACATGCCTGGAATATATACTTTTTCATAAAGTTAGATTTATCATTGATTCTGATCTTGTAGATCAACATTTTGGGTTGTTTAATAGGTGATCTTATGATTACTCAGCTACTTTACAAGTTAAGAGACACTCTAATAATCCAATTCTCTTTCCAATATCCCTTTTGGGGAGGAATATCCATACCCACAAAGCCTCTTTGTTGATGTACTTTTCAACTTAGAGTGTTGTTTCCTTACAACTTCTGTCTATTTGACACATAGTGTCATACTGTATCCCATTTTCTCTTGGAACCTCTAAACATATGTTGGTTTACGTTGATACATTAGTGAGTTCTTCTTAGACTCCACCTATCTATGTACTATACAAACCTTTGTCAGATGAATATGATTCAACTTTTTAAGTGACTTTGTCCAAATTATTGGTAACTTATTCTCTCATACCCTTTAGAGATACCAAGGTTATTTGGTTTCTATTTCTCTTCTCAATCTAGGCTCTAAATTGTTCTCATTAATTTTGGTTGGTGGAAACATGTCCAGTTTTTTTATTTCCTCTTTCTGACCACTCCGGTCTCTTCCCTTATTCCAAGGTACTATCTCTTTTCTTACAAGTTCCTAGCCTTGCACATAGATTATATTCAATTCAAGAGTTCTCCAACCTCTTGGATACCTCCTTCATTGAATTTCTACTTTGCCAACAATGCATACTCATAGATTCATAGTATTCTTATTAACTCCAAGAATCCTTGACTCTTTGAAGCTATAGGTTGCTATTAATAAGGGAGATTCTCTCAATACCCTCTATCCCTTAGAGTTTATATCTATTTTGTAGGATGAAGGTATATATTGGTTATTCTCCCTAACCTTCCTACATAACCCAATTGCATAATCTTTTGCAATCCAAGGTAATATCATAATAAGTTGTTGGTTTAGGAGTTTCTACTCCAAGAACAACTTATCTAGTTCCAAAATTTAAACAAGTTTCTAGGAATCTTATCTTCCTTTCTCCTTCCCCTCATTCCTTTTCTCTTGTCATCTTGGCATGAGAAATTTTCAACCATTATATTTTGATAAGGTTTACACATTATTTGTGTAATGAGCTCATAGGTTTCAGTGTTGAACCTGGTAGCTCTGATACCACATGTAACAACCATGTCATTCTTCATAGTTTAATTTCCAATTTTTTCACCTCAAGTGATAAACCATGATGCAAAACCATAGCAACACAAATTTTTATTTCCAAAATGTAAATTACATACACTATTTAAATAACACTTATTTCAAAACTTCCTTTGCATTCCATTTTAATTTCACAAATTACAATATGCCAAGAATTTAATATACATGCACAATTGAAATAACAATTATTTCAAAACTTCCATTACATTCTATTATAATTTCACAAACTACAATATTACAATCTAATGTACATAATTAAAAAAATAGCTCCACCAAGCTTCAAAGCATAAGATATAGATGGTCTAGGAACCTACCTTTCAAAACCTTGGTCTTCTATCGCCTATTGAGGAGGAGAAGCATCACTCAAGCACTTTTATGCCAACCGCAGACTCATATGTAGTCCCCCGCACATCTATCAAAGATAGATGGCCCTACCCTTCGACGAAGAGATTGGCTGGGTAACCTCATATGACAAACCACACTAAGCTTAGTGTTGTTCCCTGCATGATTAGGTTTTATAACCCTACACAAGGTAACTATCATGCATTAAATGGACATGGTGAACTAACAGTGGAGCCCTAGGAAATCACACTACTTTGGACAAAGTGTTCTCAATTAGTACTTTGAGTGATGGTCTACCATTCACTTACACTTATCAAGCTCGCTTTGACTTAAGGTCATTATATCTATGCATAGGTAATCCCTCCCATGGGTAAGCTAATACCTAGGATTAACCTATCATTAATCCCACATACTCTAGGGTATATCTACCAACAAGCCTAAGCACTAGTTACTCCTTCAATGGATATTACAATCCTAGGTATAACATATGAGCTTATCTTTACACAAACAAGGTATTATTTATAAAAGACAAACCAATCTATAGTATAACTTTATAATCTTGAGTATAGCTACATAAGCCTCATCATTATCATATGTTATATCACTAACATCACTTAGTAAAATATCACACAATAAGTTATACCCTTCTAAGACTATAGCCTTATCAATGAATGACCACAATCAAAGAATTGTCATAAGAATAGATGATTCTATTCCAGAGTATAACCTCCTTAACTAAAAGGGTTTAAGATATGAGTCTACTCTTTTCAATATGATAACTTTGTATTTAAGATTACAATGCCACTAATCAAGTAGGTAGCTCTAACTCACTAGGTTTCTATATACCTCTCAGCCCAAGAGTAACCCTCTACCTATCTATTATAATCAAATAGCTTAGATATGAGAAACCCTTATGCCTCCCATGTTTAATAATATCTAGTATGTAATACTTATGATAAACATAATCCTCCTATTATGGAGTACATACAAGAATTTCACAAACAAAGTAAGAAGCTTCTACTTTCTTTCAAAGTAACACTACTTTTCCCTAATGCAAGTAATCATAATAGACTAGTTAAAGCAATTAGGAAAAAATATTTCAAAAGCTAAGACAAATAAAGGAAGATTATCCCCATTCCTGTAATAAGCTATCCAATTGAGTAGCTGCAACACTAGTCTCCCAAAACAACAACTAGCTTAGCTTTGATTCCTCCAACAAAGTCACAATAACCTCTAACTCACAAGTTGACAAAATAATTCTCTCAATATACTATACTCTCATAGCCACTCAAAACTCTCTCTCACAAAATATAATAGAATTAAGCAAATAAGAATGTAGAGCTAATGTGCATAAAATAGCTGAGCACAAATGAATAAGGAATGCATCCCAAACAGGTGAACTTTCTCTGCTATTTATACAAAAAATTGGAGACCAATCAGCCTATATTTTAGGCATGAGTTTGACAACAACTACCATGCATAGCAACACATAATCCTCAGCTAAAAGGTGGCACACATATAATACCTTACTCAACTTATCATAGCTATAGATTGACCTTGTTGATTAACGACAATATGAGACTAATTCAAATCAACACATGACTGAAGTTGATTTGCATTCACATTGGATATCTACAAAAGATAGGATTCAAAGGTGGTGCCAAAGCATCAATATCCTCCTATAGAGTTGGTGTGGTTTCTTATTGTGGAAACAGTCTTTCATAAACTATGAAACACATAGCTTACGTCGACTTGGTCTCCCATGAGTCGACTTAATTCATTTATCACATTGACTCATTCATTGACCTACTGTCCATGCATTCATTTATTTCTAGATATTTATCAAATGATAAGGCATCTTATGGTTTACTAAGTCAAAGACATATCATATCAAGGCATCGACTAAGTTTCCACCTTTATATCGACTTAATTGTTGTGCATGGGTTTGCAAAATACTAACTCTTCATACGTGGTCAACAAGAGTAACATGTAGCTTAAGATTTTAATCATAAATATATCATACTTCAACGTTTGATTTAATTAATAAATCAGCCTATTATCATTGCCAATGATAATCGACCTCAAAGCATATAATATTTAACTATATCTATATCTATATATGTTTATAATACATAATATATATAGATATATATATACACACCTCTATATAAGCATTAACACTTACATGTGTATATATATACACACATACGTCCGATTGCACCATCAAGCACATACACATGTATTCCTACATACACATATACATACATATACATATTTATATTATCACATGATATGATATTATACCATAACGACACACACACACACATATCTTTATATATATTTCAAAGTATAATGTATATCAACACATATATGCATACTAATATATACATTCAAGGTATTAATATATATGTTTGTATGTATGTATCAAGTCAAATACATGCATGTACACCTATATATATACCAATATACTTAGAACAATATATAATATTTATAATATTAGACACATATGAATTCTTCTTCATCGATAAGTAGATACAAAGTGTGTAGGTATGTATATATCATAAACGTGCAACCGATACTCCTATGCATATTATATAATCGTATGCATGAGTTGCCATTCAACATATATACATATATACATCCAATGTATATACTCTTATCAATGTAGATACACACATACACTCATAAGGAAGGTCTCACTCATATCAGAGACTCAAACAATCAAGCATAGTAACATAAGGAAAGACTCACAAGCTCAAACAAATAAAAATCATCTAAGCATGCATTCAATAGTAATCAAGACCCTTACTAATGCAAGCACATCATTCTAAGGATGACTTACTATTTCCCCAACACTATATCAAGACTCAACCTTTCTACTGTGAGTGTGTGTAAGCTTAGATAGGTTAAATTACTAGTTACCCAACCAATATATTCTCCTGAGTGATACTTCCCCTCCACCTAGAGGAATGAACATTTACCTGCATCCACATTCTCAAAATATGACCAAGGTAGTCATCTATTCAGCAAAATAAGCATTACAAATAATACATCTCCATAATTAGAATATTAATTCAACATCCATCCATTTCACATCTATGCATTTCTCCATATAGTATTAAATGAAACAATATTTATTCATAATGTATTGATAACAAAGTGCAAGCACAATTTATTCAACATCAAAATACAAATTACATTCACATTTACCCTACATAGTAATAGTAAATAGTAATTACACAATTGGGGTGTAACAAATAAATATAATGCACGCTTGAAGAATGAATTTTATAAATAAACATTATATTAGTCCTTTTCTACTGATCTATGTATAACTGCTATCCTAAATAAATTTCCAAACTCCTTTTGTGAAATATTTCGATGCAAACATTTATATATACTATACTAGATCTGCATTAAAATAACAAAAGTTAATAAAATGAAACGGACTTCTATAATGAATACAACCATAATTATAACATAAGATATATCTTCCTATATTTAAAATAAAGTGTATATTTTTAAGGTATGGAAGAACCCTTTCAATTAGATTTGCATTAAAAAAAATAGAGTTAATAAAATGAAATAGACTTCTACAATGAATATAGAAGAACCCTTACAATTATCTTGGGTGGAAATTTTTAGTTTGGATTTTCTAGATGATATTTCTTATTGTTGGATATTAGAATATGGTTTAGTTTAATCCCAGGTCATTTTATACTCACTGGATATTCATTGTGTATGCCTTTTATGGGGAAAAATAAAATTTGGATATTAAACAAGCCATTTGGGTGAGTTTTGTCTATAGTGAACCCAAAACTGCAATTTTGCATTTTTTTAATAAAGAAAACCATTTGGGATCATTGCTTGTATATGTGCAGTGATTGTATACACTGTATATTATTAAGCAAAACTAGAAGTGAATTTTGGTATTGTTTGTATTTTGAATTTTTCGTGATTGAGTGATATAAGTTGGATGTACCCAACATGTGTGTAAACTAGTACTATAAACATACTATATGGGTACACAACAATAGATGTGTCCATAAGTGATTTTTTTTTTTTTGTATGTTTATAGATATAATTTTTATTTGAGTAATACTTGGAAGATAAGTTTATTGTAATTTGTACTACAAGTTGGATCTACTTGTTGCATATTTGAAGCTGTAATAAGCAAGCTGGAGATATTGATTTTTTTTAAAAATTCTTTCTTCTTATTTATAAATGTAGTATTATGGTTGTATGCACAAGGCCCCATTCTAGACACGATCGAAAGCTACCACAAAATATATGCAAAATTTGTTAAAATTTTAAACACCCAAAGCTCGAGCTTAACAGAGAAGCTATAGCTAATAAAACCATATTACCTGGAAGACACCTATTTATTAGAGAAATCCTATCCACTACATACCATAGCTAAAATAGAAAACATCAAAAACTCCTAGGACAATAATACCCTGGATTAAAAACAAGATTATGTTTCCCAGTCTACCATACCACTTTCCTGGAGCTGCACTTTTCTAGTGTGCATATGCACATTTATAAACCACATTACCAGAAAGACACTAGGGTAATCTTCACCTCTATGGTGCAAGGATTTCTGCATTCATCATACCATGAAATTTCAAATTTATTGCCACTTTTGTACATCTAAGAGCTCTTGTTAATAAACCATTCCCCAAAAAGGGAATCATGTACGGGCACTGGTAATTTCCATTGTGTCTTTGTGCATAGTTGCTACCATATTCCTCATCACTGAGTGCATATCTTGACATTTATGTCTTTCAATAATTGGATATCGAGTTTTAGTAGATGGAGTTCCTCCTGCATCATCTTTATCTCTGCATGTGCAGCATCCACTGATATTGGTACTTTCCCTTTCCTAGAAGTTTATACTTGTATGCCCATTATCACTCCCTCAGTGGTTGCACTTATAAAAAAATATTGAAAGCAACTTCCACTCTTCCTATTAGCTTTGGTAACTTGGTTACACTATTGCACATAATCCTTGGAGTAGTAGAATAATACTTTATGTTTTGTATTTCTTAGATACTTTGGAAGCTGAATAGTTATCTAGAAGATGAATTTGAATAGTTATCTAGAATATGAATTCAGATGGTCATGTAGAAGACAAATTTAAAGTCATTTTCATATTGTTAAATATGTACATTGTATCACATTTTCAATTCTCTTCCACAATCTTGTCATGCTATTGATGGTTATTGGAAGGTAGTATTCATTTTAGTTCCAAAAAATAGAGAAAATTGTTTGACGAGGGTTATAGAGTGTTGGAAAACAAGTGGTAAATAAAAATGGGAGAGTGCCTTCCTCTCTATGATTTCTCTAGTGAGACCTATGCACTTATCTACTATTGAGTAGAAAATGCAAAATTGTGCAACACAGTATAGTTGTAACAAACACTATAGAATTTGGTATGTTATTCCCTTTCTTGTGTTACAGTGATAGAAATCTCAAGCCATGTAGTTGATTGCATGGCCTGGATATGATTGGTAGAAATGTTTTGAACAAGAGGATTAGTAGAACTTTAGAGAACCATTGCCAAAATTGGTTTCTCCATTACTTAGCATGAGGATATATTCCTGAATTTTGAAAGGCTTTTATTATTTGTTCTATTGACATTGGAGGTCAAAGGTCACCCTCTCCCTTTGTTATAGATGTGCTAATTTTTTGTGAACTTGGAAACATTTTGATAGATCTGAAGAGGATTGTTCTTGAAGTGCCCAAGATAGATCTTTAAGTGATAGAACCTAGGAGTTGTTACCCACTCCATGAAGGGTTGGTAAAGGTGTTCTCGCCTTTGATGATGAATTTTCCATTTTTACTTCTACATTGGCCAAAAACTCTTGAAGCTTTTCTTTTGTGGGTATATTGTCCTTTCCAAGAGAAGACCTCTTTTGGACTGTTGTGTTGTGAGATGCCTATCTTGGGAGGGTGAGCGTTGACTTAATATCTATGAAATAGGTGAGAGCAAAAGATGAGACACCTTATTTGCTGGCATTTGACAAATTCATCGTCAGCAATTCACCAAAGGAAAATTCACCGCCAGCAATTTTTTGACAAAAAATTTACCATGGAGTAAAACTTACTGCCAGTGATTCACCACGGCAAAAAATTAACCGCATTAATATTTTTAATAAAATCATTGTTTTTGAAATATATATTAAAAAATATTAATGTGGTTAATTTTTTCACCGCGGTGAATTTCTAGAGTGAATTTTGCTCAATGGTGAATTGCTAGCGGTGAATTTTTTGTCGATGAATTTTCCATGGCGATGAATTACTGGAGGTGAATTTTCCTTTGGTGAATTGCTGGCAATGAATTTTCCTAAAGCCTTATTTGCTAATGGAATGAATTGAAAGATGAGACTAATCCACTAGAAGAATCTTAGTAGCCATGCATTTTGTTCATCCTTTGGTGTAATGGCTACTTATAAGGAATGCCTTTAGTGTATGCCAACTAGAATCTCATTGTCTTCCATGACATCTTTGCTCCCTCCATCATTGCTCCAAATTACCCTGAGTGCATCCTCAATTGTACTATTTGCAATGCCTTGATATATGGAAATGGTAACTTTTTTTTAGGTTTTACAAATTTTGAGTAGGAGAATAAAGATTTTAGAGTGAAGAGGGAATTACATTAAAACTTGGGGATGTTATAAAAAAGTATGGATTCTTTTATATGGTTGTGAGTTTTTCATTAAAACCATAGTATTTTTTGGAGGTCATGTTTACCTTTTTTGCACTTAAGGGGAATTGTTTATTTCAAGCATTAAGTTGGTTTTTATTGCAAAAATCGAAACAAATTTTGCAAGCAAAAAAAAAATCGGAATAGAAATGGGTATATATTATTAACCAGTTCCAAAACCTTTAACAAGAACTAATCTTTCATGGTTATTTTTGTTAATGGAATTTTTTTTGTTGAAAGTTATCATCATAGTCATGAAACAAGAGTTGTGTTCACTGTTTGGGGGATTGCTCACTATTTGGGGGATTGCTCAGTTGTTGAGGATGTATCTAGGAATGGTGCCTGATTTGGACTTGCTATTTAATTGTAAATATAGAATTGTTGTGCACAAGAGCCTGTACATGAATACTAAGCCACCACCATTATTTCATTACTATTGGAGTGATGATTTTGATATTGTTTTCCCAGATTGGTCTTTTTGGGTATGGTAAGTTTCAAGTTTGAGTTGATCCCTCAAATGTTAAATTATGTTTGTTTGATTGTGAAACATTTAAGCAACTATGTTTATTCTTAAATTATTTTGGTGATGTAATATGGAGTTATAAGAACAAGTTATAGGTGTTCGGGCTATAGTCTATTTTATTTTTATTTATCATATAGTTAAGAGTTCTAGGTTTCTTCATTACCACGTTACATGGAAGTATAGGATTATCACAATTTTATAAGCCTAGATCTCCATCAACATTATCATATATTCACTTGTAGCCCTTATTACATTTTGGCCTCATTTCCATAAGAATTATTGCATGTCTTATTGTAGAGAATAGATCTTGAAACTCTATACAACCATCACTAGCTTAGTAATATGTATTTTGTATCTCCTTGATCTACATTAGAACCTCTATGATTAATTTGGATATCATTAACTTGTGTATATATTCTCATATTCATATACTCAAATCTACTTATTGGTAGTGGCCAAAGCTTTTTAATTAAAATTAGGATGTGTATGAGCGTGAATTTTCACCCCTAATGCAAATACCCCTTTCACCCATTAACACTTTAGAAAACCAAAGGCAGAGGCTTAATTCCACTTAAGCCCGCCACTTGCATTCCACTTGGTGCCTTGTTTGTGTGTCGATGGGGGAATTTTTGTCAAGGATGCCCATGCGGCGTGTAGACATCTACGCGACACACTTACATCCCTGGCACATTCCTATGGCTGGAGACTACAAAGGAATTACATTTTCAATTAGAAGTCGAAGAGTAACATCCCTCTTCGGCTAGCCAACCCTAATATGGTCGTTTTTCACCTTCTCCTTCATATTCTTGACCATTCCATCCATTCTCAAGTTTTGAGAGATCTTGAGTCCATTACTTCACATTTTCTCCACTCTTTCAACACCCATTCAAGCTTTGTAGCAGCATTCTTTCACTCGATTACAGAAATCCACTACTCCATCACTCCAACAGGGCAAGCACAAGATAGACACCATGGCAACAGACACTTGAGTCCCTCTCATTCTCTCCTCCACAATCCTTGAGTGATTTGGATAGAGGTGGTAACATACTCTAATCTCTCCTATTGTTTTCAATTGAGTAAGCACGTATTGCTTGAAGTGTTTTGTGTTTACATAGCTTGTAGTTTATTTCCTTTATCATTATCTCTACTATTCAAAACTTGGATGTCTGTGGAGGTGGAAACACCAAGATAGGGGTCTAACTGAGGCAAGCCCCTATACAACCCCAACAATTTCTTCCTTTATTGTGTGTAGGTGGAGAGAGTTCGAAGCAAGCTGGCAAGGAGGATATTCTACGAGATTATCTTCGTCACCCTCTCGGTAATATATCTGTTTTATCACTCCTGTATTTATTTTTTTCTCTTCTTAATCTCATTCTACCACTTTAGACACCTCTAGACTAGGTTGATAGTCTCCCCTTCTGAGTTAGAATCTCATATTTTTGGTTCTCTAGCCGTACAGACACCAACCCACCTATGAGATGCCAGCATGTCACACAGTCATCCCAGAACCACACTTTTGTCCTTAGACAAAGAGCTATCTGAGACATGGACTTGACTCTAAAGGTTGACTCGTCTAGTCTCTTTCTGACTTTCGAGATTGCGGATGGTTGAAGGACACATAGTCCTCATCATTCTCATCCCTCCTATCCTAACTATCCCTTAAGCTGAGGTAAGTTAGGGCATCCTTTCCATTGTTGGCCTTTTGTGACCTGGGGCCTTGCAGTGGGTGGTCCCCCTATCTTACATTTTGGTGAACCCGACATGAACCATTTTGGTTCTGTTTTGTGATACTGAAAGTTCCTTTCCTCATATCCTAGGAGTGTTGTAGGTGCGAGTGTTGCGAGGCTCTTTCCTTGCAAGCCAACCTGTGACCCCTAGTTGGCATAGTTGGATGGTTCCAAAGTATTATGTAACGAAACCTTAATTGGGTCACTACTTTATCTCGTAAACCTTAGAAGGCTCTGTAGAAGTACCATCTGGTGTGTGCAATGGCCTCTTTCCTTAATCAACCTATTCCCTCTGAGAAGACTGTGAGTAGTGATACTAGCATAACCTTCACCTCCCAGGACCTACCGATGGACTTAAATAGAGATCTATCTCCTCTTTACATTCCTGTGAGGATAAATGGGAACATTGTATCAGAAATTCTCATTGATCCGACATCGCAAGTGAATATTATAATTGAGGAGATCATGCTGATTAAATTCTTGTATAAGGATGGGTATGATGCAGGTTTGAAAGTACCATCCGCACACGATGGACTTTTCATACCTCCTATAGGGAGTATTGTCCTATTGGTCCTTGTTGAACCTAAATTCGTAAACCTTAAGTTTGATATCATCTTGGGGTCTAAACTATTCAGAGTGAAGCTAGGTATCCCCTGGCTAGTAGCTATGAACGTAGTTCCCATGGTTATACACAAATGTCTGAAGTTTTTTCATGGAGGTTTGGTACACGTTGTCCATGACACCAGCTATAGACCACTGGTTTCTTGTGGCAGCTATACCTTGGATTACTTTTGGCCTACTTCTCTTGGTCCTCTCCTGCCTAGGAAGGACCTCCTGCACTGCACATATCAAAACTATAAGAAGGGACACACTAGACCGAAAGTGAGATATCCTCCTTCACCTTATGCTATCTCGCATAGAGCTTGCTTAAAGGCTGACAGTGCTGCCGCCAAGGCATGTAGAAGAGAAGAAGACAAACGGTCTCGAGAGCCTTCGTCTTCCTCTTCCATGGTTCAACCTGATGCTTCCTCTTGTCCTGCCATGGTACCATCTTCTTCAGTCTCGTGTTTGCGAGAGAATCCCATGGTGCCCGCTTGGGGAAAGGCCAAGCGTCCTACATTCGAGCTTCCTGTCTTACCTACCAAGCCTAGGCTTATTCGATATGGAAGATAGAAGGCCCCATGTGGGGAGTCCTCTCTGTCTCAACCTCTGTGGCCTCCTACTGTTCCTATTCCTAAAATAGTAAACACGAAGAGGCCCACCACTGAGGCATTAGAATCAAATCCTCTCACCATTTATGAGCCTGCCCCTCATTCTCCCATTTAGGAGTATGCCCTTCCACTGGAGACACTCATGAAGGACACTCCCATGATTGAGGAGGATCCTTTTTTCCCCTCACAAGTTTTGGCTTCTAGTTTGAAGAGTTGTAGAAACTGCATTGCGCATGAGCGTAAGTGTCGGTGAAAGGCTCTCCTAGCTGGGCAAGCCTCCTTATAGAAGGAGGAGGAGAAGACCACATCTCATGTTGTGTCCTCCTCTTTCCCTCCTTCCGTCTTTGAACCTCTTTCGGCTCCCACTATGAGCGCACATGCACCTGGAAGGGTGCAAGTGTTCATCGCTCCTTCGACGGAGCCGCCCTTATTGACTTCCATCTCAGATGTCTTACCTTTCCCAAAGCCTATGGACATGGTGAACACTTTAGTTGTGTCCACTATGGTTCTTTCCTCTTCTCCCTCAACCTTCCTCATGTCATCTGTGGGGATTTCACCTCCTCCGATGAAGAAGAAGGTAGAGTGTGGCCCCTCCAGTAATGGAGGATGTAAGAAGAGCCCACCTTCTCTGAAAGGTGGCCCCAAATTGACTTGTTTTGTCTTAGTAATGGAACTGGTCCCAACCTCCCCCGAGTTTGTAACTGCTCTGGAGTCTCTCGGTAAGCCTAGCGGTGAACCTCAAGTGAAAACTCTTATGTCCGCCGAGGTGAAACTTGGCACTCCTATTAAATGCATGTTTAACTTGATGGACGAAGTTTTGACTCTATCAACGATCTTCGCTAGGTTGTTGACCCTGGACCCACAAGAGATAAGCGATGGAGACCTCACAGGTCCCTCTACCTTGGCCCTTGTTGAGGGAGGATCAGAAGCTCCTCCCCTTAACATTACACTATTGTAGGCTCGTCATCCTTCCCCCTTCGATGATCTAGAGTAGGAAGCTGATGATCTCTTGGTTGACCAATGTTAGGGGGAGACCCTCTTCTTGATCTTTAGATTAGATGTGTGTGTTGTGATGTGTTCCCCCATGATCGTACTACGTGTGCCTAGATGACCCTCGCCACCCCTGTTGGTGTGTGGATACAGGCATGGTGTTTTTGTTGTAAACCTTCCTCTATATGTGTCATCATTCTTCCATGTTTGTAATTGACTTTCGGTAAATTGAGGATGATGCAAAGCATCGAGAGTATTTAGGCCTCCTTCCATGTTGACCCAATTTTTATTTTACGTTGTCTTTCGTACATTCTTCCTAATCTGGTTGGGGATTGATGATCTTTCACCTCTTACCACAATTACCTACTATTTATAAATAAAGGCATATCTGACCCCGTGAAACCAGATCCCCCTGTGCCCTTCGTGTGTGATTTGTTTTCTTTACTTTTCTTTTATCTTTCTCCCATTTTTGCTTGAGTTTTCCCTTTCATGTGTGACAACGCATCTTCTACATCACTTGGTCTTTAGAAAACACATCCATTATCAAACAAATCTTTTCTCGAAGACCCTTCACACACTTCCTTGATAGAATTGCATTCTCAACTTGAAACCCTAGCAGAACATGTTTCCTTCATCACAGGTTCTTAAAGAAAGGACTTAGAAATCCTCCTCCAAAGCAGGAATGGTCTTAGTCTTCCCCTCGCATGGGAACACCTCCTTCCTTTCGAATTCCTTGATGAAGTGAGCATCTTTCAAAAGGGTTCCTTGATGAGGAGTTGATTCAAGAAGGAAGACATTAATCTTTTGAATAGTGTGTCCCTTGAGTGGACCCCTTCTTTTCACACTGGGTTCCTAAGGGACCCCTTCAAAAAACTCCTAACAAGTTCTATGGTGCCTAGCTTGGGAGCAGTCTGACTAGATCGACTTCACACCTCGACGTCTAGTCCGACGGTAGCCCGACTAGACCGTCTTTGCATCTTTACGTCTAGCTTGGGGGCAACCCGACTAGACTTTACCTTTCAAACAACGTGTCCCTTGAGTTGACCCTCCTTCGTTTTGAAGGGCAACTGAGGGACCCCTTTGAAAGCTTTACAACTTAGCGATGGTCTGTGTGACTATCCGTTCACTGGGCTGTGCAACAACTTCCTGATGTGTTCTATCTATGGGTAAACATGTCGCCATCTATGACTCTATGGAGTCCCCTCTACTCGGTCTCCCTCATGTGAGAGATCTTGGGGGATACCTTCCTTGCAGGTCTTTGGGCTGTAAGGTGATTTTCCTAGTTTTCTTCATGTGAGAGTTCTTGGGGCATACCTTCCTTGCAAGTCTGCAGGGCTGTAAGGTGCTTTTCTTGGTTTCCTTCATGTGAGAGTTCTTGAGGGATGCCTTCCTTGTAGGTCTACAGGGTTGTAAGGTGCTTTTCCTAGTTTCCTTCATGTGAGAGTTCTTGATGGATACCATCCTTGTAGGACCGTGAGCCTGTAAGGTACTTTCGTACTTCAGCTTTGTAGTTTTGCAGAACTATGAAGTCCTCTCCTACACTTTCAAGTTCACTAGACCGTGCTCTGCTTCCTCATCAGTTCAAGTATACATCTCTTACTCTATTACTTCTTTACTACTCTACTTTACCGAAGCACTCATTAGTACTCATGCTCGCTAAAGTGGGGGAAAAATGTATGAGTGTGAATTTGCACCCCTAGTGTAAATTCCCCTTTCACCCCTTAACACTTTAGAAAACCAAAGGCAGAGACTTAATTCCACTTAAGCCCATTTCTTGCATTCCACTTGGCACCTTGTTTGTGTGTCAGTGGGGGCATTTCTATTAGGGATGCCAACGTGATGCGTAGACATCTGTGTGACACGCTTACATCCCTGGCAGATTCCTGCGGATGGAGACTACAGAGGTGTTACATTTTTGATTGGAAGTCAAAGAGTAATGTCCCTCTTTGGCTAGACGACCTGAATATGGCTATTTTTCACCTTCTCCTTCATATTCTTGACCATTCCATCCATTCTCAAGTTTTGAGAGATCTTGAGTCCATTACTTCATATTTTCTCCATTCTTTCAACACCCATTCAAGCTTTGTAGCAACATTCTTTCACTCCATTGCAATAATCCAGTACTCCATCACTCTAATAGGGTGAGCACAGTATAGATACTATGGCAACAAAGGCTTGAGTCCCTCTCGTTCTCTCCTCCACAAGCCTTGAGTGCTTTGGATAGAGGTCGTAAGCTCCTCTAATCTCTCCTATTGTTTTCAATTGAGTAAGCACATACTGCTTGAAGTGTTTTGCATTTACGTAGCTTGTAGTTTCTTTCCTTTATGATTATCTCTACTATTCCAAACTTGGTTGTCCGTGGAGGTGGAAACACCAAGACGGGGGTCTGACTGAGGCAGGCCCCTATATAGTCCCACCAATTTCTCCCTTTATTATGTGCAGGTGGAGAGAGTTTGAAGCAAGTTGGCGAGGAGGATATTCTATGAGATCATCTTCGTCACCCTCTCGGTAATATATCTCTTTTATCACTCTCGTATTTACTTTTCTCTCTTCTTAATCTCATTCTACACTTTAGACACCTCTAGACTAGGCTGATAGTCTCCCCTTCTGAGTTAGAATCTCATCTTATTGGTTCTCTGGCCGTACGAGCCAATGGTCCTATGAGATGCTAGCGTGCCATATTGTCGTCCCAAAAGTGCACTTTTGTCCTCAGACACAGAGCTACCTGAGACGTGGACCTAACTCTAAAGGCCAACTCGTCTAGTCTCTTTTCTTGACTTTTGGGATTGCAGAGTGGTCGAAGGACACATAGTCCTCATCATTCTCATCCCTCCTATCATAACTATCCCTTGAGCTGAGGTAAGTTAGGGTAACCTTTCTGGTCTTGGCCTTTCGTGACCTGGGGCCTTATAGTGGGTGGTCCCTCTATCTTACAAGATGGTCAAATGTCTTATGCATTGTTTCTTCTCTAGAGATGATGATGAACTCTCCAAGGATGTTGGAAAGCAAAAATCTTTGAATAGGAATTTAAAATAGACTCTTGGTTAACATGGTATAGCTGGATAGATAAAGTCCAATCTAGTCTAATATTTGATTATGAAAAAACAAGATTTAAGCAATAGAGTAGAACAGTGTTCTATTGTTTCTAGATTTGATTATGTTAGAAATGAAGAAATCTCTAACACAATCAAATCAACAAACAACATATATTAACATTATGGATTGTGTAAATTTGATATCAATAAGAGATTTTTTATTTTTTTAAAGAAAAATAGTAAGAAGTCTTAAAGAAATAAATAAAAATCAAGGGCAATGATAAATGTGCCAAACTACCACATTGAAGTAGGAAAACTTAATTTCAAATGGAAAACAAAATACCATAGAAGGAGACATTAATGGTGGGGACATGGGTGCCTTGAGGGAAGTTCATTTGCCATGCCATTACTAAGTCAAGGCACCCCTCCCCATCTCCTCATTAGCATGTCTTTAGGATAGGATGGAAGGAACAACATAATAATGAAACTTCAAATCAGCGAGCAATGATAAAGGAGAGGAGAGGAGGTAGTTCATCAATGACAAAGTAGTATTTTTCAATTAGCCATTCCATTACTTTACTAGGTTGGTCAGAAGCCAAACCTGTCTTCTAGATGGAAGAATTTGAGGGTGGTCTCAATGAAAAATCTTATTCTTCTATCTTTGGGTTCTATTTCCACAACAACTTACTATGCCAATCCTTGCTACTAAAAGGTTGACTAATTTTGAGCTAGATAACATTAGATGTTACCTAATGCAGCACTCGATCTAATTGCACATTGAGAAAATAGCCCGTTGAGGAATCCACAAGCATTTCCAGAATATTGCTTTGTCTAGGTGGAAAGAGATAAGAGTATGGAGTGCATAGAATATGATTGATCATACTAAATATTATGTTGGTAATGGTTAACAATGTTATAGTTTGGTATAGGAAAAGTGGTGCTCTGCTAGTATTTTAGAGATCTAGATATGTATCCTTTTTTTGTCAAGATAATTATAAATACTATTCTTATAAGGAAAAATGTTAAGGTGGTTTAGTGGTATGCAAGAAGAGGGATAAACCATCACTACCCTTTTGTGATGATAGGTTAAGATTTTTGAGTGGATAATATATTTCAGTCACCATATATGGTCTTCCTGTTATGTGGTATTTTGCATGTTTAACAACCCTCTTATGGTTATGAAAATTGATTTATTCTTTTATAATACCTTTATTATTGCAATATGGGATATCAACTTAATAAGATTAATTTCATAGAAAATATTGACCTATTATCTGCCATGGCCTTCCTTTATGATGGGACCTACAAATAGATTTGTGTGGCTTTTATCAAACAACTCATGTGCCTATGCCTGCCTTGATTTTCCTTGAGAGGTGGTGACAAAGAGTCCATGTGCTTTACGCGGGATATGAACAAGCCTTGTCAACCTCAAGCTTTTATTACTAAGAGAGCTTCTCATAATTAAATAAATCTTAATATATATTAATATTATTGTACTTTATATAAAAGTCTATCTATTCAAAGATTTTAATTATTTATTTCTTTTTTATCTACAATAATTTATAAATTTGATTGTAGGTATTTCAATTTATAATAATCTTTCTTCTATTAAAATGTGAATGAACATGTTTTTAGATTTCATTCATAAATTATGTTATACCTTTTATAATTACTTCCTTCTATGGATAGTAGGGGAGCCCCTTAAGATTGAACAATTCCAAGTTGCACCTGCGCAGGCAATGGAAGTCAGGATTAAAATTTGTTACACTTTCTTCTGTCGCACAAACATTGTTTCCTAGCAAGAAAAAGTCAGTAAGCTAAGAATTCATTTATTGTCTTAATTATATTAGAATGTATTTATTTCCTATTTATGACACAATTTCAAATTTCAACATACTGCCTTCCCAACGTTAAAATTCTCATAAGATTGTTCGGCGTACCCATTGCACACAAAGGTGCGATTGCTAGTATGATGTACTTAGCATACAAAAGTGAATCTTAATGAAATCGTCCAGACTACAATACGAGATATGGAGTCTTACGGGAATAGGCTATCGTCTGCGCTCGGAATTCTGCTACGGTCACATTTCCCTTTGCTGAATTGTTGCTAGCAAACCATACTTCATGAAAAGTGAGAGTCCGTATTTAGGAAGCACGGGATGCTCATCAACAATCTTTATCCGATAATGAATCAGAACGGAAGCTGCAGCCCACTTCATCTGCCAGTAGGCAAACTCTCTGCCCGCGCAACGCCGAGGGCCCCCATTGAACGCTACAAACTTGAAATCCGACTCCCTCACAAACCTACCATTCTTCATCCACCTTTCCGGCTTGAATTCCAAGCAGTCCTTACCCCAAACTTTCTCCAGCCTACCAGACGAGTAAATCGAGTACAAAACCTGCGCGCCTTTCTCCACGGGCGTGCCGTCAGGCAGAACATCGTCTTCCGCGGAAGCCGTGAGCTCAATGGGAACAGGTGGGTAGAGGCGGAGAGACTCTGTCACTGCTGCGTGCAGATAATTCATTAGCTTTACTTCTTCGAAGCTAAAAGAAAACGGGTCCTGATCATCCTGGCTCTTTCTCTGCCTCACGATCTCTTGCATCTCTGCTAAAATCAGAGCTTCAACAATGGGATGCGTCGCTACCAGCCAAAAGAACCACGTGAGCCCCGCTGTGATCGTGTCCTTGCCCGCGAAAATGAGGGTCACAAAAAACTCATGCATTCTTTCGTCGGAATAAAACCGCCCGCTTTCCCCCTCGTACCGAAGGAAAGCCGACAAGATGTCGGCCTTTGGAGAGCCGTCCTGGTTAGCGCTCCAGCGAGAATGTAATTCTTGAACAACAAAGCCGTAGACAAAGTCTCTGGCCTTGAGAAACCGGCGCTCAGACAAAACGTTCAAGCACCTCAAAAATCTCCAACAAAACGGGGGCATGAGCAGGCGAAACATGAGCGACTGTAAGGCCTCTTCAAAGGCTTCCAAGATGGGAACTTTGGGTAAACTCGGGTTCAGGCAACCAAGTTCAACACCTGCGCCGAAAAACCATGCGTTGTAACAAGCAAGCCGGTTGAACACGTCTTGCAGGTCGATAACGACGGCTTTCTCACAGGCGTGGGCGAAGATGGGAACAAGATTTTGCTGCATCACATCGGGCATGGTGGCGGTCACAAAGTCGCGGAAGGCTGGCGACGAGAACGCCTTTCCGACCGACATACTGCGGTGGTTGAAAGACTCCCCGTCTTGCACCATATCCGATTCGCCGAATAAGTCACGAAACGTGTCCTTGTAAATCTCCCCTTTGCCGAAATTGTGGTACCTTGTTTTCAGCAGGTACTCTATGTTTGCCGGATCGGCTGTCAAGACCCGGGATTTCCAAGGGCCCGGAAACCTGAAAGTTCCGCCGTTTACGATAACGAGATCAGTGAGCCAGTCGTAAAAGCGTTCCCAGTGGAGAAGCAATGAGGGAAGCACGCCCAAAACCGGCCACACAGTAGCCCCTTTAAATCGCATCCGAGAATGCAAAGCCCAAATGAGTAGGACGGTTGTTATTCCCACACACCAGAGTTGAATAAACGTCCTCCCATTCCCTACAACTTCCGCCAGATTTACCATTTCTTTGTAGTAAATCGCAACTCTCTTTCCTCCACAGCAGTTACAAATTCCGGCATGCTCGAGTTTAACGGACACAATAATATATACACATTTTACATAGCACCCACCAAGATTCAATTTTTAATGGCCGTCAACTACCAATGTTCAGTTCCTTGAATTTCTCTCGCCGGTGCAACCGTTCAAAACCATGGATTGAATATGTAGCGTCGATTGATCACATTGCCCGAGGGGTTCGTACCAGACTGTTATTTAAGAGCGACTTTTATCAATACGTAGACCCCACGCAGCAGATGCGTCAGTTGTTCATGAAAGGAAAATTGAATGGGTTAAAGTTCTGTGCCACCTACTCGCTCGCTTCTGGTAGACTTCAATATTAATTGTGCAATGGTCATGCACAACCATCTGAAGTGTCATTTTCTACAGATCTACTTAATAATTCTGCAATAGCCATTCTACAGAAATAATGGTGGTGGAAGAGTTTCAGTTGTGTTGAGGAAATTAATGTGGTTGGAGGAAATCGAATTCAGCAGCACTGCCCGATGGAGGAAATCCTTTATTGTTGGACTGAAGGGAAGATAAGTTTATTGTTAGTGGTCACAAACAGATTGACCAGTGCCTCCTCTTATTTATTGAAAAGGCTTTAAAAACTTTCGAGCAAAAGCAATTAACAGGGGTAAAACCTTTGATAAGGATTAAAATTTTATTAATTTTAATTATATTTGTTTAATATAAAGTAAACTTTCAATTACATTTTACGATTACTTGTACATTATTGACGTAAATTCTTTATTCTTATTAGTTCTTGTCGATAGGTAGGTTATTATTGCAATAATTCCATATGCATTTGATATGTTGGATTGACCAATCAAATTCAATAATTTAAATATATTTATATGTATTTCTATAATTTGAATTTAAGAACATTTTTTTAGTTTAAAAATAATTATTTATTTCTTTTTCTATTGGTTGGAATAGTTCTATTATTCATTTTTCTTTAAAAATTTTATAAAAATAAGATGACAGATATAAATTTTGGTGAATATTTAAGCATTCATGAGTTTTTTGTGTAACGATTCTACTTATTTATTATCGATTAATGTCTTTGTGTGTTTCTTGTTGTGCCTTCCTCTAAGTTTCCTTTGTGTGTTTGTGGTCTATGGTTTGTTTCCCTTCTCGGTGACTCAATGTAGTGATCTTTCTTCCTCTCAGTAATTTGACCATAGAAATACTGAATGAACTGCTGGCTTTTTGCTGTTTGTTCCTGGCATTCTGAATAGTAATAATTGAGGTAACGCTTCTTGCAGATCTTTGTTTACATCAATTGTTTTTTTCTCCCTACATAAACCTAAAGGTTTTGAAATTTTGGGGTTGAATTTGAATGAATAAGTTTTTGACATCGCTTTAGACTGAACGACTGCGATGTTTTTTCTTAGTGTTATTATTTTGTTAGTGGCTTCTTGTAACTAGAAATTCATTTGTGCACCTCCAGAGCACTAACCAGAATTTCGTTAAATTTACAAATCACTCCACCATGGTAGGTCTTTTCATCCAAAATTTGTGCGCAAAGGATAAAAAGTGATTACCCTGAGCCTTTGAAAGGGATAAGCTTCTTATATTTAAATGAACCCTTCACTATCAAATTTTATGCATCTAAAGACTCCCCCAGCTACCTGCCCTGCACCTTCAACATCATCAAAAGATATATTTGAAGAAGTGAAATAGGCATTAGAAGATTTACCAATAGATGTTTTGAAACCCCAATGTCTGCTGAAGATATAATTAACCCTGAGGGGGCAAACTAATCCATCTCATATTGCACTTCATACGAGAGACTGATTTGAATTACATTCTTCGAGGTTCTAGAGTTCTATTTTCTATGCATTACTAGTGCCAACGCCACATGAGCTGACCTGAAGCTATTTTCTATGCCCACAGCTTCTGCCTTTGACACTACACATCCTCCATCTTCTTTGGGTGATGCATCCTTCAGGCACTCAAAAATAAGAGTAGCATCACAAAGGTAGGGGTTTTGGAAGGAGCAGTAGCAATCGCTTTCTATATTGGTTTAGAAATTCTACAAACTATTTGTTAGGATGCATTCTCACATAGTTTTATAGTGGTTTGAGTAATCAAAAGTTTTCTTTCTTGAATGACTGTGTGGGAGGTGATGTTTTCAAGTTTAATGAAATAGCTTCTTCATACAATTTTGTAAAGAATTCTTAATGTGGCTAGTCATCAGAATTAATGACTTGTGGAAACTTTATGTTATACCACTGCTCTAAGCATTAAGTTTTTAATGTTTTACACTGCTCTGCACTATTTGTGGCCTAAAATGGGTTTGGGGTTTAAAAATGTAATAGAAGGCTATCATAATTAGTATGATTACCACTTTTTTCATGATAGATTTTCATCTGTCATTGATTGTTCAATACTGGTAGACGTCATTGATGACTTTATTTAAATAGCCTCATGAATTATGATGTTGTTGAGGGTTGATAAATCCATTCATGGATATGCTCCTATCATTTGTCAAGCTCTAACTTGTAATTTGAATCAGAGATTGTTTTTGATGCTTATGTTAATGGTGCAACATTTCAATTTAATAGGTGAGACTTCTGTTGCTGGAATATGTTTCACTATTTTTGATGACTTTTTAAAATGCTTTTGGTAATATATTTATTGTGAAATGTAGCCATTTTGGTTGGTCGCTTGGTATTACTAAGAACTTCCTTTTGGCTTTTTGTGCAAAACATTTTAAAGTTTTCCTTTTATGAGACTGGCATTAAGTTATATTTTAATCTTTCTTTAGTTTAGTCTAAAACTATTTTACATTTTTCTTGCAAGTGGATTTGTGGTACCCTAGTTTTTACCTTCTCAATGAAGTAAGATAGCTATAGTTTATAGGTTCTTGTGTTGTGCAACTTAGAGATGTTTATTGCTTTGGGGTTGATGGTTCACTTTCAAAAATGGAAGCTTTATATAAATATCAAGTTTTAAGTATATTTATATGGAATGGTGTATCAAATACATGATATTTGTATGGTCCATAATAATATGAGTGAGTGTTTCGCTGCAACTGCATAACTTTTACAACCAGAGGCAACCACTTATATTGTAACGGTGTATATGGACAAACGATAATATTAGCCATTTTTGTTTGTAACATCATTTGAGCTATGTGCCAGGCGGCTGCAAGATGTTCAATTCAACAATGTTTGCTGGCATGCTATCAATTGTGATGACTATTCCAGCTAATTGTAATGGAAGTGAAATAGTGTGGAAATGAAATGTAACATTTGTATGATGCTGGCATTAATTTGAAAGTTTAATTTGTAGCCTGAAACAAGATTTTCACTATCTTTGCGAGTGGATTTTTGGTACTCCATTTTTTATTGTGTCAATTATGTATGAAATCATCAGGATATCATGAGTTTCTCTTTATCCTGCTACAAGTTTCCTGTAAGGTTTTCAAGTTTGTTCTATCTAAACATATCTTGTAAAGCACCTATTGAACAATGGTCATTGAACTATTGGTGAATAAACTGCATGTTCTCTATCTTTTCCTTCATTATCAAGCACTTGCTGCCTTCATATCATCATGTTTATTATTGCATTTTTACACAGTCTAGCATTGGTTTTTAGCCAACAAGACATATTTCTTATCCTTTGCATTTCTCACATGATTTCTCTTCTTATATATGTGTCAAATCTTTACTAACTTTCTTGCTTATTCTCATTTGTATCACTGGTCACACAAATTATACTTTATGTTTTGTTTGTTAGTCAAAGATATTTTTTTTACAATGTTCCTTTTGTTGCTTGTGCTTTTACATATATTACTATCTGGATATGATTACATGGCATACATGCCAAGATCTTTGTGCATATAGGTTATGCACCTAAAATTGGATCCAAATTTGATATGGTTTTGAGTAGGTTTATAGTGGTTATAATTGATTTGGATTTTTTTTTTTATTT
The DNA here is from genome assembly GCA_007115665.2 of Sequoiadendron giganteum. Taxonomy (NCBI): domain Eukaryota; kingdom Viridiplantae; phylum Streptophyta; class Pinopsida; order Cupressales; family Cupressaceae; genus Sequoiadendron; species Sequoiadendron giganteum. The sequence goes on from CM021103.1 coordinate 701,330,844, forward strand.
CATAGAGAAACGTGTTTCAAAGTTTTGGTTTTGGATGATTTAAACATAAAACAAGAATTACTATTATCTGATCTAAAATGCAATATATTTCATGATACAAATATCTTTGAGAGTCAAAATGAGCCAGTCCTTTGTGCTAATGATGCATTGTTCAATTCAATTATGCGTCATGTTGGTAACTATAATAAACTTAAAAGAATCTTAAAAGAGCATATATGTTATAAACTAGATTATCCAAGACCATAGGACTCCTTATCACTTATGTGATGTGCTTGTCTAAGAGCACAAGATTTCTCACTAACTATGCAAAATGATTTTTCAAAAACATTTTTTTTTATTAGTTATGAAATGTGATTGTCCTTATTTTGCAACCTGCTTTGTTTCTTCCAACATAAATGTCTTTTTTTACATCATTATTGTGATATAATTTGTTTGGAAAACCTCATGTTAATTTTATATATAGTTGCTTTAGAGCTTAGTAAGAAGCCTGCACAGTAGTGGAGCTTCTTTTATTTATTCAATTGATTTTTGGTTCTTGCTCCCCTCTATGATTAATGTTTGTACTAGATATTCTTTTTATCTACTGCTTCTTGAATTCTTTGTTTTTTATTTGGCTTTCATTATCTTTTGTGGTGTTTGTTTATTTATTAATTAACTTTTACCTCTATCTGTATGTTTACTTGAAAATTTAACCAACCTATTATTTGAGGTAGTTTTTATTTGGCTTCCATTATCTTTCGTGTTATTTGTTTTCTTTTTATTAGATTTTTCCTCTATATATTTTATCAAGTCTCCTCATTAACAAATTCTCTTTAAGCTCAATACTCACCGGTAGGAACTCGACGCCATGCGTCACTTGTTTCTTTTGATGAGTTTTTTTTTCAAAATATGTTGTTTATGTTTTAGTTTTTATTTACATGGTTAGGATATGTTGGTTTTATATTGTTATTACTAGAAAGCATCTTAGAATTAATTATTTAACTTTTATTTCATTGAACTGTAATTATATTGAATAAATATTTGTTACATTTGTATTGAACAAACATTTGTTTTAAGAATCAAATTCAACTTGAATTATATAAGGAGTGATTAATTTCAAGAAAATACAATATTTTGATCAATAAAAATCTCACCATAAGAATTTTGGTGCCTCATCAATAATCCAACTAGAGTATAAAGTCACAAAAAACTTTAGAAAGAAATTTGTTACAAACTTTCAAAATCAATACAAATGTAATCCTCCATTTAGACCAAGAAACTTACTTAAAAAACACAAACAAATAACAATAAAGCATCTAAGCCATTATCTTGTTGAAACATAAGTAAAAGGAGGGGGGGATAAAACCCAAAATGAGATCAAGATGGTTATCCCCTCTTTTCACTAGTTATTTCATTCAATTATGCATATATGAATATAAAAAAAAAAAAACCTGATTGATATAACAGTAAAATGGTAGCTTTTAAGATGGTAAAATGATGTGTACCTATTACAAAAAGTGTTTTTTGGGCCTCACCGAGGACTCATTCACCCAGTGGCAAATGGGTTCCCGCTAGGATTCTAGAAAATCAGTTTTTGGGTCTTGTTCTTCAATGTTTGCACTCCCAGATCCTAGGTGTTCAACTATCGAATATTAAAAATAAATTCTCTAGAATAATTTCTATGATTTTGCAAGAAAGGTGACAACTTTGACAACTTTTGCAACTTTTGTTCTCTAATTGATCTTCAATCTAGAACCTATAATCACCCATCAAAGGGGAAGAAAAATGTTGTTTTGTTAGGGAATAGGGGTTTGCCTTGGTCAAACCCCATTTTGGTAATTAAAACTTGAATTGAAACAATACATAAAGGAAAGATGAATGAAAAATGTAATACCACAACTCACCAATCCTCAATTGAACCTTGGAGTACAAATCAACAATATTGCATGAAGTGGCCTCAATGCATATAGATCTTGATTTTTAACTTGGATTAGAAACAATGCTTGAATTGGATCTTTAATGCTACATCAACACATTAGCTCCAGAACATGCATGATGCACTATAATGCTCTTGTGGAAGTACTCTTTATTTCTTATGAAGATCTAGGATTTAAACTATGTGAAATAACCTTGTATTTATAGTTATCTTATAATAAATTCATGAAATTCAAATAACACAAGCCAACATAATATCTTGAATTTGAAATCATTGAAATACTGTCAAAAACATATCCCAAGGGGGGGTTCTAAGTTAAGTGATGACCCATTAGCCATAGGGTGAATGGGTCTTAGCATACTTAACTAGGACACACTTCAGGGGATGTGAAATGATATGTAGAAAGGGGGTCCTAGGAAGGTGATCCCACAATAGTGGTTTACAATTTTTGGCCAAACTAGACATTGCAATTATTATTTTTAACTAAATCTTCATATTTGGGCACTTATAGCGGCTAAATCGTGATGAATTTGAAGATGATGAAAACTAGAGTCTCATCACATTTTGTCTGTAGATTCTAAAAATATTTTTTTCAAAATTTTTGGAATCAGATTGCACTTTTTTTTCCATCTCCCACGAAAACTGGTTTTTTTTAGAAAACAACATTTTTAAAAAGTGACGCTCATCGTATACAACATAACTTCTTTTGTATAAAGGATAAAATTCTAATTTTTTCAAATTTAGATTTGTAACTATGATATCTAGCACTTGCATTTGATCTCATAGTTTTTTATTGAATATTTTTTCCTTAATCAAGTTTCGAAGTCAAACCAATTGCAATTCAGACATAGGCAGACTGTATACAACATAACGTTTTTTGTATGTATCGAAGTTCAATTGTTTTTTTTAATGGATCAAGGACATCAATACCCAACCTCAACGCATTTTTAAAATTTTTATTTTGATAATCTTCTATTTTTCCACATGTGCAAAACAAAGAGCTTGAATTTCGATGAAAAACCTATGTTTAATAAAACTAAAAAAACACATACATATAAAACCAAAACATATTAAAATTTAATTTGCTGGATAGCTCGTTCTGAGGACTACCATCTTCCAGTTGGGTTTGTGAAGTATCCTCCATTTTCATCCTCAACCCGAGCTTCGAAGGGCAGAATTCTGCTAAAATTTGGTGGAAGAGGGGGAGAAGGGAAAAAAAGGGGGATTCGAGCGAACCCCCTTCGAACGAACTCCCCTTCACTCAAAAGGGTGAACAGGGGTTCATTCAGAGCGAACCCCCCTTTTTTTTGAATTCCCCACAAGGGAACGTGGCATCAGATGGTTTGAGTGAACCCACCATGCAAAAGGGGGTTCGCTCGAACTAGGGGTTCGACCGAACCCCTCTTTTGGGTTCGTGTGAACCCCCTAGTTCGAACGAACCCTTTAAAACATGAAATTTTCAATGCGTGAGAATTTTCTCAAATTTCCTTCCTCATAAAAATTGTACACCACTATTATGGGTTTACCCAGGACCTAGAGTGGACCCATTGGCCAGGTGGAAAAGGGGTCCTAGGTCACTAGCCTAAGACACATTCCTTGTAAAATTAAGTGTTGTGCAATATTATTTAAGAGTTTCGGGTTTTATCCCTCAAAAAATGCAATAAAATAGGCTTGGATTTGAATTAAAGGGGCCAATTAACCTTAATTTAACCTCAGTTAATTTATAAAGTCCTAGATTAGTGTGAAAGTGTAAAGATAAAATTTACAACACCTTAAATAAGGCACCATTAAGTCCATTTTATTATTAATTATTTATTCCCAAATTAAGTGTGAAAAAGGGTTACTTTTTTCTACACTACATTTTGTCCCCACTTTAGTGAGTATGACCCCATGTCAAAATCACACTAAAGTAGACATTCAAGACACTTATATATGCAGAAATTACAAAGATACACTATCGAATACCAAGAAAATATCAAGCCTAGACCACCCAATGCGATGTGGAACACATCTAGACTATCAATTTTGTGCTCACTCTGGGGTAGTGGAACCTCAGGTCATCCACTAGGTGAGTATCCCTTTAGGAAGGTTTCTTAGTGAGAAAGTCATTCCAATGTGTCGCCTCTCACTGTACTTACCATACCAAAGCTATCCCTCTGATAACTCTAATAGGATTCCACTCACATTTTGATCCATGCTTAACAAGTTGTGTTAAATGCTAAGGACCAATGCACATGACAAGGCTCTACAATAAAATAAGGTGTGTTATGCTAGGTGGCCTTGAATTAAGGTTGTGCTCGAGCTTCATAAGGTCAACAAATTTTATTATGCCAAACACTTATGAAAATTTTGTATATAGGTTTTTGTTCATATGGATTTCACTTCATCCATGTAAGGTATTCTTAGGGATCATCGTGCCTAATGTCTCCAGGAGAGGAAAAATCAAGAGTAACAGATTGTCACTTATGGGATGCCTCGCTTCACATTAAGCCACTAAGGGAAAGTAGTACACTTAGAAATATCACACTCTTGGAGGACATCAAACCCAATGATGTCACCAAGGAAAGGACACATCACAATAAAATGACAATCACACCATGAAATATGCAAAATGTCAAAAGATTTCATCGATGTATGCCCCCACTTTAAAGTAGTTTCTAACACCATTTCTATGTGAAATTTTTGTAAATTAGCCAATGTTCCATCCTACAACATGAGAGATTACTCAAAAAGCCCTATGTCAAGTCATATGCTCCCAAAATAGAGCTACGCCATGAAAAAAGGAGGGTTTTCCCTTAAAAATATGGAAGAGATCTATGGATCTGAGGTCAGTATATCTTTGTTATAATATTGTCATAGAGATCAGGAATGTCGTCATTCCCCAAATACTTATAGAATTGGAAGAATAACACAAAGAGAGAAAAAATAAAGAAAAATCCTTTGGGTCAACATAGAAGAGACCTAAATGTCTCGACACCTTGCATCATCACCAAAACGAAAACACAAGGCAAGGAAAAATATAAAATGTTTACAACATATAGAAGAATGTAGATAAATATAGAGGAATGCACAAAAGGGAGAGAGATACATGAAACAAAACAACATGGGGACCACATTACACAAATGCAATCATATAAAACAAAAAATGAAAACAAAGAAAAATACTAGTAAGGCACATGTGAGTCAACCTATAGTAGGTCGTCTACATCCCAATCTTGGTCGATATATATAGAACGAAGACAACTAGCCAAAGGGACCTCATCAAGTGTCGTATTGGGACACATACCAAGTTCAACACTCTTTTTAGGAGATTTATCATTTAAGCTCATGGAAGAGGAAAACAATGAGTTCAACTCATTATGAACTTGTGTTCATCAATTTTTGCAATATCAATGCCATCATATAGATTAATCACAACATGAAGGTTCTTGCTTATGTTGCAACAAAGGTATACAATCATCATGCATTGCTTCAAATAAATTTGGATTTTTATTTTCTATGTTGTTCTTTTCTTCTTGATTTTGTAACATATGAGCAATAGCACAACATCTACACCTACACTCTCTAGCATTTCAATTTTGTTGAACAATCTATTATCAATTTGAGTTTGTGTAGGAGTGGGTTTGTCCATCATAGGTTTCTCTTCTTTTCTTAGTTGAGGAATAGAAGGAACCACAAGAGGTTGTTCAACCACTTTCTTTTTAGCTTTGTAAACTTGTTTGATTTTAGGGGGCACAACAAGATTGTTTTGGTTATCTCGTTGTCTCTTATAGGAAATGGTAGGAGGATTTATCATAGGTTGTTCTTAGATATTTGGAAGGTATTTTTGCTCAATCATTAGTTCAACAAGGATAGGTGGCTCAATGATAGGTTGAGGCATGTTTCTAAGGGATAATTCTGCTATTCCTTTTTCCTTAAACTTTTGATATGATTTGAAAAATTAGTCCTCATGAGGCCTAATAGGTTCAATAGGCTTGGGCCAAAATAAATCCACTGAAAAGATCCCTCAAGAAGACACAAGATTAAAGCCACTATGATGCACTATAAATATTTAATTACCAAAGGGAAACTTTAAACATTTACACAAATTGATGGGACGACATTCATGGAGCGAAGCCATGGATAGCCTAACTTCAAACAAAATTGGTCCAACAATGGGATGATGGTGAATGAGGCATTTAATGTTTTCGGTCCAGTTTGTAAAGGGAGATCTGTTGAGCCTATCATAGGATAAGAAAAACCATTATGTGTCTTGATCCATGATTTCGATTTTTCATATGTATCTTGATATATTTCACGCAAAAATAGGAATTATTTGGTAATCAGATTCTCTACATAGACGAGATCAGTTAATATCCCATTAGTAGGCTTGTCATTGGTTCTTCTAGCTATGTAAATAGGACCATTAGGTGCATGTTTGAGTATGTCTTTTTGTGAGAAAGAAATGTCAAGAGTCATTTTGGTTGAGACCTTATGAAGTTTTTCTTTCATAAATGCTATTATTTCAGCTAGTTTATCTACATTTTCTTCTTTTATGTTTTCATCATTTATGCCAACATTCATCACATCATTCTTTATTTCACTAGATTTTATAAAGGATATATTATGACTAGGCATAGGATTGGTAAACATCTACAAATTTTGATTAAGAGGAGCTAAAGACTTATTACCTTGATCATTAACACCTCCAATTTTGATTAGGCATGGGATTTGTAAAGATTTTTAAATTTTGGTAAGGAGGAGCTACATACTAATTACCTTGATCCTCCACATCTCCAATTTGTAGATGATTACAATCAATAAGGTCTTGCACAAGATGTTTAAGACTCTTACAACATTTTGTATTATGTCCATTTTGTTAGTGGTAATGGCAATAAGAATTTGGTCTATACCTTGTAGGTAATGGTTGATTAGGATCATGAGCTAGAACAGGAGGTAAGGAAATCATATTATTTTCTATGAGTTGCAACATGATATTATGAAGGGTATCAGGTAAAGGTCTAAATTTTCTATTCCTATCCATAAGGGAATAATTTTTCATCTTTATAGTAGCCACATGGTTATCAGTTTGTTGATTTGGTTAAGGGGAATTAAGTTGTAAAGAGCCCCTATTCTGCTTCTTGGAAGGTTGATAACTATTTTGAGTTGCAAATTGAAACTTTTTAGGATGACTAGGAGGATTTTTCATATCACGACCATAAGCTGAATTTTGATAATCACGAAGGGTTGTACATAATTGTGTGAAGGATGGAAATTTCAACATCTCAAGCTTGTTTTGGATTTTTTTTTGTAAGTTGGTAACGAAAATTCATTGAAGGTCAACATTAGGAATCTTAATGTTTATTTGTGAATAAAGCATTTGATATCTCACTATGAAATCGATCACTTTCTCATCATCCTTTTTTTTACATGTCATTAAATCAGCTAGGGTCATCTTGGGACCCATGTGAATGTGGAAGTGGTTGTAAAATGCATCAATAAGCTCATTGAATGAGTTTATTGAATTGTTTAGTAAAGAGAAAAAACACTCTAAAGAAGTATCCTTCAATGACCTAGGGAATAGTTTAGCCAAGAGCTTATCTTCAAAGATAGAATCACTACATAGGGCTATATAAGTGGACACATGGCTAACGGGATCTCCTTTCCCACCATATTTCTCAAATCTAGGAACTTCTATACCTTGCACCATTTGTGCTCTCAATATCTCTAGGGATAATGGATTGGTTTTGATGTATTGCGAAGGTTGACCATTATTGTTTTGATTTAGTGTTGCAATGTGTTGTTGGAGGGATGCCATGCTTTGCAAAATTGTGTTAAGGATGACATCATTATTTTTGATTGAGGAAAAAATGGTTTTTATAGGGACCCGAAACCACAAAGTTTAAAAACCAATAAAAGATAGATCAAAAGAAAGTCCAAGAAAAGTCAGGTTGCACACCATAGATAAACAGGAAAGAACAAAAACCACCAGCAAAACCCAACAAAAGGATAGAAAAAAACCAACGACAGCAAAAACACAACCAAACCTAACCCAAAGACTTTAAGGTCTCTACCACTTCCGTTTTCAGGATTTCCAAATCCTAAGCCACCATCTTCAGATCTTAGGTCTCTAGAGGCGTCGTATCCAGTCTTTTCTTCATGTTGGCTCTGGTTCTCTTTGAAGGGCTCAATTCCTCTACCTTGTTTTTGTTCTTCTCAGCATACAAATCCACAATCAGAAGACCCTGCTGAGTGTTATCCATTTTTTCCACCAAAGCTCTCAAAACAGTAGAGTCGTTTTTACAATTATGTGGTTGTGTTCAATAGTGGCTTTTAGGGCTTCCCTGATCAAGTATCAATCTCTTTTCCAAGGTTCTCGCCAATCCTTCTTAAGGTTTTTAGTGAAGTCTACCTCTTTCTGGAGGTAATCAGCCATGGCCATATTCTTGTTCGTAGTCCATAAAGCCTCATCTGAGTTCTGCTCTACCACTTTAGCTTCCAGGATTTCCATTTTACTTGTGATAGCTCTATTTTTAAGATTTAGGTTCTTAATTTCATGAAAGGCCCACTTTAGAATTTTAAAATTATCAATCGCTCCCTTTCTGGCCATAGAAAGGATATCACTATAAAAGTCCCTTTTTGGTTCAAAAGCAAGGTCACCAAGATTCAGGTCCACATGAGAGTTGGGCCTATCATCTCTGTCAATAGAGTGGAAAGAGGCAGATGAGACCTCCTTCCCAGAAGGTTCTGCATTGTCATCATTTGGAGAATCCTCTCAGTAGGCCACCAGTTTTTCAACAGGGCATTCATCCCTTATCTTGTCCTTCGACACAAACACTTCAAGAGGAATTTTTTAAGGATAATATTTTTTATTTGAGGGCTTAGCAGAAGGGGCATTCTTCCTTTTTTTACTAGGAGGAGGAGTAATCTCATCCACCCAATTCGGGTATGAGCCCTTGATATCCTTAGGCGAGCTAGAACTTGTGTCGTAACCCTCTGAGGCCGAGGCAGTGATGGGGTTAGAGACAACTGACATATTTTTGAAGTTCTCATAAATGAGCCAAATAAGGCTAGCATGTAGGACCTGATTCTTATTAGGATTTTTCCTAAACTCCTCAATACTATTGTTCAAAGAACACAACATGTAGTAGGGGAAAGAAACCCTAACCTTATATCTGAAGTGGTTGAGTAAAACAAAATGATACCCATATACTCTGGTAAATATCCCATCCAACGTAATATATTCCATTAAGACTCTGAGCACCTCCCTCCAAATTTTCTTGATCCTGCTCGGCTCGAAATGGCTATTAGAGACTTTAACTAGTCTTTTTTCCTCCTCCGACGACTTTGGAAAATTGGTAACAACTTCATCTGAATATTTCATGTCACGATAAAATTTCACACCATTAATTGAGAGACTAGTAACTTCTCCAATAAGCGCCTCATCCACCAAAATCTTCCTCCCAAAGATGATAATCTCTTCTTTGTTCCAATGTTTTGCAAAATAATTAGTAGCTCTAAGGTCTAGACCATGAAGTTTTTCAATGAATGGTTGAAGCCCTCCCTTCTCAATTTTCTTCCAAAGCTTGGAATTGTCTTTATTCTTTGTACACGCAATAGGCTCAACTCTTTTCTTGCTTCCTCCAATTGTCGTCAATCTCTTGCTCTGATAGCACACACCATGAAAATACAGGCTTATGAGTTTGCATCAAAACTAAAGCACCCACAAAACGTGCAAGCTCAACCCATCTATCATATTCATTATGATTCAGCCATCAAATCTTATGAAATCTCGGTACTTGGCACCTTTATCTTTAATCATCTTTAAATACAACTTCTCTCCCATGAGTGCAATCATAGTTGATTAGGGATTTGATGTTAGCAATAAAATCTTTGTAATTCTGCCACATCACCTTTCTATTATGTCTTATTCCCTCGTTGGCAAAGAAGTCTACCACACCATTCCCTTCCCTATAGATATGGGAGATTTTAAATTTCTCGAACTTGGATAAAGTGGCCCTAGCTTCATCAATCTAGTACTTAATAGTCCAATATGGGGGGGAAAAGCCAAGGAGGAAATCAATGATATTTTTGGAGTCGCCCTCTATCCAAATATTTTTGAAGTTCATACTTTTAGCAAAAAAAAATGACTTGGTAGGCTCCTATAGCTTCAACTAGATGATTTGTTTGTTTCCCCAAAGAGACAGCTACCGCAGCAATGAACATGCCTTTATCATCACGTAACACATTATTTTTAAAGTTCATACTTTTAGCCAAAAAAATGAATTGGTAGGCTCCTATAGCTTTAGCTAGATGATTTGTTTTTTTCCCCAAAGAGACAACTACTGCAGAAATGAACATGCATTTATCATCAGCTACTGCAGCAATGAACATTCCTTTATAGATATGGGAAATTTAAACTTTCTCGAACTTGGATAAGGGTGCTGGCAAGAAGTTGAGTCCACTTTTTGGCCAAAAAGTGGAAGTGTTTTCCCTGATTTTCAGAGTTTGACACATTTGACCTTCAAATTTGAAGCACTTAGAGATGAAATCTTCAAACAAGTCACTAATCATAAAATTTAGTACTTAGAGTCTAGTTTCCAAATATGTAATTTATTTCAATACCCACATTTTACAAAATGAGTTTCAATAGGCTTTTGTAAAAACATCTATTTAAAAGTCATTTTTTTTTACCATACCATGCACGTGTACGACATCCATATTTTGACTTAAATTATCATATTTTTCTAAATCCTTTTGGGAAAAGACTTGTGACTCACTGAAGCGTGCCATGGATATTTTTTTGTAATTTTTTATTGAATTTTTTTTTTTTTTGTTAATTTTTTATTAGACATATTTGTCGTTTAGAAAAATTGTCATGTACGACACACATAAGATGACCTAAAGTTATCATTTTTTGCATTTATTTTTTTAAAATTGAAAAGAATTATCTGAATTTTTCCCTTGTGCAATCCATTTGTCAAAATATTATGTTGATCAAAAGTTATTAAAATAGTAAAAACACTGATATTTAAAGTTTATGGACCAATTTCATCAGAAATTAATTAAAAAATAGAAAAATTAATCCAATTGTAAAAAAAATTACATATTTGGAATCTACATTGTCTCATCTAAAATGGGTTTTAATTTCGTCGAAAAATTATGCAAAAAAAGGCATCAGCCATATGCCCAAACTCAGTATTTTTTTGTGACATTGCTAGGACCTTCAACTTGCAGGTCAAACTAGGTCCAAAGCTTAGGTTCGGGTCCCCAATCCTTTTCCCGAACCAAAAAACAAACAAAAAATCTGACCAAAAATTAAAATTGTTTCATAAAAATATTTTTTTTTTATGAATTTAAGAAACGGGATCCCATATTTTAAAAAGCAGGATTTCGTTTTCAAAACGAGATCCCACTTTTTAAAATATGGGATCCCATTTTCAAAATGAGATCCTGCTTTTTAAAATACGGGATCGCATTTCTTAAATTCATATTTTTTATTTTTTTAATGAAACAGGATCCCGTTTTTGGCTCTGGGTCCCGAACCTAAATGAGATCCCGTTTATTAAAAATAGGATCCCGTTTTTTGCAAGCCGATTTCATTTTTTTGTCTAAGGCAAAAACTTCCACATTTCGTGGACTCATCTTTGTGCTTCTACCCATAAAGTGGCCCTAGCTTCATCAATCCAGTGCTTAATAGTCCAAAATATGGGGGGGGGGGCCGGGGGAGGGGAAGCCAAGGAGGCAATCAATGATATTTTTGTAATCGCCCTCTATCCAAATATTTTTAAAGTTCATACTTTTAGCCAAAAAAATGACTTGGTAGGCTCTTATATCTTCAACTAGATGATTTGTTTGTTTCCCCAAAGAGATAGCTACCATAGCAATGATCATGACATCATTGTTATTAGTGTAAGGTGGAGGGGAATAAGGTGGAGTGGTGTATGCTTGCGAAGGAAAAGTGAATTGTAAAAAAGTGAGGGAGGATGCTTGAGGAGATATTGTATTTGAATGCACAAAGCTAGAAGGATTCCCTATGAAAATACCTAAGTGTTGACATTGCTAGTAGGTTGGATGGTTGTGGTAGCTTGAGTACTAGTGTATGTAGGGATGGAAATGGGTATTGTGGGAGGAATTAAAATTCCACCTTGGCTTTAGGTACACCCCAAAGCTTGAGTACAACTAGTCATGGTAGGGATGGTGTTGTTAACATTATGCACATTGGTTGTAGGAAGTGAAGTCATGGGAAATGAGGTATGCATGTTATGATTCATAGGAGATTGATTATCAACACTATTAGGAAGAGATCTAGAAAACCCAAGGTCCACAATGAATGGGATATTGCAGGATGACATGAGTCTCAAACTACATCTCACAATAGTATTGCTAATAGGACACCATGTTGTAAATCTCATACAAGTTTTACAAACCTAGTGTACAAACCCAAAATAGAAAGAGGTTTAAAATGCAATACAATGACCTATAATGAAATGTGTAAATGCAAGTTTCATATTATAAACAGGGTAATTTATTGATTACACTATGAACAATCTAAAAATGAAATGTTGTAAATGCAATTTTGAATTTCGACAAGCACTAAATGAACCAAATTAAGCTAGATCTAATGAAGTGGATGAAATAGAAAATCAGAAAACTGAAATAGAGATTTGATAACAACAAATAGAAGCATAGAACATAAGTTTTAAATTTTTAGAAATGCAGTTCAAGACTTGATCAGGGACTCATTTTCCCTAGGGTGAATGGGTCCTAGATTAAGGTTTTGAAACTAATTTTTAAAGATTTTTAGGTTTTTTCTACTGATTTTCAGATTCAGGTCTGCTACAGTAAGTTTCAAGTTTAATTTTCTATAAATGCAATGTGAAATGCAAGTTGAAAATGTGACAAAATGATGAACTAAAAGACCTAGTTTGATATGCAATTTTTGTTTCAATTTTCAAATGCAAGTTTATATGATCTAAATGATATGCAAGATGATTGATTTTTTTTGTATTTTTCAAATTTAAAGAATGCAAACAATGCAATTTGTAGTGCCCCTCTGTGATTGGTATTTTTCTGGTGATTGATAAATTTTGTTTGAGTTATCTTGGGTAATTGGTTTAATTAAATTAAAATTGAATTATAAGGTTACTCGAATTATTTGGAATTAAATAAATCAATATTGAAGATAAATAGTATATGGTTTATTGTTAATTAATTAAATTAAACTATGTAGCATAAATCATTGTTATAATTAAATTGAATGGTAATTGCTAATTTTATTATCATTGATGTTTAATTATTCAAATTGGGAAATAATATAATTTTAAATAAAATAATTAAATATGGAAAGATAATATAATTCAAAATGGAATAATTACTTGGAGGAGATTTTTGAACAAGTATTAAAGAAAATAAAAAGATGGAAAAAGGGAGTTCGAGCCCATGCATGGCTCCAAACTGGTTGTGAAAAGGAAACTTGTCTTTTTAGGTAATAATTGCTTGATTTTTTATTTCAAAATTTGTATCACTTGTTTTTATAATGATCTTTTTGTAGGAGGTTTTTCATCTATGATTTTTAGTTTTCGAATGAGAACTTTGTCTGAAGAAATTCTTCTGTAGAATAGGAGAATTTTTATGAGGGGTTTTGAAAGAAAATATTGTTTTAGAGGAAGTGGATCATTGTGAAGTGTCTGTTGATATTGACATCATGTTTTCCATTTGTATAGTATTGGAGTTCCAGGTCAGTTTGTATTTTGTTTACTGTGAAAATTGTTTTTCCTCATTAATGAAAATGAAATATTGCATGTGGTTGTAGTTGGAGAACGTAATCTCCATTATTCTAATTCTATTTTGTAATCCTTATATTTTTCATTCACCTGTAATTTACATTTGCTCAAAACTAATAGGCATATTTTATTGATTGTCTCAATTGGAATTTTCTATTATCTCTTCCTAAATATCACTATTGTTAAGAAGCTCACAACTCTTAAACTATTCTCATGTCATGCCTATGCTATCACAATCTTGTGAAAATTGGCCTCACACCTATCAATCACATTCACTTGAAAGTTTCTAAAGCCTGTTAGAGGTTGCACCTTTGAATTACTATGCTTCATATTCTAGGTATAATCTTTCTTGGTATTGTCCAATATCGACTTCCTCTTTTGTGATTCTCTGCCTTCCTTGTTATTCCGATAAGAATATAATAGTTGGCATTCGATTTACAACCCCATGCTACTTAGTTCGATGGATATTTCGTTGATGAACAAGATTGCATTGTATCTGATATTGGCTTTACTATGACTTCCCTATCAAAGGCTTTGTTTAAGTGTGATTTTCAATTTTCATTTGATGATACTATAATATCATAACCAATGTTGTTTTAGGGTGAATATTCGATGTGATTTGAATCTTATACCTTGAATAGAATCAATTTTGGTATTGCTATTAGTGTTCTCTTCTTTTTTTACATTCTATGATTTTGATTGAAGAGGTTATTAGTTGGTGCCCTTTCTCCTTTGCATTGGCCAGACTTGAATTAGCTTGGTTTCACTTTATTATTGTTGCATGTTTAAATATTGGGATAGAAAACTCTTCATTTTAGTGTTGGTGAGGTAGGGGTGCAATAAAACACAATGTCACTGCTGTGATAGTATGGAAAGACTCATAAATAAACACAGAAAATGCACTCTGACAGCAGGTCTAAACATATAGAAATTAACTTTGCATATATTCCTTGTTTGCTTCACAAAATACAAAAACACAAAGTATATTATCTATTCTTCAACATAAAATAAAACTAAACAACTTTGGACACATGTTCAATACATATGGTGCTACACTCACACCAAAATACATAAAATGCTACAATCCTGTAGCTGCAGCTGACAATGTGTTCCATCTGCTAAAATATTCCTTCTGTGTTGCTGATGTCAATGTTTTGTGTTGAACATTCTCCACTTCATCTGCTGCTGCAAGTTTTTAACCTTCAATAATAAAAAAAATCTACTTTAAAAACATACGAATACATTCCTTTTGTTTGTTTTTAGCTCATGAGAATGAGCGCTAAAACCAAATTCAAATTTACCTACCTCATTAATTTATGCAGGCTGTAACAGTTATTTCAAACTCAAAAACATGCACTCCATTTCAAATTCAAATTAACCTACCAAAATATTTTTTTGTCAGGTATACGTTGATTGCAACTTGGTGGTCTTCATCTAACGTGGGGGCTAAGATGTCAGTCTGATAACTGCAGAATACTAAATGTTCTAACACTCCCCCCTAATCTACAAGTTAGCTGTCACTCTGCAGATTCCTTCTAGAGCTGATCTTCGAAGCTATCCATAATGCCAAGCCTATCTCTTAGGCACTAAAAAATATCCTTAGGAAATGCCTTGGTGAAGATTTTGGTGAGCTCCTGCTCGGATCTACAATACTAAAGTTCTATCTCACCTTGTTCTACCCACTCCCTTATGAAGTGATAACGAATATCAATGTGTTTTCTTCATTTGTGGAAGACTGGATTCTTTGTCAGTGCTATGGAGGACACATCGTCACAATGAATGACTGTGTTGTCAGCTTGATGTTGTTGTAAGTCTGCAAGGATCCTCCTCAACCAAATAGCCTAACAAGCTGCTGCATTTGCTACTATGTATTATGCTTTTGCTATGTTGAGAGAGACAATCAACTACTTCTTTTATTCCCATGAGATTGCACCCAATCACATGTTGAAGACATATCCCGATGTGCTCTTCCTATCATCCATATTTCCTGCCCAATCACTATCTATGAAACCATCCAAATTGAACTCATTAGATGTTGCATACAAAATGCCATAACCGGTTATTCCATTGACATACCTTAAAATATTCTTTCATGCTTGCTAATGTGTGTCCTTAGGTTTCTGCATGAACCTAGAGATCAAATTTACCGCATACATCAAACTTCCAACCATACTCTTGTAGAGAGTTGGGTTCACATCCTTACTGCTGTCAATCTTACACAGTTTTAGACCTATTGCTATTGGTGTGGGGGCAGGTTTTTTGTTATGCATTTTGAACCTCCATTTTTTTTTCGCATAGTTAGATTGAGAAATAAAAATTCCATGTTGTGTTTGTTGAACTTCTATCCCAAGAAAATAATTCAACAAACCTAGATCCATCATCTCAAATTCATTTTTCATCACTTCTTTAAAATCAACAATTCTTCTGTTAGTGTTACAAGTAAAAATTAGATCATCTACATACAAAACTACAATTAAAATGTCACCTTGTATTGCTTTGATGTAGAGTGTGGGTTCGTTGTTTCTCTTGCTAAACCCATTTCTCAACAAATAGACGTTTATTCTATTGTACCATGCTCGAGGTGCTTGTTTCAGCCCATAAAGAGCTTTCTGGAGCCTATACACTTTGTACTCTTTCCCTGGAATTTCATATCCAGGTGGTTGCTCCACATATACCTCCTCCTTTAGCACTTTTTTTAAGAAGGCTAACTTTACATCCATCTGATACACTTTCCACTAATGTTGTGTTGCAACTGCTATCACTGTTTGCATTGTTTCCAGCCTTGCAACTAGTGCATATGTCTCATAATAATCTATATCGGTTTGTTGTTTGTACCCTTTCAAAACAAGTCTTGCCTTGTGTCTTTCAATCTTCCCTTTGACTATACACTTGGTCTTATAGACCCACTTCACTCCAATCACTTGTTTACCCTTGGGTAAATCGGTTAACTCCCATGTTTGGTTTCTCTCTATAGCATCCAAATCTTCATTCATGGCCTTACACCATTTCTCTTCTTTCACCGCTTCCTCAAAGTGTGTTGAATCACTATAGGAGAATAGTGCAAAATCCAAATTTTCATGAAAATTAACATACCTTGTGCTATCATAAATCCCCCTTACACTTTTTTTTTCTTGGCATCAATGATGTGAGTGTAGGATCTGAATTTTCTTCCGAGCTACTCCTACTCTAACCTCTAGAGTTGCTGTACTGGTGACTATCAGAGCTATTGCTCTACTGAATTTTGGAGCTGACAAACTATTGTCTCTGTCCAGAGTTGTTGTTCTATTGAACACTGCCAGAATCGTTACCGTTCTACTGCACATCACCAGAGCTGCTATTTTCCAATGCTCTACGGTAGTTTTTCTTTGAGCTACTACTCTCTTGAGCTCCCCCTATGTTTCTATCATCTGTATCTTCTTCATCATCTAAGGGTATTGTAACTAAAATACCCATGGTGTCATCCACCGATCCATCCCATGCTTCATTCTCTATAAAAATAACATCTCTACTTATCACAACCTTCTTGGTGATGGGATTGTACAATTTGTAGGCTTTTGAATCCTCACTATAGCCTATGAAGATTCATTTCTCTCCTTTGTCATCAAATTTATGCCTCTTCTCTTTTGGCATGAATGGGTATGCCACACACCCAAAAATCCTTAGATGCTCAACACTCCATTTGCTGTCAGTCCACGCCTCTTGTGGAATCCTATCACAAACAGCCTTTGTGAGGCACCTATTCAGTATATAGACTGATGTTTCTATAACTTCTCCCCAAAATATGTGTGATGACCCTTTTTCTTTCAACATACTTTCCGCCATATCTTGAATGGTCCTATTTTTCCTCTCGATCACTCCGTTTTGCTATGGAATATAGCTAGTTTTGAATTGTTTGTGATTGCCCTCATCCTTGAACAAATTTAGGAATTCATTGGAGATGTACTCTCCCCCTCTATCTGTTCTAAGGGCTTTGATATAGTGACCACTTTTGTTCTCAACCACTACCTTAAACCATTTAAAATTATCAAAGGTTTCCGATTTTTTTTTCAAGAAATAGATCCATATTTTTCTGCTATAGTCATCTATAAAAGTCATGAAATATGTATTTCCAACTAAAGTAGGGATTTTCATGGGTTCGCACAAATCTGAGTGCACTAACTCTAGTGGTACTTTTTCTCTCCTAGAATACCCGGATTGAAATGGCTGCCTATGTTGTTTTCCTAAGATGCAAGCCTCACACTTTCCATCGGGTTCTACAATGGATGGTAAACCCCTAACCATTCTTTTCTTAGACAATAAACTTAAACTAGAAAAGCTTAAGTGCCCATACCTTAAATGTCATAGTTTGGATGGATCTTTTATGACTGTCTTGAAAGAAAACTATTGTTTGACCACCGACTGTTATGAAACTGTTGTGAGTGTCAGGGAACAATGTTGTTGTTGACCATCTGTTTTCCTATCGCAAACATTATGTGCATCATGAGAGGAAACATTTTGTTTCTCGTCATCTGCACTACAACCATCACTTTCTTGTTACCTCCTCTGTCAAATATCTTGCATTCTTTGTTCTCCATCAAGATTTTGTAGATATTTTGGACCATTTTTCCAATGCTCAATAAATTATGCTTCATGTCAGGGGCATAATAGACATCTTGGATTTTCTGCCTTTCTCCATTCTTGGTTTGGATACTAACTACATCTCTTCCCATCACATGAACCTTCTCATCATTTCCCATTTTGATCTCAGTTTTTATATTGCTGTCAATGGAGGCAAAGAAATTTTTGTTACCACTCATGTGGTTGTTGCATCCATTGTCCAAGTACCAAACTTCCTCATTGCTATGTTCAACAAGGTTGCATACAATGAAAACATTGAACTATTTTTCATTTTCAACTTTGTTCTCATTTGCTACATTAGCATTTTGGCCTCCATGGTCATGCCGCTTCTTCCTACATTCACTAGCATAATGGCCATATTTGTGATAGTAATAACACTGCACATTACTTTTGTCATTCCTTTGATTTGAACTACTGTTCTTCCTCTGGTACTAGTTTGCTGACTATGAGATGCTCGGCTCCTCTGTGCTGTCAGAACCTCATCTTCTAGAATTGCTTCTTCCTCTACCTTTTTGATCTCTTCCTCAGTTGTTTTTTCCTCTTCCACGACCTCTTCAATTGGTTTGAGCTTTGAATGCTTGCTCTAGAGAAGGAGTAGATTTGTTCAAACGCTGCTCATGGGTTTGTAGTGAACCCATCAACTCATCTAAAGTCATCTGAGATAATTCCTTTGCCTCTTCAATGACAATGACTACATATTCAAACTTAGTAGGCAGACTTCTTAGGATTTTCTTAACAACCCTTTTCTCTTCCATTGTTTCTCCATTGATTCTCAGTTGATTTACCAGGGTTGAAATCTTAGTGTGATAATCTGAAATGGACTCATTATCTTTCATTAGTAGAGTCTCAAAATTTCTTCTTAAGAGCTGCAACTTAGCTTACCTCACTTTGTCAATCCCTTTATAACTATTTTGCAATATATCTCAAGCTTGTTTTGCATAGTTTGATGCTACAATATGTGGGAAAATAGCCTCACTCAAGGCTGCCTCAATTAAACTAAGGGCTTTTGCATCCTTCATTCGAGTCTCCTTCAATTGATTCTTTTGTGCATTTGAAAGGGTTGCAAATATATTTGGGTATGTGATATCATTGAACCCATTTATGACCAACTCTCATAGGTCATTTGCAACTAAGATGGTTCTCATCTTCTTAGCCCATATGTCATAATTTTTCCCATCAAAGTTTGGTGGCTGCTGCCAATATTTGCTATCACCACCTACCATATTTCTCAAATTTGAGAAAATAATTAATGCCTAGATAACCTAGGGCTTTACCCACAATAAACAAACTTGACTAGCTGATTACCCAGAAAAATAGGGCTCTGATACCACTTGTTGGTGAGGCAGGGGTGCAATAAAACACAGTTTCACTATTGTGACAGTATGGACAGACTCATAAATAAACACAAAAATGCACTCTGACAGCAGGTCTAAACAAACAGAAAATAACTTTGCATATATTCCTTGTTTGCTTCACAAAATACAAAAACACAAAGTATATTCTTTGTTCTTCAACATAAAATAAAACTAAACATCTTTGGATAGATGTCCAATACATATGGTGCTACATTCACACCAAAATACATAAACTGCTACAATCATGTAGCTGCAACTAACAATGCGCTGCTTTTGCTAAAACATTCATTTTGTTTTGATGTTGTCACTGTTCTGTGCTAAACACTCTCCACTTCATCTACTACTACAGGTTTTTAAGCTTCAATAAAAAAAAACTAACTTCTACCTTAAAAACATATGAATACATTCCTTTGTTTTGTTTTTAGCTCATGAGAATGAGCGCTCAAATCAAATTCAAATTTACCTACCTCATTAATTGTTGCAGGCTCTAACAACTATTTCAAACTCAAAAACATACACTCTATTTCAAATTCAAATTAACCTACCAAAATAAATTTCTTCCAAGTATACATTGGCTGCAACTTGATGGTCTTCATCTGACGTGGGGGCTGAGATGTCAGTTCTACTAACTATAGAATATTAAATGTTCCAACATTTAGCTTATAGCAAATTATCTTCCCTGAGTTTGCTGCTCTTTAATGGTTTGAAAATAGTTTAAAGGCTTTGTGATTGTTATCATGTATTGTGCTCCTAATGATTGACTATATATGTAATGCATTGAAGGTTACTGATGTGTGAAGTATGAGCCACCTTTATCCACTAAACTAGTGTGATTGTCATGCAAATTGATGAAATCTACTAACTTGTTATGGCATTCAATACTTTATTTTTGGCATTTAGAAAGGAATTCGATAAATTATATATATATGTTGCATAATTCGAATTTCATTTTAAACCATTAGGCTTCTATCCTGAAATGGGTGGTTGAGGCTGAAAGGGCTCCCACGTTGCTTGATCCATGACCTATAAACTCACTTGGCTACTTTGTGTCATTTCTTTCAATAGCCACTTGACTGTGAATGTTATCCTGACCTTTTCGCCATCAAGGCATCTGTTTGAAAGTTTCTTAGGCATATCAGCAATTCACATGCTTTGTCCATGCTTTCACATTTTGCATCCCTATATACGCAGCTTGTATGGGATTCGATTTTCATGTATTTTCAATCCTATATGTTGTATTCGAGTTATATATCTTATGTAGTAATCGTTGTATTTATTATTTGTTGCCCTTGCATTCTTATATATTTTATTGGACACTATGTTTGTGACCTAAATTCCTGCACCAACATTCATCCTTGATGACTTTGATTTCTTTAATTGGAGGGTTATAATGCTTAAAGTTTGATAGACTCCATCACCTACCTTGATCAACCAAAGTTATTCATCTATATGTCTTTGTTGCCTTAAATAAATGTTAGTTGTAATTGTTTATTTCTAGTCATTATTGAAGTGCAGATATAAGCTAATTCGTTAATGCAACCTTAGTTTGGTAAACCTAGAGTATAATGGGTATATATGGTTAGTCTAGAAAATGTTGGAATTCTTTGAATTAGAGTTTCGTTAAGTTTTCATTCTTCTATCTTTTCTTGCTAATTTATTTACATAATATAGGTAATTACTTTTAAAAAGAATTAGTTAATTAAGTGAATAAATTAAATTAAGTTTAAAAAATATATTAATTATATTTAATTTATAGTGACACTATTATTATTGAGGGAAAATATTCTATGTATGGAACTTATATAGGAGGATGAAGAAAAAGGAACTAAATATGAAATTGAGATATCTTAAGTCATTCAATCAATGTATGGATTTAAATTACAATTTTTGTCTATGCATATTTGTATCAAGGATCAAATTGGGGACTTTATTGAGAGAGATAAATAAATATGAGTATGTTTATATTTATATATATATGGGTGTATATATCTATATCTATATTATCGTATGTAATAATGGATTGTGGAATAGTGTGTTTATGAATATATATATATATATATATATAATAAGAATGTTGACTCAAAATTAGAAGATTTTATTGACAAGTAAATTAAAATTATTCCCCTTGTGATTAAACAATTGTTTCTCTTGTAATTGCTTAGTTGATGTGAATTTTATTCCACTTTGTGTTTTACATTTGGCATTGGATATTCTATATATATATATATATGTGAATAGGTAAATCAATGCATTCCATTATAAATTGGGATAAAATATTGAATAATAGCATTAAGAGAAGTATTTGTATAGTGAAGATAAGGTTCTTGTATTATTAAATTTTAAGTTCATCGGATAATTAGTTTGTTACTATTCATTTAATTGTATTAGATATACTTTTAGGATGTTTAAAAATATATTTATTATATTACATAATGCTCATTAGTAGGAAGAATATTCAAATGAATATTGGATTGTTTTATAGTTGAATAACTTTAGTTGTTATTCTTTTAAAATGTGGAATTTCGCCATATCCTCCTATAATTGAATTGAAAATTAGTTTATTATCATCATATACATTTGGGTGTCATTGTGTGAATGGCTTATTGAGTAAATATGTGATTATGTAGTTAGTATAATTGTATTGTAGTGGAAAATGCTCTATTAAGTAATTTAAGTGGATTAAGTTAATGAGTAATCTGAATTATGGAGACAATGCCTTTTATGGAGTGTAACTGTAGATTAAAAGTAGATATATCTTCAAATGATAATGAACAATTTGCAACTAGAATAACAAAGTTAATCCTATTCTAAATAATAATCTAAAATAAAACAACAAAGAACGAGGAAATAAACATAACAAACTAAAACAAATTAATGGAAAGCTCTCACCGAATATGCATTCACCCCTTTGAATTATCTTGATTGTTCTTCTCCATTTTTCCTTTTAGTATTCTTGCCCTTAGATTTCTGTGTTTGAATGTAAGTATAACTTTGTCGAGTGTCTAAGAAAAATATCGAAGATAAGTCTCTTCTCAAAAGTGTATGATTTCGAGAGGAGGAATAATGATAATGATAGGCCATTTTATAGATTTTGGGTTTTCGAACGATCAACTCAGATTGAAAGAGAGATCGATGGATGAGATTGAATAATTCCATGCAATGTGAGTTCTGTGTCAGATAGAATGTGAGTTAGAACATGAGTTAGAACACGAGTTCGGGAAAGACTAAAGATAGAGACTAAGTTAGAACGTGAGTTAGAACACGAGTTCAGAATCTTAATCTCCAAAAATAGAAGAAATAGACTTTGTATGCAAAAGACAAAGTTAGAACTCGAAGACTAATGCATTCGAATGCAAACATGAGTTAATTAATTAAATAAATATATTCAATTAATAAAATAGATCATGCATATGAGTTGGAACTAGTTAACTGACTAGTTATGACAGAGAGTCTTCTCGTAGAGATAAATTGGTGTTGAATTCAGAGATAACTGGAGAACTAAAAATAGATCTTGAGTCAGAAGGTGAGTGAACGATTAGATAACTGATTGACAGAAGAATGTGACATAAATAAATATGAATTAAATGTTAACTTAATTCAACATTCGAAAATAAGAGACTTTAATTAAATAAATAAAGATAATTTATTTAATTGACTTTTGAAAAGGATAAAATGAATAATTAAATAATAAATATTTAATTATAGATAAAGGGGGTTAAATGAATAATTAAATAAAGATATTTAATTATAGTTGAAATATGATAAAAGGGGGGTGTAATTAAATAATAAATTACTTAATTGATAGATAAAGGGGGTTTAATTAAATAATACATATTTAATTAAGAAGAAAGAATTAATTAGTTAGAGACATAATTAAACAAATATGATTTATTTAATTATCCAAGTTGAATAAAGGTCATTTATGAATTAATGAATTAATTAAAAAGGGGTATTTAATTAATAGAGGAAATATGTGGTAGAAAGGTTAATTAAATAATAAACATTATTTAATCATGACCATGGATAATATAAAATTATGTCGAATGTGTACTTGCAGGCATAGACCAATTTTCAGTGTCTATAGTTTTCCCCTCTTTGATACAATGTTGGTACAACGTTGTGTCAAAGAAAATATGCCCCGATCGTGCCCCAAGATGAAATAGGTTAAGGTATGCCCCCTCGGGAAAATTGACAATTTTTGAAAGTTTCAAAAAAGAGTAGGAAATATTCCCGATAAGTCAATTTGATAGTCAAAAATGCTATGGAGTTGATAGAAATGAATTTGGAGATGATACGAACGAATACGGGTTGTTTTAAGTTGAAAGGTTAAGTGGCCAATAGATTAGGTCAGAAGAAATGCCATTTTTAATCCACCTATAAATAGGAATTAGGTCTAAACCCAATTCATTTTCACCCGGAGGAGATAGGAAAAGCGGAAATTTTGCTCTGACTAGCTAAAGAAATGGCACCCATTCCATACGCTACGCATCGTGGTTATCGAATCTGGACATTCAGGAGGCCAGCCGATGTAGGACCACTGGTATGTACCCAAAAGTGAACTCCTGAAAGTTATTTTTGCACGTAGTTTTAGGCGTTTGAAAATCAATTAAGCAAATGTGATGCATCGTAAATGATGCATATGTTGTCGTATTCGCCGCATTTGACTGCGAAATGACACATGTGCAAAAACACGTGTAGGCTAGGTTGGTCGGTTTAGGGAATGATTGCATTTGAAGCATAATGCATCATATCTGTAGTTATGCAACACATTTGCATTAGGAATAGACGCAGGTGTAGTTGTGAACCGCATATGTTGTAGATGGGTAGGCAGACGAAACTACACCGCATTTGTTAAAAATGCATTGCATGTGGTTTAGTGAACCGCATGTGCAGTAGGTTGATAGGGGTTGTGTAAAATATGCGATGCATATGTAATATGCACCACATGTGAGGCTTCATGCAATGCATTTGCAAAAATGCACCGCATCTGTAAAAGTGAGCCGCATTTGACTAGTAAAATTTTTGAAATTTTTTTCTAAGGAAAACTTGAAAATTCTTGACATCTTGGTTTAAATGCAGGCGGTTCTAGATCCTATATATATGTGGGAGTCATGTCCAAATAAATTCGATATGAGAGATTGGTTGATGAGTGCAGAGATTCAGTTGTTATGGAGATTGGGTCTACGCCACTATTTGTTGATGCCCACTATTCGAGCGAACATGGGTATGTTGATAGCACTATGCAAGCGATGGCATTTAGAGACATCATCATTTCATTTACCGACTGGGGAGGCCACTGTCACATTGGAGGATGTGTATAGGATTTTGAGACTACCTATTAGAGGAGAGTAGGTCATGTACGATACCCAATGAGGATTGACTGAGTTGGCATAGTTTTATTAGGTGGATGATATCAGTAGGCTCAGGATTGAGCACTATGAGATTAGATGGCCAGTTTTAGCAGATGGATACAAGTGGATTGACTGTATTTTATGTACATTGATTGGGGGGATAGTTCTGCCAATAGACAGGGTCACGGATTTCCAGTTGGATGGGGAGCTATGTTGGTTGGCATGTTAGAGAGCGAGACGAGGTCTACATGGGGTCCATGTCTACTCAAGATGTTATACTTCGATTTTCACGACATTACTTATAGAGATGCACAGTCATTGAGCTGTGGGACTACACTGCTGATGGTATGGGGTTGGGAGAGGATAACTATCTTTCATCCTCCAGTTACTATAGAGAGACCAGAGAGACATCCTTATGTGTTCCGATATACTAGACACATTACGTAGACACATGTTGGAGACACAGGGTATTGGAGACATGCCCTTGAATTTCTGGATCAGTTTACATGGAGACCTTACATGGATTGTGAGGAGTGGATTGATGAGGATACACATTTTCCATTCTACAGATAGACATAGTATCTCATTGGGAGGACCATTTCTAGTGTACACATTATTGAGCGACACTTGCTAGATAGAGTTCTGAGATAGTTCGGCGAGGTTCAGGATGAACCTCGGAGTAGAGCAGAGTTTTCTCGTTCGTCCAAAGAGGCTCCATATTGGGGACCTATGATACCAATAGCTACTGCTGAGGCAGAGATACAAGCACTACAACCAATACAATGGGGATGGAGAGATGGATTAGCAGACCCAGGGACTACCCCTGCGTACGACACATGGTGGGTAGAGCATCGACATGTTCCTTACATGGATCCAAATCATCTGACACTTATAGAGAGACAAGGCACAGTGCCTAAAGGACGGTGGAGAGGTGGAGGTACTAGAGTGGGGAGAGTTGGTGGGAGAGACAATGATGGGAGAGGTGGTAGGTGAGGTTAGAGAGGATAGAGAGGGGGTTAGGTAGGTGGACTATCGCCTATCCGTGAGGCAGCGGTTCAAGATGTACCGATGTTGGACATCGGAGGGGGATTGGATGCATAGACTAGGGGTGAACACGCTACAGAAGAGGTAGTGGTTGAGGATGTGGCAGAGGATTTAGATGTGGACATGGCTATAGACCCTTTGGGTGTTTTGGCAGGATACGGAGAGGATGATGTGGAGGATGATGTCAAAGATGGTGTTGAGGAGGATGCACCGATGGAGGAGTAGGAGAGAGAGATCCACGATTGGATCATGGAGGGGAGATAGGAGGAGGATGCTCCTAGAGATGGTGACAGGGAAGCCTTGGAGGAGAGACTCAGACTCATGATGGCAGAGTTTGATGCGATGAGGCTGGAGAGAGACAGTGCCTACATAGAGAGGGATAGTGCATATGCAGAGAGGGATAGTGCTCTTATGGAGAGAGACCAAGCTATAGTGCAGAGGCATGAGATAGAGCAACAGTTCATAGAGGTGAGATGCCTTTGCAGTGGGTCCTCATCTAATGATATGGTATGAGAGTTGGTCAGATCGGTGAAGAGATTCAGTTATTACTGGGATCTTTGTGAGGCCATAGTGCCAGTAGAGAGATGAGCTCCTACATTTTTAGAGGTGCGCAGTCAGAGCATGGGTCATTCTAGGAGTCAGAGGACACAGAGTACTTAGGGGGAGGACACAGAGTACTTAGGGGGTGGTAGGACCATTGAGGATAGGTCCATATGAGAGGCCTTCCACCTCACAAAGAGCACCTTCGAGTCTTTTCCCACCACCATCACCACATGACAATAGTGGTAGCAGGACATGATGACAGGGTTACATATGTAGACATTGTTTTGATCAGAGAGCCTGCGAGCTCATGTTCTATTTATGGTTATATTCATACATTGTATTGTGACACTATTTTTTGAGCGATATATATATATGATTTTGGCGGCTTCTACATGATATGTAGTTCTATGTTATGGATAATGCTTTATTTCTAGATGATTATGTTTCCTAAATGATGCATGTACATGTGCTATGAATGATGTTTCTATATGTTTATGAGTTATGCATTTAATGATGCTATGGATGTCTTATTTTACTTATGATAGTGGATGCAATGTTCTACTGATGCTTATTTATATGTGATGGTGATATGCACATGCAATGTTTACATTATGTATGTTATGATGATGCAATGCCTATTATGTAATGATTTCGAATGTATGTAATGAAGATGAATGGTACTATCTATATGTTGAAATGCAATACAACTATATGAAATGTTTATTGAATGTATGCGAATGCAAATGATCTAATGTTTTTATTGTGTCACAGGACTTTATCTTAATGTCAAAGAAGAGAAATGTTAGGATGAAAATGAATTCAGAATGTTAGTAAGCAATAATAAAGGTTGATTGATGGAGACAAAGATATAACGAAGGTTGATTGATTGAGAAAAAGATATAATCTTCAATATTGTGCCAAATACGCTATACTTGCTTGTTATCATCATTGGGTAGGACATGACATAGATGGATAGTACACACTATGATATGAGATAGACCATAGTGTACAAAGTTATCCACCTGTGAAAAACAGACAGTTGTAGACAAGGAGTGTCTTAACTCAGACTAAGGACAAGATGCCCCAGTCATTTGGTCGAGACAAACCATAGACAATAGACAAATAAAAGACGGGTCATGAGATGTCATTGCTCCTCTAAATCCTTGAGGAAACTAGTAACATGACTCAAAAACCAATGTTAAAAAGACAGTTGACAGACAACAACCAAAGAGAAAGAGTCCCGAGACATCGTTGCTTCTCTAAATCCTTCAAGGGACATCCTTGAGAAAGCTAGTAACAAGATCTTGCACTAATCGATAAAAATATAAGACAAAATAAGATATAAAGTCATAAAGCCAAATAAATGTATTCACCAAAACTTGATCTTGTGGGATTGTTTGATGTTTGATGTTTGACATAGCGTAATGTGAGAGAATGACACATACCACATAAGATGTTGAGTCTGGTTTCGACTTGGTGACTTTTGTATAAGGCATGACAAAGCCTGGTTTCAGAAAGACACGTGTCGTATAAGATGTTGGAGTCTGATGACGTTGAAGCAACAAGCCACATGAGACTGACAATTGATGACATATGTTGACAAGAAAGACATATCTTGCATAAGACATAGGTTGATCGTTTTGACAATGTGTTTGATATTGACTTGATGACAGTTTGAGATGTTTTGCCTTGTTGTTGCATGACTTGTTTTGATTCATTGACTGATTAAAAGTGTGTGTGTATTGACAGTGTATGACATGAGATGATACCCTAAAGTACTGACCTAATGCGGCTAAAGACATGCATCTAAGTGAATGATATGCAATGTGTATGATAGTGAATTGAATGTGAATGAACCCTATTGGATTGACCTAGTGTGGTCTCAGGAGCTCATCAATTGATTAGCCTTTCCTACGTTGTACATGCAGAGATCTCGTAGTTCGACACAACCAATTACTTTGAATATACAAAGCGTCATGATTTAAATGTGTGTGATACATGACAAACCTACACTAATAGACCTAATGCCTCAGGGGCACATCAATTGATGGCCTTGCCTACATCCCAGTCTCAGAGGAAACATAGTTCGATTATGTCTACGACTGACTAAACATGACCGACTTGACATGATTGACTTGATTCTATTTTTTGGGATTTTCTAACATTTTTTTATTTTTTTGGATTTTTTGGAGTTTTCTAATGTTTTTGGGATTTTTCAGGACATTTTTTATGGTGTGATGTTATGTACAAGGTGTTAACGCACAGAACAAGGATTTTCCCCCAGTCGAGAATAATATTTGGAAGATGGAGTAGGTAATATGATGAAATGGATGCTAGATGTTAATCGTTCCAAGTAATGGATAAGACAACCATTTATTACGAGTGGTGTGGTGGAAAAGTCCAATTAGAATGATGGTAGACAGAAGGGCGAGCTTGACTACACATGGCGCCTATTTGCCAGGTTTTCACCATGGTACTTATCCATAGTGCCACTGAAGCGGTTTTCACTAGTGGACGGATTTATTTCTCTTTACTTTTTTGATTTTCTCAAATTTTTTTGGTGTTACAAAGACACTTGTTTGCCAGGTTTTCATCAAGGTAACCCTTTTTTTTTTCATTTTTTTGTATTTTTCCAAATTAAGACACAAATTCTCAGAGACTAAGCATAGAACCTCTTTAGATGTAGACTATTGATAGGGGATAAAAGCGGCTCTCCTTTAGGAGTAGAGAGTTTGTATGCACTTGATCCAAAGGCTTCTGTGACAATATACGACCCCAACTAGTTAGGTTCAAACTTACCTGCTTTCTCACATTCAGCTTGGTTCTTAGAATTCTCCATTAATACCAGGTCACCAATGTCAAAGTGTCTATTGAGAACCTTCCTATTGTAACTATGACAAAGACTATTCTGATATGCTTGCAAATGATCTAATGCTTTTTTTCTTCATTCATCCAGCAATTCTAGCTCTTGTAACCTAGAAACACAATATTCTTCATCATTAATATGACCCTTCAAGGATACCCTTAAAGAAGGTATTTCAACCTCAATATGTAAGATAGCTTCAGACCCGAATATGAGGGAATATGGAGTGGCATCGGTGGGAGTACGGATGCTTGTGCGATGATCCCATAAGGCATCATTAAGTTGTAGATGCCAGTCATGACCAACGTCATTGATAGTCTTCTTAAGGATTCTAACAATAGTCTTATTAGATGCCTCAGCTTGGCCATTACCTTGTGGGTAATATGGGGTGGAGAAATGGTGTTTGATGTAGAATTCTTCACATAAATGGCGTACTTTTTGGTTCTTGAATGGATAGCCATTGTCTATGATTATGGATTGGGGTACACCATACCAACAAATGATATAGTTTAGGATAAACTTAGATATTTGTGTGTCGGTGATGTAGGTCATGGGAATAGCTTCAATCCATTTGGTGAAGTATTCGGTGGCGGTGATGATGAATTTGTGGCCATTAGATGATGAAGGGTGTATCTTAACTATGAGGTCAAGTCCCCATTGGGAAAAAGGCAATGGTGAAGTAATTGGACGAAGCTCTTGCACTGGTGCTCTTATCAAGTCTCCATGTATTTGACATTGTCGACACTTCTTTACAAAGATGTATGCGTCTTTCTCCATTGTAGGCCAATAGTAACCTAGTCTCATAATCTCATGGGCTAGAGTAGGACCACTCAAATGAGATCCGCATATACCCTCGTGTACCGCTCACAAAGTTGTTTGTTTTTCCTCAACATCGAGACATCTCATTAGGGCGTTATGTAAGGTACGTCTATATAGGATATCTTCGATGATGGTGTACTTAGCTAACTTTCGGATAAAGTTTCGGCGTTGGTTATTGGACAAGTCTTGGGGTAAGGTTTGATCAGTGAGATAGTTGAATATGTCTTTATACCAAGAACATGTAGGACCAACAATGGTACACACTATCATAGTATCGAGGACGTCATAAGTTGGGACCAAAAGATTTTCAACCAGAAACTTGAACTTAGGCACATTACTCGGAAGATCCAACAAGGAACCCACGGTTTCCATAGCATCTGCAACTCTATTCTGGATACGTGGTATTTGTTTAAAATTTATATCATTGAAATACTGCTTGAAAATATCAACCATTCATTTGTAAGGTGCAAGAATTTCATCCTTAGTCTCATAATAATCATTTACCTGTAGGATTACCAGTTGAGAGTAGCTAAAGACATGTAGGCTCTTAATTTTCCACTGAGCTACCATTTTTAAGCCTGTCACTAAGGCTTCATATTCTACTATATTGTTGGTACAAGGGAAAGAAATCCTGAATGATTTGGGAATGGTATCACCTTGAGGTGTGACAAATAAGATACCAGCTCGTGAACCATGATTTGTATGTGACCCATCAAAGTACAGTTTCCATTCGGTTTTAATGTCAATGTTGAAGAGAAATTCATCTAGAAAATCTGCCACTAATGGATGGTTTGCCTTTATAGGTGCATTTGATAGTTGATCTGCAATCACCTGTCCTTTTATAGCCTTCCTTTTGACATACTGAATGTCATACTAGCTAAGTATCATAGCCCATTTAGCCAATCGGCTTGTTAAAGTTGCCTTACTTAGGAGGTATTTAGGTGGATCAATCTTTGCAATTAACATCATTTGTCGATTGAGCATATAGTGCTGAGGTTTTTGGGTAGAAAAAACTACCACTAGATAGGTACGTTCTATGTTGTTGTAATTCAATTCATATCCCACTAAGGTACGATTGATATAATAGATTGTTCTCTCATGACCTTGATCATCGTGTTGTGCAAGAAGAGCCCCTAATGCCGACTGAGTTGCTGATATGTAAAGTATCAATGGTTTTCCCTCTATATGTGGCATTAAGACTAGTGAAGTAAGCAAATAGTCCCTGATTTATTGGAAGGCCTCTTGACATTTAGGTGTCCACACAAATGGTACTCCTTTCTTTAGTAGATGTTGAAATGGGTGTATTTTATCTGCCAGTTGTACTATGAAACACCTAATGGACTGTAATCTCCCCTATAGAGTTTTGAGTTGACCAATGTTGATTGGAGGAGGCATTTCTATGATAGCTCTTACCTTCTCTAGATCTACTTCAATGCCTCTTCGAGAGATGATATACCCTAATAGTTTCCCTGATTTCACCCCAAAGAAACACTTCTTCGGATTTAGCCTGATGTTGTAATTCTCTAGCCTCTAGAATATTTTGTCTAAAACCTTCAAATGATCTTACCTTGTTTCTGATTTGGCTATAATTTCATCTACATAATCTTCCATGAGGTTATGTACAAAGTGATGGAAAATCATAGTCATTGCCCGTTGGTAGGTGGCTCCTGCATTCTTAATGCCAAACGACATAACATTCCAATAGTATGTACCCCATGGACATGTGAAAGTTGTCTTGTGTTGGTCTTTAGGTGCTATCTGAATTTGGTTGTATCCAGAGAAACCATCCACGAGGGATAGCATCTCGTATCTTGCTGTAAGATCTACTATCATGTCAATATTCGACAAAGGGAAGTCATCCTTAGCACATGCCTTATTGATGTCTCTAATGTCAGTGCAAATGCAAATGCACCCAGTTGGATTAGTCACTGGTACAAGATTTTATATCCAATCTGCATAGTCTATTGTCCTTATGAATCCTACATCCAAGAGTTTCTTAAGTTCTTCTTTCACTAGTAGAGCGATTTGCAGATGCATTTTCCTTAGCTTCTGTTTGACTGGCTTAATACATGGCTATAATGGTAAATGGTGCAATATTAGTTCTGGATCCAGCCTAGGCATGTCAGCATATGACCATGCAGATTTTATCTATCTCTTTTTGAAGAAGTCCTTAAACTCATGTTGTTTTGTCTCTGTTAAAGAATCTGCAAAATATACTATCTGATGATTCTCTTTTGTACCTATGTTGACTGCAACAGCCTCTTCTACTAGCATCAGTGATTTTTCTTGTTCAACGGGGAGAATATTTAAACCTCTATCTTTGGGTGCCTCAGAGAGGTTTTCGCCCTCGGGTACGTCTTTTATTTTGACTTTTTCATCATCCAAAGGCGGCTTTCGGTTTTCACCTAGGGACTCATCATTTTTATTTTCATTGTCTTTGTTCTTTTAATTCTCATTTTTGCGACTAGAGGTGTAAATAGACTCCCCGAAATATGCTTTATCATCCAAGTCTATGGTAAAACCTGCTTTATGATCCCCTCTTGGTATGCATTCTCTAAGTCCCATGAACTCAGCAATTGCTTTGTCGTTCTTGAATGTGTCTATGATAGGTGTACCTTGTTGATCCTAGTCTATAGGTTTAGGATATATAAGGGGCATGTCATCATTAGAGTTCTTAAAGGTAGCTGCTAATAAGGTGAGTATAGAATGGTTGACATGGTTGCAAAAGTTTTGGACCAACTCCTTCTTGTTTTTCCTCCTAGGGGTAGGTATACTCTGATGTGGGACTATAGTGAGGGCTGATTCGTTAGAAGATGGTTTGTCAGGTACCCAAGATGCATGATCAAGGGTTTCCCAATAATAGTTCTCTTGCCATTCTGCTTTGGACAAGTGTTTCTTAGGATGAGGACTAGATTGTTTTGGTACAGGTTTCACATTGAGGTCCAATTCTCCAAATAGGGAATCTATGTTCATGGTACTAGTAGATGAAAAGGATTCCCATTCACCATCTCTTGAGTAAGGGGATTCATCATAAACTAGAGGTTTGTCATAAACTGGGGGAAGTGGTTCATGAGATATCTCGATGTCTGCACAAGCACTCACTTCCTCTTGAAAAGATGACGAAGTACCAGGAAACCCAATTCTAAGTTGTTGACACCCTAGCCCTAAGTATTTTGGTCGTGGGTAGATAGGGATTGGTTTTTTCCTTCCATTTTGATATAGTCCTAACCCACTGTGCCCATCATATCCTTCATTTTACATTATCTTAAAGCCTTTTCCATACTGGTCCTTAGCTATTTGAATAGATAGGGAGGGGTATTCATGTTCTTCTTGATATAACTAGGAATCACCTTGATCCACAATTTCTTCACTTAACTCTCCCCATTTGGTTAATGCCATTGTAGGGGGATCATGAAATGTGACCATAGACTGTCTTCTATCTACCATGGGTAGGCCATATGCCTTAGGTGGAATCAATTGACTAACGCACTATGATGCCTTTATATTATATTTGCCACAACCCTTGTCTTGGATCTCAAGTTTAGGAGTGGATGATGGTGGTTTGAATGAAATGGACTTAGTGAGACGTGATGGGTCAATGTATTGGGATAAATTTGATGATGAAGCTTCCTGGTTAACTGGTACTTGTCATTGTGGAAGGTCCCTTAGGCTTGTACAATATTGGAAAGGATCTGGATAACCATCAATAGTGATCTCTGTGCCATTATATGGGAACTTAAGACATTGGTGGTATGTTGGAGGGACAGCTCTCATTGTGTGTATCCAAGGTCTACCTAACAACAAGTTGTATGGAAGGGTGAGATCCAAGACTTGGAAGCTGGTGTTCATGATCGCTGGGCCAATTCTGATAGGGATTGTAACAAATATTTTGGACGATCTTTCCTCATCATCATAAGCCTTGATGACTATACTCTTAGAAGTGTCTACATAGTCTTATGAGAATCCTAATGCCTTAACCAATTTTAGGGTACATAGGTTCAAACCTGCTCCTCCGTCTACCAAGACTCGTCTAACTCTGGTTTGATGGACTAGGACTTCAAGATGTAATGGGTCATTGTGATCAGACTTTTCAGTTGAGTAGTCTTGTTGGGAAAATGTGGCATGATGCGAGTTGGTCAAATATCCCACCATTTCTTAAAAGCAATTGACATCCAAGTTTGTGGGAACAGTAGTGTTCTGTAATGCTTTGTCAAGTATGGCTCGATGTTCTGGTGACAAAGTCAATAGTTCCAAGATAGATATTTGTGCAGGGTTTTGATCAATTAATCGATGAGATTGTATCTATACTTGGGCCTCTGTGTAGGTGGTTCAGAAGAAGGGCCTGGAATAATTATTTTAGTCCTGAGTGTGTTCACATTACATTCCGGGTGCTTCTTAATGATGATGGTATCAACATGTTCATTTGTGGCTCGAAGACTATATATGGTCTTTTCTTTCCCATAGTCATACTTAGAGTTTGTGTAATTGGCCGAGGGATTGTTCTTGGTTGCCGAACCAGAGGTGTTTCCTTTTGTGTGGTCATGTAATGGGTCTGTGAAGACCTTATGATCACCGTTTTTAGTATTTTTCTGCCCATTTACCTCTATGGATCCGTTTTCAAAAAAGTCTTGAATGATATTCTTTAATTGGCAACATTGTTGTAGGTTGTGCCCTTTCGTTCGATGATAGTCATAGAAAGCGTTATCATCCCACCATGAGGGTTTGAACTGTCCAGGATCATACTTTCTTGGTTCCAAAGGTTTGATGAGATTATGTTTGATCAATTCTTTGAAAAGTAACTCGATTGGTTTCCCTAAAGGTGTAAATTCACGCGTAGGAAATCTCCTTTGGGGTCTTTGTTGCATGTTCTGGATATAATTAGTAGTTTGATCTGGACTGTTTATCATGTCTGCATTTTGGTTGTATCCTCTAAGTGTGATAACTGGTCTAGTATGTATGTGTTTAGCATCAACAATGTCGTCATTCATGACATTCTTGTTCCTAGACTATAATTTGTTTCGATCATTTGAAACGTTTCGATTTTGGACAATTGGGCTCTTGCTTGGTACTTTTATTTCACCTTTGTCAGTAAGGTCCTTTTCAAGGATGATCCCCTTTTGTACCAAGTCAAGAAATGAAGTGCAACAGTGTACCCATAAGTCATTTCTCAGTTTTGGATTGATGTTTTCGAGGAAGATTGTGACCTTTTGTTTTTCAAGTATTTTGATTGGACAACGGCTAGCTAGACTTCTCCATCTCTGGAAGAAAGTGATGAATGTCTTTCCATCTTCTTGTATCATGTGGCACAAGGTTGCTATGGTTACTTCATTGTCATGTTAAAGGAAAAATGTTTGAAAAACTTCTCATCTAATTCACCCCAGGATCGTATACCATATGGCAATTTAGAAAACCACTCGAACGCTATCCCTATGAGGGTTCATGGAAATAGGCACATCAAGTACATTGGGTCATATGATATTTCCATGCATCCCGTTGAGAATTCTCTAATGTGTTGTAAAGTATTCTTCCTCCCATTATACTTAGGAAAATTTGGTATAATGTATCCATGGGGGAAAGGTGTCATATAGAGTGCTTTGTCGAGTGGACATGGACATAGGTCTTGCGCTGAGATAGTTCATTTGCCTGACATAGACATGTCATCCATCTTTTGTTGAAGATTTTGCATTTGGTTTTGAAGGATGTCGACTTGTGTCAAGGACATGGTGTTTGTGTTATTTGGATCAATGTAGGTGTTCTGATACGCCATGTTTTGTGATGGGTTGTGGTTTGGTGAGGGAATATATCCTGTTAGGATGTGCTGATTAGGTATAGGGATATTCCTTGTCTAAATGGTTTGAGTTGGTTTAGGAATGCTTCCTGTCTGAATGGTCTAATTTGGTATAGGTATGCTACCTATCTAAATGATTTGATTTGGTATTGGTATATTCCCGCCAACTTTGGATCTCTTACTAGTCGTGTTGGTGCCAAAGGGGTTGGAGGAAGTTGCCCCCACAATAAATTGTAAACCTTGTGTCATGTTGAAAGGGATTGTGCTTATAATTGATGATTTCTGAGTAGATACGCTAGTTGGTATCGCTGCAGTAATTTGGAGAATAGAGACACTTGAGGTCACAGTTTGAGTTGGTTGAGAAGACTGTGTCGTCAAAGTATGAATATCAAATCCCAGTGGTAGTGTGGCACCTTATACTAGAAACTTTGCTAGATATCGTTGTGGATCATTTGCCAAACACTCATCATGGAAGGATGCAAACTCAAGATCTTGAACTACTGCATCTATGTCTTCTATGTAAATCTTCCCATGTGTGTCTCTAGTGACATTTTTTTCAAGTAAAGGCTTGTGTGGGCATTTGCTTCCTAACGGTTGGTTTCCAAATGGATTGATAAATTCGTTGGGGTCTGTCATTTCTTTTTGTTTCTTTTTGGACTTTGTCTCGACCATGAAAAAGTTGCTCAAACTGGGTAATGTAGGCTATGTCTAAAAACTGATATGACCTATGTCTATGTTTTTGGATTTATTTTTTTTGACACTAAATGATGTTGCTAAAATGGTTTCTAAA
This sequence comes from Sequoiadendron giganteum, assembly GCA_007115665.2. Taxonomy (NCBI): domain Eukaryota; kingdom Viridiplantae; phylum Streptophyta; class Pinopsida; order Cupressales; family Cupressaceae; genus Sequoiadendron; species Sequoiadendron giganteum. The sequence continues at coordinate 701,367,694 of CM021103.1, forward strand.
AAGATGTATACTAAGATGAAGTATGATATGATGGACAATATGCAAAATCTCGAGTAGATTATGATGATAAATGAGTCTAAGACGAGTATAACCTACCACTTAATGGAGTAAATGCATGCAAAGATTTTTTTTTGACCAAGGAACCTGATTGGATGACAAGGACAATTGATAAGGTGAATTTTTCAAAGTAGACTATTGAGTTGAAAAGATCCACTAAATGGGACTAAAGTGACAAGGTTCAATGATTGTGAAAAATCAAAACATGAACATTTCCAATGACAAGGAAAGTTATCTCTATTTCTACGATATGAAATTTCCTAGGAAGTATCTATATGCATGTGACTTAGGATGACTATGACTATGACGAAGACGTATATGACACCTAATGATGCAAGGTTTTTGAGCAAAATTTACTAGTTTCTAATCCAAGGTTGATCTTAAGAACCTAAAGCAAATATCGACAATGATGTTTTAGACACAACAATCAATGTATTTTTAGTTTTTGTGATGTAAGGACTGTTAAGACTTGAAAACATTGACAATCTAGGCTTTTAGGACAATACTTGTTGAATTCTTATTTGGATTTCTCCAGCTACACATATTTATGGTGAATGACTAGTAGCTTGACCCCACTGGCTCCCCTCCATGACACTCACTTATACGGGGCAGCCAAGCTACTGTATCCATGAAAATCCCATGGCATACATTTCATTTCCACACATAAACCATAAGAATATAAGATGACTTCACAGGGCCGACCCTGCTGCACCATCAAGTAGGTAGGATTTTGGTTACTCTACAACAAGGTTTTTAATAAGGGTATTCCATTCGTGGGACACTATCCAACATCAGCGAGAGTCCATTTATGTCCATCTCATCGGAATAGTGCATGTGATTCATGGGCTTTCCCCAAGAATCCTCTTTTATATACTAGCTGGAAGTCGCTTGGCTTTAGCGTGCTACCAGTTTGAGTCATCTTGGGGTGAGTAATTTTTCCCTCCAAGACAGGACCAAGTTCTAGAGATAGTAACCGTTTCTTACACCCAGGATCATATGACTACTTAAGGGGAGAGGATACTTCGGTGTACTAAATCATAAGGGTTACAAATGCGTGCAAAGCACCAGACAAAGAAGAAAATGGTTCTTTTTAATCCAAATGACAATTGTGTATCTACCAAACAATAAATTCTTTTTAAACGCACTTGAAAATTATCTATCTACCAAACAAAAGCTTGCTTAAATAAATAAATTGACACAAAGCCATTAGGTCTTGCATGCAAATTTATCAATAGTTGATTGTTCTTCAGCTTTCGTCCTGCAGAAAATTGTCTTTGGTTTTAATTTTCTTCAAAGCTTCATCCTACAAACACTATGTTATTCCTGTTGAACACAACTGAAACAAACATCAGCGAAAATACAAACAATGCCAAAAGAGAAAATTGAAAATATGGATGTACGGAAATGACTTAAAAAAAAATGAAAAAGTTTTACTAGGCAAATGTGACTTTTGGAGCCATCGATGCAGTTTGACTATTGATAGGCGGATGCGATTCATGAATTTTGTTGATAGGTGGACGCGGTTCGTGACTTCGTGGATGTGGTTTGTGATGACGGATGCGTTGCTATTTTTCACAGATGCGGCTTGTGGATACAGATGTGTCATTTTACGGAACAAATGTGGTGCACCGTACGAAAAACCTGCAAACAAGAATGAAAAATAGAAAAACGAAAAGATGAAAATATGTACAAAATTGAAGCGTGTTCACGTCGGGTTCACCAAATGTAACTGTAGATTAAAAGTAGATATATCTTTGAATGATGATTAATAATATGCAACTAGAATAACAAAGTTAATCCCATTCTAAATAATAATCTAAAATCAAACAACAAAGAACGAGGAAATAAACATAACAAACTAAAACAAATTAATGGAAAGCTCTCACTGAATATGCGTTCACCCCTTCGAATTATCTTGATTGTTCTTTTCCATTTTTCCTTTTCAGTATTATTGCCCTCAGATTTCTATGTTTGAATGTAAGTATAACTTTGTCAAGTGCCTAAGCAAAATATCGAAGATAAGTCTCTTCTCAAAAGTGTATGATTTCGAGAGGAGGAATAATGATAATGACAAGCCATTTTATAGATTTTGGGTTTTCGAACGATCAACTCAGATTGAAAGAGAGATCGATGGATGAGATTGATGAATGCCATGCAATGTGAGTTCTATTTCAGATAGAACGTGAGTTAGAACATGAGTTAGGACATGAGTTCAGGAGAGACTGAAGATAGAGACTAAGTTAGAACATGAGTTTAGGATCTTAATCTCCAAAAATAGAAGAAATAGGCTTTGCATGCAAAAGACAAAGTTAGAACTCGAAGAATAATGCATTCAAATGCAAACATGAGTTAATTAATTAAATAAAGATATTTAATTAATAAAACAGATCATGCATATGAGTTGGAACTAGTTAATTGACTAGTTATGATAGAGAGTCTTCTCGTAGAGATAAACTGGTGTTGAATTCAAAGATAACTGGAGAACTAAAAATAGATCTTGAGTTAGAAGGTGAATGAATGATTAGATAACTAATTGACAGAAGAATGTGACATAAATAGATAAATATGAATTAAATGTTAACTTAATTCAACATTCGAAAATAAGAGACTTTAATTAAATAAATAAAGATAATTTATTTAATTGACTTTTGAAAATGATAAAATGAATAATTAAATAATAAATATTTAATTATAGATAAAGGGGGTTAAATGAATAATTAAATAAAGATATTTAATTATAGTTGAAATATGATAAAAGGGGGGTGTAATTAAATAACAAATTATTTAATTGATAGATAAAGGGGGTTTAATTAAATAATACATATTTAATTAAGAAGGAAGAATTAATTAGTTAGGGACATAATTAAACAAATATGATTTATTTAATTATCCAAGTTGAATAAAGGTCATTAATGAATTAATAAATTAATTAAAAAGGGGTATTTAATTAATAGAGGAAATATGTGTTAGAAAGGTTAATTAAATAATAAACATTATTTAATCATGACCATGGATAATAGAAAATTATGTCGAATGTGTACTCGAAGGGCATAGACCAATTTTTGGTGTCTACATGGAGTATTGCATGGTTGTTTTCATTGTTTGTTCGCCTTAATCTATTGGGTTGAGCTTAGAAATGAGTTGTGAATTGGTTGATTTTAATATTGGTGTCACGATTGTGGAATATTAGGAAGTTTTGGTTATTGCGGTTGATCTTGATTTTGAGTTTGATGATCTCTTTATGATGTTACCACTCATTACTCTACACTTGTTGATTCGTAATTGTAGATTGTAAATTTTCCTTTGAGATCATGTTATTGGGGGAGCCATTGTGTTGCGATTTGTTAGACTTCCAGAGGTTGGGGAAAGGGTTTTCTTTATAATTAGCTTTTCATGTTGATTTTCTGTGAACACTTGATTTTATACTTCATTTATGATTATGTAGGCTTGGTTTATGATTATGTGGGTTTTGGCCTTGCACTATGGAATTTTTATCTGTGGAGACTTTGTGTGAGTTGGTGGATGCATCGTTGTGATATTTCTTGTGGCTTTATATGTTGTGCAAGTTGGCTTACCTAGTTAATGGACTATAGAGTTCTTTCATTGCTAGTAAGGGGAGTGGTTCTCAATGGGGGTCTGACGCACAAAGTGGCAAGTCTAGGTTAACTCATTGAGAGTTTCTTAATTAGTGATAACCTAAAGTAAATTAGGGGGGTTTGGTAGTTCACATTGTTTAAGATAATGCCTCACTCATGGCTTAAGTTCTTGTTTAGGCTTGAGATGAGTGGGAAGACCTGAAATGGCAAGCTCAACTTCCTCGTCTGACTAAAAAGTATGTTGATCCCGCATGAATTTGTATGGGGGTCCGACTACTAGTAGAGGTGGTCTAGGGTAACCTAGGATGGGGGTCTGGTAGCCCAGGAAGGTTACACCAGGGTAACCCATAGAAAACTATGTTATGACACTCCTCGCTATATAAACCTTGTATGTTTGGTTCGTTTTCCCCTTGTTGTTCTTATACCTCTGGAAGGAGTGGTTTTTTTTTTTTTTTGTTGCTACTTTTGTATGTTGGAGTCATGTTATCCTATGTCTTCTTGAATCTTTGTGTAGTGGGTCCTTATTTTCATCTCCTAGCATGGGGGTGGACCTTAGGGTTTCACATGGCCGAGTGGAACATGCTATGCACTCCATTGGGTTCCTAGTTGATGTTTGTGAGCATGAATGGAGTATCATATGTAGTGGTTCCGTAGCTTGTTTCAGATTCTTGTGACAACCTTGATGTTATGTAATGTAATCACTTTAGTTGTACCTTATCATGTACTTATAGTATCCTTCATGTTGTTATAAGGGAGATCGTATGTAAACTTGTAAACAATGTAATGTTCTACCCAATGTATGGGAAGTTGATAATTTATTCATTGATTTTTGTTCTATGTCCTTTAATGGTGTTGTATCTGTGGAAATATATATTTATAATATAGTAGATGTACTCTTTGGTATTACTATTTGATCATAGATGGATGTATATTTAATGTTATATGATGTTCATTTGCTTTAATTCTATGGTTATAAAATGAGCACTTGTGAAATTAGTAATATTCGTTATGGGATTGGTTCATGTTGGTAGTGTTCATTCATAATGCAGTCATGTTACCCTAGGGGACATGGTTATGATAGATGTGGGATTTAATTTCATTCTTTTATGTAGTGGTTCATATGATTCATATTTCACGCTAGTCTTATCTTTTAAAAAAAATAAAAAATAATGTCATAATTGTTAGTTATTTGAATTGTCCTTTGGGGTTTGCATGGCAGGGTGTTACACAATCCTAAAACCTAGATGCGATGCAAAATTGAATGCACACTAAGACACCCTAAATGAGATCCAATTCAATGAAAACAAATGCAAGATCTAATATAGAATGAGAAGAGAATCCAAAATAAGAAAAAGGAGGGGGGGCTAAAATCTAGAGATCAAGATGGTTAACCTCTCTCTTCACTAGTTATTTCTTTCAATTATTTATATATGAATATCAAAAAACAAACCTAAATGATATAGCAGTAAAAGGTAGGTTTTAAGATGGTAAAATCGTGTGTACTTGTTGCAAAAAGTGATTTTCGGGCCTCACTAAAGACTCATTCACCTAGTGGTGAATGGGTCCCTGTTGGGGTTCTAGAAATTTAGTTTTTGGGTCCTATTATTCAATGTCTACACTCCCATATCCTAGGTTCTCAGCTCCTAAAAGTCAAAAATAAATTATGTAGAATACTTTCCGTGATTTTGTAAGAAAGTGAAGGGAAAAGAATGCGGATCTAATGACCCAACAGTGCGGAATACATTCCCTTAACACCTTTACTATAGGGAAGAGAAGCAAAAATGAAAAAGTAACAGTTTCTAAAACTTATAGAGATGCATACAACCATGGCAATGAGAAACTAGAAAGATAAGCAAACAAAGATGACACAATATTTACGTGGGAAAACCTTTTTAGGCAAAAAACCCACCACACAAAGTCAAATCAATTGTATTACAGTAATGAATCAATTACATACAATATCTAGACTTCTTTGCTCAGCTCACAATCACCGAGAGAGATTCAGATCCACTGTTACAATTTTATCATAACTTATAGTTCAAAACCCTCTTCAAGAACTCACGTCCTTCTTGTTCTTCAGCACGCGACTTCAACTTGCTCTGCAACTTCATGACTCAACTCAACTTGTCTAACTTATGAGAAATAACACATCTCTCATCCAAATGTAACTGACTCAGAAGAGCAATGAAGTCCATCCTCAAATCACGCAACTGGTCAGATCTGACAGATCTCCTGCAACAAACCGTCATTGCATTCAAAGCCATTACTCAAAACAATTGAGCTCGCCACCCTTCATTGACAAATGCAACTGCCACAATAAATATCTTCGTATCCGTCCAATCACTATTCAACCAGGTGCCATGCATCCAAGACCCATCAGCAATCGCAGCTGACAGAGCAACCAAAACGGTCAAACAGACATTGGGCGAGACCAAGACTTTACGTCATAAATAGCACTGCTGGAGTCAGAGTTGGAACAAGAGTCGAAAGAGGACTCCACCGAAAATACACACAGTTGGAGTCAGAGTCGAAGTCGGAGTCAGAGTCGGAACTAGAGTCAAAACATGATCCTACCAAAATTTCAGGTTCAGGAACCATTTCGGTTCCGCGTCTGCCCACAACAAAGAGGAACTCATCAGAACTAGTTCTGACCAGGTAAAGTCAACCCGGGGTCAAACCAAGATGGGAACACAAAAGACCGGAGTCAGAGTCAGGGACAGAATAGGAATAGAAACAGGACTTTACCAAAAGTTCACGATCAAGAACCAATCCAGTTCCGGTTCCACCTCCGCCAACTACAAGAAACAACAATCCAAAAATAGGACAAGGCGGAGGAAAACACCCCGAGTAGAATCCAAACATCCAAAAGAACCAGATCGTAAAAGCAAGAGTCAGGCTCGGAGTCAGAACTGGAACTGAAATAGGAACCTGGCAAATGGACATTGCCAACTTCCAAAACTGGTTCTGCCTCCGCTAGAACCTGTGAGAACAAACTGACGGTAGGAAGCGGAGTCAGAGCAGGAACAAGAATCGAAACTGGGAACTTAGGCAAACAGAACAATGCCAAGTTCCATCCCGGTTCCGCCTCTGCCAGAGACTCAGAACTTAGGCGGACAAAACAATGCCAAGTTCCATCCTAGCTCTGCCTCCGCTAGAGACTCAGAACTTAGGCAAACAGAACAATGCCAAATTCCATCCTGGCTCCGCCTCTGCCAGAACTTTGTAAACAACGCAAAATCACCAAGGCATGAAAACAAGGACTTCAAGCTAGAAGTTGAGACATAGTTTCTCAACAATCTCCCACTTGGTGAACACTTCTAGCTTCCTCAAAACATCATACCTTACTGTCTATCATAGGCCCCAAGGCCCATCAATTTTTTGCACCATCTAAACTTGTCTGTGCTAACTGGCTTTGTCAAGGCATCTGCAACATTCTTCAAGGTGTCAACCTTATCCATACTGACCTTGCCATCTTCAACCATATCCCTCACGAAGTAATATTGCACATCTATGTGCTTGGTCCTGGCATGAAAGGTCGGATTCTTTGCTAAACAAATGGCACTTTGACTGTCACAACATATTGAAATCTACTTAGCATTAAATCCAATGTCTGAACACAAACGCCTCAGCCACACTGCCTCCTTGCAAGCATGAGTTGCTGCCATGTACTCTGCCTATGTCATGGATAAAGCAACTATAGCTTGTTGCTTGCTCATCCAACTGATTGCTCCACCATTAAGCATGAAAGTGTATCCACTGGTGGATCTTCTGCTGTCAATGTCCCCTACCCAATCAGAATCAACATATCCCTGAATGCTAAGAGTCCTTTGTGATTCAACCATACTGCCATGGTAACACAAAGAATAATATGAAGTACCCTTCAAATACCTAAACACTCTCTTTACAGCATCCCAATGTGATCTCCTTGGATTTGCCATGAATCGGCTTAGAACTCCCACTGCTTGGGCAATGTCTGGTCTTGTGCAGACCATAGCATACATCAAACTGCCTACTGCACTTGCATAAGGCATACTAGTCATGTCCTCCATCTCAGTAGCAGACTTTGGATAGTCTTCAGCAGATAGTTTCAATCCTTGCATGATTGGAACAACTAGCTGCTTGCAATCAGTCATGCTAAACCTCTCTAGAATGGTTTTCACATACTTACTCTGACTGAGCCAAAGCTTTTTGCTTGTTCTATCCCTGGTTATCTCCATTCCAAGAATGTACCTTGCTTCTCCAAGATCTTTCATTTCGAACTTAGCAGACAACTAAGTTTTAAGATCAGAAATCATTGCCTTGCTATTACCAATGAATAACATGTCATCCACATATAGAGTAATAACAAGCACATGATCATTCTCACATTTATAATAGATGCAATGATCATATTTTGATCTAACAAACCCAATTGACAACACAATTGTATCAAATTTTTGGTACCACATTCTAGGAGATTGCTTTAGACCATAGAGAGATTTATTTAACTTGTAAACCAGATTTTGTTTGCCTTTATCAAAAAAATGCTTAGGCTGGGACATGTAGATTTCTTCTTCCAGCTCACCATGGAGAAACAATGTCTTCACATCCATCTGCTCAATTTCATAGTCATACACAGCTGCCAATGACAACAAAAATCTGATGGATGTCAGCTTTGCTACAGGGGAAAAGATCTCTCCATAATCAATTCCCTCAACTTGGTAAAATCCCTTTGCAACCAGTCATGCCTTATACTTCTCCACACTACATCAAGGCCTGTCTTCCTTTTGAATATCCACTTGCAGCCAACAGGCTTTCGCCCTTTAGGCAGTGGTACCAACTTCCAAGTATCATTCTTTTTCAAGGAATCCATCTCCTCATTCATGGCTTCCAGCCAAGACTTTGAATCAGCCATGCTAATTGCTTCTTTCACAGTCCTAGGCTCATTAGTGCTGGTAATTAAGGCATAAGCACAATTTGAATCTAACATAGAGAAACCATATGTTTCTCATTGCCTTCTTTCTTATGTAGATCTCCTTAGAGGCTAAGGTTGTCCTTCATCATCAGAACTTCCAGAGCTTCTTGAGCTCTCCTCAATCTCAGGTACACCATGCAGCTCTTCCCTTTCTGGAGTTTGGGGAATCTCAACTGCATCCTTCTTCTTATCATTCTGATTTGTCTCAAGCTATTGATCACTTACTAAAGGTTTCAGCTCATGAAATATCACGCTTCTGTTATACAAAACCTTCTCAGTAACAGGGTTCCAAAGCTTGTATCCTTTCACACCAACTCCATAGCCGATGAGAATACATTTCATAGCCTTGTTATCCAACTTTGATCTCTTTTCATTTGGCACATGAACATATACCTCACAGCCAAAGACCCGAACATGCCTTAATGAGGGTTTCTTACCTGACCATGCTTCCAAAGGTGTCATGTCAACAAGAGCTCAACAAGGAGATCTATTTATCAAATAACATGTTGTAGCAATAGCCTTAGCTTAGAACTTCTACTCCAGACCAACACCACTCAGTATACTCCTTTCCTTTTCCATCAGTGTCCTGTTCAACCTTTCAGCAACTCCATTTTGCTGTGGAGTGTAGGGGGCTGTCTTATGCCTTTTAATTCCATGATCAGTGCAGTACCTTTCAAAATCTACAGAACAAAACTCACCTCCATTGTCTGTCCTTAAACACTTTATTTTCCTTCCAGTCTGATTTTCTACCAAAGATTTGAACTCTTTAAACCGACTGAACACTTCTGATTTACTTTTAAGAAAGTATACAAATTCCCTTCTCGAATAGTCATTAATAAAAGAAACATAATATCTAGACTTCAATAACAAAGGAACATCAACTGAACCAAACACGTCAGAATGAATATAATCCAGTATACCAGAAGATTTGTGAGGACTAGAGGAGAAAGAAACACGGTGTTGCTTTCCATAGATACAATGTTCACAAAAATTAAAATCAAGGTTACAATCATCAAGCCTTTCTACAAGGTTTTTAAACCTTTCTCACCAATGTGACCAAGTCTATGATGCCATAACATAGTCTTCTTTGCTGGGAGTTTTACCTCCAAAGCATTTGCAAATAGTGAAGAGTCTTCATCTTTCTCTATAGGTGCAGAATTACATGACTTTACAGAGGCACTGTTACAAAGAAGAGGTCATGCATCTAGCTTGTGCAAAGTGCCAGTACGAACACCCCTAGCTAACACCATTGCACCTCTAGCCATTTTACATCCCTTACTAGAAAAAGAAACTTCTACACTAGCATCATTTAACTTACTAACAAAAAGAAGATTTCGAGTCAAACCTGGGATGTAAAGAACACCACCAATTCCTTTGACTCTTCCATCAGGAAACTGAATCCTGACCCTTCCTCTACCAAAAATCTCCAGCGTTGAATCACTTACCAAGTATACCTTTCCACCATCATACTTCTCATACTTTGAGAACCAATCCCTATTGGATGTCATGTGAAAAGAGGCACCTGAATCAACTAACCAAACATCATCTGATGTCCGAGTTGTCAGGGCTACTGCAATGAAGGCATCTGCATCACTTTGAGAAGATTCATTGTCAAAAGCATTCTTCTTCTTCTTCTCCTTGCAGTCCTTCCTGATATGACCAGGTTGCCCACAGTTCCAGCACTTTACCTTGGACTTTTTACCAGGAGACTTTGATCTCCCTTTAGACTTGGATTTCGACTTGTTGTCTTTAATCTTGCCTTTCTCCTTTGTTCTACCTCAAACTAAAAGAGCATCTTTGGCCATCTCAGAAGATTTCCTTCACATTTCTTCAGACAGAAGCAAAGCAACCACATCATCAGTCTTGAAAGTGGTGGTTGTGCTTCCAATAGCCATGACAAGATGATCCCAACTATCAGGTAATGAACACAACAGGAGCATGCAATGATCCTCCTCCTCAATCTTTACACCTACAGATGCCAGCTGAGTAAACACTCATATTAAATGAGTTCAAATGGTCTGCAACAAATGCACCTTCGTCCATCTTCAAGGAGTATAAATTCTTTCTCAGGAATAACATGTTTACTAGAGATTTTCCTTGGTAAATATCACCAAGCTTCTTCCACAAAGAAACTACAGACGTCTCCTCATGAACATTCAAGAGCACAAAATCGGCTAGACTTAGTCTTATCAATCCTCTTGCTTTTCTATCAACAAGATCCCAAGCTTCTTGGGTCGTAGTTTGTGGCTTAGTTCCAAAAACTGCAATCTAGAGGTCTCTATCCACAAGCAAGTCTTCTATCTTGAGTTTCCATAACTCAAAGTTGCTGCCATTAAACTTCTCAATATCTATTCTACCAGATGTACTCGCCATCTCACAACAGAAACAAGTTTAACAATGCAAGTCTCCCACTGAAACAGTATTAGTGCAAAAAACTAATTTTCCCTAACAAGGATAACACGAACTGGCCAAGCTCTGATACCACTTTGAAGGGAAAAGAATGCGGATCTAATGAACCAATAGTGTGGAATACATTCCCTTAACACCTTTACTACAGGGAAGAGAAGAAAAAATGAAAAACTAATAGTTTCTAAAACTTATAGAGATGCATACAACCATGGCAATGAGAAACCAGAAAGATAAGCAAACAAAGATGACACAGTATTTACGTGGGAAAACCCTTTCAGGCAAAAAACCCACCACACAAAGTCAAATCAATTGTATTATAGTAATGAATCGATTACATACAATATCCAGACTTCTTTTCTCAGCTCACAATCACCGAGAGAGATTCAGATCCACTGTTACAATGTTTTCACAACATATAGTTCAAAACCCTCTTCAAGAACTCACGTCCTTCTTGTTCTTCAACATGCGACTTCAACTTGCTCTGCAACTTCACGACTCAACTCAAATTGTCTAACTTATGAGAAATAACACATCTCTCATCCAAATGTAACCGACTCAGAAGAGCAATGAAGTCCATCCTCAAATCACGTAATTGGTCGGATCTGACAAATCTCTTGCAACAAGCCGTCATTGCATTCAAAGCCATTACTCAAAATGATTGAGCTCACCACCCTTCGTTGACAAATGCAACTACCACAATAACCATCTTGGTATCTATCCAGTCACTATTCAACTAGGTGCCACGCATCCAAGACCCATCAGTAATCGCAGCTGACAGAGCAACCAAAACGGTCAAACAGACATCAGGCGCGACCAAGACTTCAAGTCATAAATAGCACTGCTGGAGTCGGAGTCGAAACAGGAGTCGAAATAGGACTCCACCAAAAATACACACAGTCGGACTCGGAGTCGGACTCAGAGTCGGAACTAGAGTCAAAACATGATCCTACCGAAATTTTAGGTTCAGGAACCATTTCGGTTTCGCGCCCATGGCAAAGTGGAACTCATCAGAACCAGTTCTAACTGGGTAAAGTCAACCTAGGTTCAAACCAAGATGGGAACACAAAAGGCCGAAGTCAGAGTTGAGGATGGAATAGGAATAGAAATAGGACATTACCAAAAGTCCATGATTAGGAACCAATCCAGTTTCGATTCTGCCTTCGCCAACTGCAAGAAACAACAATCCAAAAATAGGACAAGGTGGAGGAAAACACCTTGAGTAGAATCCAAACATCTAGAAGAACCAGATCTTAAAAGCAGGAGTCGGGCTCGGAGTTAGAACTAGAACTGAAATAGGAACCTAGCAAATGGACATTGCCAACTTCCAAAACTGGTTCTGCCTCCACCAGACTCTGCGAGAACAAACTAACGGTAGGAAGCGGAGTCGGAGCAGGAACGAGAACCGAAACCCAAAACTTAGGCAAACAGAACAATGCCAAGTTCCATTCTGGTTCCACCTCTACTAGAGACTCGAAACTTAGGCAAACAGAACAATGCCAAGTTCCATCCTAGCTCCACCTCTGCTAGAGACTCAAAACTTAGGCAAACAGAACAATGCCAAGTTCCATCTTGGCTCCACCTCCGCCAGAACTTTGTAAACAACACAAAATCACCAAGGCATGAAAACAAGGACTTCAAGCTGGAAGTTGAGACATAATTTCTCAACAGAAAGGTGACAACTTTGAAAACTTTTGCAAATTTTGTTCTCTAATTGATCTTCAACCTAAAGCCTATAATCACACATCAAAGGAGAGTAAAAAAATTATTTTGTTAGGGAATAGGGGTTTTCTTGGTCAAACCCCATTTTGGTAATTAAAATTTGAATTGAAACAATGCATAAAGGAAAGACAAATGAAAAATGTAATGCCACAACTCACTAACCCTCAATTGAACCTTGGAGTACAAATCAACAATCTTGCATGAAGTGGCCTCAATGGATATATATCTTGATTTTTAATCTTGATTAGAAACAATGCTTGAATTAGATCTTCAATACTACATCGAAACATTAGCTCAAAAATATGCATGATGCACTATGCCTTTGACATGATGATATGATCTTTGATTTTTGTAATGAACTTAAATAATCCACCTTTGAATTCCCTCTTGAATGATCTTGAATTCTCTATAATTATTTATAATGCTCTTATGAAAGTACTCTTGATTGCTAATGAAGATCTAGGATTTAAACTATGTGAAATGACCTTGTATTTGTATTTATCTTATCATAAATTCTCAAAATACAAATAACACAATTCAACATTAGATCTTGAATTTCAAATTATTGAAATACTACTAAAAACATATCCCAAGGGAGGTCCTAAGCTAAGTGAAGACCCATTCACCATAGGGCGAATGGGTCCTAGCATACTTAACTAGAACACACTTCGGGGGATGTGAAATGATATGAAAAGAGTCTTAGGACCTAATGAGGACCCATTCTTAAGGTGGGGAATGCATTCGAGGTCACTAGCCTATGACACATTCCTTGAAAAATTAAGTGTTGTGCAATAAATTATTTAAGAGTGTTTGGTTTTATCCCTCAAAAAATGTAATAAATTAGGCTTGGGTTAAAAGAGGCCAATTAACCTTAATTTAACCTCAATTAATTAATAAATCCCTAGATTAGTGTGAAAGTGTAAAGATACACTTTAAAACACCCTAAATAATGCACCATTAAGTCTAGTTTATTATTAATTATTCATTCACAAATTAAGTGTGAAAAAGGACTAATTTTTTCTACACTATACTTTTGTTCCTTTACAACAAAATTTTGAGCTATGGAGGCTAATCAAGGAGGCTGGTATGACACCATTATTTATGGTGATGTGTGGCTATAATAATGACACTACTACTAAGTCTTATCATTCTTGGAGAGAGTATAGAGTTTAGATTGACAATATAGGGTTTGAAGTGTCTCCCAAGTTGATTGCTACTACGAAGGGTTTGTAGTACAGTGGCCTAAGGGTGTCTAAAATCAATAATGGCAATTAGTATAGATTTATGGATAGCTTCCTTGAAGGTGATGAGAAACTGGTGAGTAACAAAAAATGGCTATGACAAAGAGCACATCCCAACTCCATTTGGGGTTTTGAGTGTTCACATAATAAAATACTTCACTCTAGAAGGGTGCTACACCACTATCCATGTGTACCATTTCTCCTTTCTATGTCATATTCATGGGAATGAAATAATTAATATTCCTTTCTTTCTATTTTCATCTTTAAATAAATGTAAAGATAAGGGTGTCTCACTCCCTCTCCACCAGGGTTTGATCCAATTCCTTTATAATCATGCTACTACTATTACCCCCCTTCTGAAACCTCTGGTGGTATCCCTACTTGTTTTTTTGCCCTTTTTTCTCATGTTGAACCCATCCCCGACCCCTCTCAAGCTACTTCCTCTAGTGTGGGTCACTCCTCTATGAGGCCTCCCACCAAAAATCCCTCTTCTAGCCCTTCCAATTTTTTTATAAATTTAATTAAAGGCCTTCTTACCAAGGGTAGCTCTTCTACTCAAAATCAAATAGGCAAAGAAATTGGTCTTAACCCCTTGGGTAACTCTAGACCAAAAGGAAAGCCTATGGAAGTCTTGAGCCTAAAACCACCAAGAAAGTCACCATTGAAATAATAGATGATGAGGAGCAAGATAATTTGGAGGATTCTAGTAGCGGGAGGGGTGAGAGGCGATCAACTAGGCTTGCTGGCTAGTCTACCAAAGGGAAGAAACTTTGTTTTGAAGAGCCCGTGGATGATCCTGAAGAGGAAACTCCACCTCCTATTAACTTGAGTAAAAACTTGGAGTTGTTGATTTTGTTGGAATGAGATCTCTTGGAATATTTTGCAAGTAGCGAACATGATGAAGAAGGGATGATGATGATCAACCAGTGGTCAAAGATTTAGAGGATGGGGAGGAGAAAGGGCTTCAAAATATTGAACATGAAATTGAGGAGGTGGTTAGGGAAGCCATGAAGGGGTTGAATGTTCAGTCTATGAAGGATAAGAGTAGGGTTATGTACGATCATGTTGGAACCCTAGAGCCCTATGCTTCACAAATTCATGAGCTTAACAGAAAGTGGACAAGATGGACAAGGCCTTCAATAGGTTAATGGTAATTAATTTGGACATAATGTGTAAGGTCATCTTTAGGATGGTTAGTGGGGAAAATAAAGCTAGGAAAGGTCTTTGTAAGAAACAAGCCTCTTCGCATGTGGAGGAGAAACTAGATGGTGGTGTGAATAGATTGATGGATCAGTACAGTGAGGCTATGTAACAACTCAAGAACGAATGGAACCTTATCTAATTTTTGAAGGAGTAATTGGGTTTAGTGGTTGGGTTTTTTTAGGTTTTTTTTTGTTACTCTTTATGGGCATATGTTCCCTTCATAAAGATAGTTGCCAAAAACATGTAGGCTCTTAATCTTCCACTGACCTACCATTTTTAACCCTGTCACTAAATTTTCATACTCTTCTATATTGTTGGTATAAGGGAAATCAATCCTGAATGATTTGGGAATGGTATCACCTTGAGGTGTAACAAATAGGATACTGGCTCTTAAACCACGATTTGTATGTGACCCATCAAAGTACAATTTCCACTCGGTTTTAATGTCAATGTTGAAGAGAAATTCATCAGGAAAATCTACCACTAATGGATGATCTACCTTCATAGGTGCATCGGCTAACTGATTTGCAATCACTTGTCATTTTATAGCCTTCCTCTCGACATACTGAATGTCATACTCGTTAAGTATCATAACCCATTTAGCCAATAGCCCTGTTAATGTTGCCTTACTTAGGAGGTATTTGAGTGGATCAATCTTTGCAATTAACATTGTTTGTTGATTGAGCATTTAGTGCCGAAGTTTTTTGGGTAGCAAAGAATACCGCAAGATAGGCACGTTCTATGTTGTTGTAATTCAATTCATAGCCCACTAAGGTACGACTGATGTAATAGACTACTCTCTCATGACCTTAATCATCGTGTTGTGCGAGAAGAGCCCCAAATGTAGACCGAGTTGCTGAAATGTATAGTATCAATGGTTTTCCCTCTGTAGGTGGCATTAAGACTGGTGGAGTAAGCAAATAGTCCTTGAAATTTTGGAAGGCTTCTTGACATTTAGGTGTCCACACAAATGGTACTCCTTTCTTGAGTAGATGTTGAAACGAGTGAATTTTATCTGGTAGTTGTTCTATGATAGCTCTTACCTTCTATGGATCTACTTCAATGCCTCTTCGAGAGGTGATATACCCTAACATTTTCCCTGATTTCACTCCAAAGACACATTTCTTTGGATTCAACCTGACATTGTAATTCTCTAGCCTCTGGAATATCTTGTCTAGAACCTTCAAATGATCTTCCCTTGTTTTTGATTTAGCTATAATTTCATCTACACAATCTTCCATGAGAGTGTGTACAAAGTCATAGAAAATCGTAGTCATTGCCCGTTGATAGGTAGCTCCTGCATTCTTAAGGCCAAAAGGTATAACATTCCAACAATATGTGCCCCATGGACACGTGAAAGCTATCTTGTGTTGGTATTTAGCTGCTATTTTAATTTAGTTATATCCAAAGAAACCATCCATGAGGGGTAGCATCTCGTATCCTGCTATAAGATCTACTATCATGTCGATATTTGGCAAAGGGAAGTCATCCTTAGGACATGCCTTATTGATGTCTCTAAAGTTTGTGAAAATGTGAAAGCCCCCAATTGGTTTAGTCATTGGTACTAGATTTGATATCCAATCTACATAGTCTATCGTCCTTATGAATGCTACATCCAAGAGTTTCTTAAGTTCTGCCTTGACCAATAGAGCAATTTGCGGATGCATTTTCCTTAACTTCTATTTGACTGGCTTAATACCTAGCTGTAGTGGTAAATGGTGCAATATTAGGTCTGGATCAAGCCCAGGCATGTCAGAATATGACCAGGAAAATTTTATCTCTCTTTTTGAAGAAGTCCTTAAACTCAAGTTTTTCTGTCTCTATTAAAGAAGCTGCAAAATATACCTTCCGAGGATTCTCTTTTGTACCTATGTTGACTTCAACAGATTCTTCTACTAGCATCGATGACTTTTCCTGTTCAACGGGGAGAATATTTAAACATGTATCCTTGGGTGCCTCTGAGAGGTTTTCACCCTCAAATACGTCCTTTATTTTGACTTTTTATTTGTCTAAAGGCACCTTTCGGTTTTCACCTAGGGAATCATCATTTTTATTTTCATTGTCTTTTTTCTTTTTATTCTCATTTTTGCGACTAGAGGTGTAAATAGACTCCCAAAAATATGCTTTGTCGTCCAAGTCTATGGTAAAACCTACTTTATGATCCCCTCTTGGTATGCCTTCTCTAAGTCCCATGAACTCAACAATTGCTTCGTCGTTCTCAAATGTATCTATGATAGGTGTACCTTGTTGATCCCAATCGATAAGGTTGGAATATATAAGGGGCATGTCACTATCGGAGTTTTTAAAGGTAGCTGCTGACAAGGTGAGTATAGAATGGTTGACATGGTTGCAGAAGTTTTGGACTAACTCCTTCTTATTCTTCCTCCTAGGGGTAGGTATACTCTGATGTGGGACTATTGTAAGGGCCGAGTCATCAGAAGATGGTTCGTTAGGTGCCCAAGATGCATGATCAAGGGTTTCCCAATAATAGTTCTTTTTCCATTCTTCTTTGGACAAGTGTTTCCTAGGACGAGGACTAGATGGTTTTGGTACAGGTTTCATGTTTAGGTCCAATTATCCAAATAGAGCATCTATGTTTATGGTACTGGTAGATGAAAGGGAATCCCATTCACAATCGCTTGAGTAAGGGGATTCATCATAAACTGGAGGTTTTTCGTAAACTGGGGGAAGTGGTTCATGAGATATCTCAATGTCTGTGCAAGCACTCACTTCCTCTTGAAATGGTGATGAAGTACTAGGAAACCCAATTCTAAGTGGTTGACACCCTAGCCCTAGGGATTTTGGTTGTGGTGAGACAGTGATCGGTTCCATCCTTCCATTTTGATATATTCCTAACCCATTGTGCCCATCATAGCCTTCATTTTTCATTATCTTAAAGCCTTTTCCATATTGGTCCTTAGCTATTTGAATAGATGGGGAGGGGTATTCATGTTCTTCTTGATACAACCAGGAATCACCTTGATCCACAATTTCTTCACTTAATTCTCCCCATTTTTTCAATGTCATTGTAGGGGGAACATGAAATGTGACCATTGTCTATCTTCTATCTGCCATGGGTAAGCCATATGCCTTAGGTGGAATTATTTGACTGACATAGTATGATGCCTTTATATGATATTCACCATATCCCTTATCTTGGATCTCGAGCTTAGGGGTGGATGATGGTGGTTTGAATGAAATGGACTTAGTGAGATGTGATGGGTCAACATATAGGGATAAAGTGGATGATGAAGCTTCTTGGTTAATTGGTACTTGTCGTTGTGGAATTTACCTTAGGCTTGTACAATACTATAAAGGATTTGGATCACCATCAATCATGATCTTTGTGCCATTATACGAGAACTTAAGACATTGGTGATATGTTGAAGGTACAACTCTCATTGTGTGTATCCAAGGTCTACCTAACAACAAGTTGTACAGAAGGGTGAGATCCAAGACTTGGAAGCTAGTGTTCATGATTGCTGGGCCGATTCTTATAGGGAGTGTGACAACTCCTTTGGATGATATTTCCTCATCATCATAAGCCTTGATGACTATACTCTTAGAGGTGTCTACATAGTCTTCTGAGAATCCTAATACCTTAACTAATTTTAAGGTACACAAGTTCAAACTCACTCCTCTGTCTACCAAGACTCATTGGAATTTAGTTTGATGGACTACGACTTCAAGATGTAAGGGGTCATAATGATTTGAATTTTCAGTTGAGTAATCTTGTTGGGAAAATGTGGCATGATGCGAGTTGGTCAAATATCTCACCATTTCTTTGAAATGATTGACATCTAAGTCTATAGGAACAGTTGTGTTCTATAGAGCTTTGTCAAGAATGGCTCAATGCTCAGGTGATAAAGTCAACAATTACAAGATAGATATTTGCACGGGGGTTTTCCTCAATTGATCAAGAAGGTTGTACTTAAACTTAGAATTTTGCATAGATGGCTCAAAAGAAGGACTTGGAATACTAATCTTAGTTCTACCTGTGTTCACATTACATTCTGGATGCTTCTAAATGATGATGGTATTGACATTCTCATTTTTGGCTCAGAGGTGATTTATGATCGTTCCTTTACCATAGTCATACTTGGTATTGTTATAATTGGTTGATGGATTATTCTTGAGTCCCGAACTAGAGGCTTTTCATTTTGTGTGGTCATGTAACGTGTCTGTAAAGACCTTATGATCACTGTTCTTGGTGTTTTTCTGCCCACCGACCTCTATGGTTCTGTTTTCAACAAAGTCTTGTATAATATTCTTGAGTTGGCAACATTGTTGTAGGTTGTGTCCTTTCGTTCGATGATAGTCACAAAAAGAGCTATCATCCCACCATGAAGGTTTGAACTACCAGGATCATACTCTCTTGGTTCCAAAGGTTTGATGAGATTATGTTTAATCAACTCTTTGAAAATTGTCTCGATTGGTTGTCCTAAAGGTGTAAATTCATGTGTAGGAAATCTTCGTTGTGGTCTTTGTTGTTGTGAATTTTGGACATAGTTGGTTGTTTGATCTAGACTATTCATCATGTATTGATTGGAATTGTAACCTCTAAGTGTGATAATTGGTCCCGTATGTATGTGTTTAGCATCAACAATGCCGTCATTTGTAACATTTTTGTTTCTAGACTAGAATTTGTTTCTATCATTTGGTGCATTTTGATGTTGGACAACTGGATTTATGCCTGGTACCTTAATTTCTCCTTTGTCTATAAGGCCTTTCTCAAGGATGATGCCCTTTTGTACCAATTCTAGGAATGAAGTACAACAGTGTACCCTTAAATCACTTCATAGTTTTGGGTTGATGTTTTCTAAGAATATCATGACCTTTTGCTTTTCTAGTATTTCAACTGGACATCTGCTAGCTAGAATTCTCCATCTCTGAAAGGTGGTAAAAGTTTCACCATCTTCTTGTATCGTGTGGCACAAGGTTGCTATTGTTACCTCATTGTCTATGTTAAAGGAAAAATGTTCGAAAAAATTCTCAACTAATTCACCCCAGGATCGTATACCATATGGTAATTTAGAAAACCATTCTAGTCCTATCCCGACAAGGGTTCATGGAAATAGTCTCATCAAGTATGTGGGGTCATACGATATATCCATGCATGCTATTGAGAATTCTCTATTGTGTTCCAAAGGATTCTTTCTCCCATTATACTTAAGAAAAATCAGTATAATGTATCCATGGGGGAAAGGTTTCATAGAAAGTGCTTTGTCAAATGGACATGGACATAGGTCTTGCGCTGAGATAGTTTGTTTGCCTAACATAGAAATGTTGTCCATCTGTTGTTGAAGAGTTTGCATTTGGTTTTGAAGGACATCAACTTGTATCAAGACATGGTGTTTGCATTGTTTGGATCAATGTAGGTGTTCTGATATGCTATGTTCTGTGACGGGTTGTGATTTGGCAAGGGAATATATCCTATTAGAGTGTTCTGATTTGGTATAGGGATATTCCCTATCTGAATGGTCTGAGTTGGTATAGGAATGCTTCCTATCTGAATGGTCTGATTTGGTATAGGAATATTTCTGCCAACTTTGGATCTCTTACCAGTCGTGTTGGTGCCAAAGGGGTTGGAGGAAGTTTCCCCTATAGTAAATTGTAAACCTTGAGTTATGTTGAAAGGGATCGTGCTTAAAATTGATGATGTTGGAGTAGATACGCTAGTTGGTATCACTGTGGTAGTTTGGGGAATAGAAACACTTGACGTGACAATTTGCATTGGTTGAATCAACGGTGTTTGCAAAGTACGAATATCAAATCCTATGGGTAGTTTGACACCTTATGCTAGCAATTTTGCTAGATATCGTTGGGGATCATTTTCCAAACACTCATCCATAAAGGATGCAAATTCAGGATCTTGTACTACTGCGTCTATGTCTTCTATGTAAATTTGTCCATGTGTGTCTCTAGTGATGTGTTTTTCAAGCAAAGTTTTGTGTGGTCTTTTACTTCCTGATGGTTGATTTATGAATGGATTGATGAATTCATTGGGGTCTATCATTGCTTTGTGTTTCTTTTTAGACCTTGTTTCGACCATGAAAAAGTTGCTCAAAAAGGGGTAATGCAGACTATGTCTAAAAACTGATATGACCTATGTCTATGTTTTGGGATTTTTTTTTTGACAATAAATGACATTGCTAAAATGGTTTCTAAGAAGACGTATACTAAGATGACGTATGATAGGATAGACAATATGCAAAATTTTGAGTAGACTAATGATGATAAATGAGCTTGAGACGAGTATAACCTACCACCTAATGGAATAAATGCATGCAATGATTTGTTTTTGACCAAGGAACTTGATTGTATGACAAGGACAGTTGACAAGGTGAATTTTCCAAACTAGACTATTGAGCTGAAAAGATCCACTAAATGGGACTTAAGTGACTAGGTTGAATGATTGTGACAAACCGAAACATGAACATTTCCAATGACGAGGAAAGTTACCTATTCTATGATATGCAATTTTTTAGGAAGTATCTATATGCATGCAACTTAGGATGACTATGACTAAGACATTTATTGTGACTAAGACATATATGACACCTAATGATGCAAGGTTTTTGAGAAAAATTTAACAGTTTCTGTCCAAGGTTGATCTTAAGAACCAAAAGTAAATAGTGACAATGATGTTTCAGACTCAGCTTACGGTTTTTTATGTTTTCCGTTGACAAGAAAATGTGGTTCACCTAACGGTTGTGGTTCAAATGTTGATAGATGTGGTTTTCTATTATGCATGCAGTGTTTCTGATAGTTGTGGTTTTTCCTATAACAAATACGGTTTACCAATACACATTCGGTTCTAATTTTGGACTTTGTAAACCTAGATTTTTTGACAGACACTTGCGGCTCGAAAATTGACAAATGCGGTTTGCATGCACACATGCAACTCAAAATATGATAGTTACAACTCATAGTATCTAGACTATGAATGATGACTTGTTTTGATAGACACAAGTGGATTTTCCCCTAACAGATGCGACTCTCTATGATAGATGTGGCGTTTAAACTAACAATTGCGACTCAATTTTTGGACAGTTGAAAATTTTCCCAAAAGTTGTTTTGACTGACTTAGTTTGTTGATCAATATTTTGATGAATACAATAGAAAACAAACACAAAAATCAATGTATTTTTAATTTTTGATGAAAGACTTGTTAAGACTCGAAAAATATTTACAACCTAGGCTTTTTGGACAATACTTGTTGAGTTCTTACTTGGATTTCTCCAGCTATGCATATTTATGGTGAATGACTAGTAGCTTAACCCCACTGGCTCCCCTCCACAACACTCACTTATATAGGGCAGCCAAGCTACTGTACCCATGAAACTCCCATGGCATACATTTCATTTCCACACATAAACTATAAGAATGTAAGACGGCTTCACAAGGCCGACCTTGCTGCGCCAACAAGTAGGTAGGATTTTGGTAACTCTACAATAAGGTGTTTAATAAGGGAATTCCATTCATGGGCCACTATCCAATGTTGGTGAGAGTCCATTTCTATCCATCTTGTCAGAATAGTGAGCGTGATTTTTGGGCTTTCCCTAGCAATTCATTTTTATATACCGGGTGGAAGTCGCTTGGCTTTAGCATGTTACCAGTTTGAGTCATCTTGGGGTGAGTACTTTTTCCCACCAAGACAGGCCCAAGTTCTAGAGTCAGTAACCATTTCTCTTACACCCAGGATTGCATGACTACACAAGGGGAGAGGATACTTCGATATACTAAATCGTAAGGGTGACAAATATGTGCAATGCACCAAACAAAGAAGGCAGTAATTCTTTCTAATCCAAATGACAATTGTCTTTCTACCAAACAAAAAGTTATTTTTAATCCACACAACAATTATCTATCTACCAAACAAAATCTTGCTAAATAAATAAACATAAAGGTATTAGGTCTTGCATGCAAATTTATCAGTAGTTCATTGTTCTTGTCTTCGGCTTTCGTCCTGCAGAAAATGTTGTCTTTGGTTTTTAATCGTCTTCTATGCTTCATCTTGCAAAAACTAGGTTATTCCACCTTAACATAGCTGAAACAAACATTACCGAAAATCAAAACAACCTAAAAAGTGAAAATGAAAATATGGATGTACGAAAATCAATAAAAAAAGTGGAAAAAATTTACCAGCTAGATGCAACTTTTGGAGCCACAGATGCGGTTCGATGTTGACAGGTGGATGCGGTTTGGGATGACAAATGCATTACTATTTTCAGCAGATGCGGCTTGTGGATATAGATGCATCATTTTTCTGAACAGATGCAGTGCGCCGTATAGAAACTTGCAAAAAAAAGAGAAAAATAGGAAAATGGAAAGACGAAAAGATGTGCGAATTTTGAAGCGTGTTCATGTTGAGTTCACCAAATGTAACAGTAGATTAAAAGATGATCTTTCGATATGATGAGATGGATAATCTGTAGCTAGAATAAATGATGTTAATCCTAATCTAAATAATAATCTAAAATCAAACAACAAAGAACGAGGAAATAAACTAAATAAATTAATGGAAAGCTCTCACCGAATATGCGTTCACCCCTTCGAATTATCTTGATTGTTCTTCTCCATTTTTCCTTTTCAGTATTCTTTCCCTTAGATTTCTGTGTTTGAATGCAAACATAACTTCATCAAGTGTCTAACCAAAATATCAAAGATAAGTTTCTTCTCAAAAGTGTATGATTTTCAGAGGAGGAATAATGATTATGACAGGCCATTTTATAGATTTTGGGTTTTCGAATGATCGGCTCAGATTGAAAGGGAGATCAAAGGATGAAATTGATGAATGCCATGCCATATGAGTTATGTCTTAGATAGAACATGAGTTAGAACACGAGTTCAAGAAAGACTGCAAATACAGACTAAGTTAGAACATGAGTTAGAACATGAGTTTAGGATCTTAATATTCAAAAATAGAAGAAATAGACTTTGTATGCAAAAGACAAAGTTAGAACTCGAAGAATAATGCATTTGAATGCAAATAGGAGTTAGAACTAGTTAATCGACTAGTTGTGACGGAGAGTCTTCTTGCAGAGATAAACAGGTGTTGAATTTAGAGATAACTAGAGAACTAAAAGTAGATCTCAAGTCAGAAGGTGAGTGAATGACTTAGATAACTTATTGACAAAGGAATATGACATAAATAATTAAATATATGAATTAAATGTTAATTTAATTAAACATTCGAAAATAAGAGACTTTAATTAAATAAATAAAGTAATTTATTTAATTTGACTGTTTGAAAAGGATAATACGAATAATTAAATAATGAATATTTAATTATGGATAAAGGGGGTTAAATGAATAATTAAATAAAGATATTTAATTATAGTTGGAAAAGTATGATAAAGGGGGTAATTAAATAATAAATTATTTAATTGATAGATAAAGGGGGAAGAATTAATTAGTTTGCAACATATTTAAATAAATATGATTTATTTAATTAATCAAGTTGAATAAAGGGTGATAATGAATTAATGAATTAATTAAAAAGGGGTATTTAATTAATAGAGGAAATATGTGTTAGAAAGGTTAATTAAATAATTAACATCATTTAATCAAGACGATGGACTATAGAAAATTATGTCGAATGTGTACTCGCAAACCTAGACCAATTTTTGGTATTTACAAAACTCTTTCCTCTAACCAATCTTAAATTAAAATATTCTAACATGGTCATCCATGCAATGCCTGGAAAGGAGGCATACCAATCAAACTCTGATATTTTTTATTATATACAAACTCCACTAAATGGAGATAGTCCTCCCATCGTGTATGTTGGTCCATCACATACATGCGTAACATATCCTCAAGGATCTGGTTGATCCTCTCGGTTTGTCCATCTATCTCAGGGTGATAAATTGAACTAAAGTTCAACTGTGTCCCCATGTCATGTTGTAATGACGTCCAAAGAGATGAGGTGAACACAAGATCCCTATCAGAAATGGTCCAATGAGGAATACCCTACAACCTAACAATATCACCCATGAACACTCTAGCAACGGTTGAAGCAATTATAGGATGAACGAACAAGCGAGAAGTTTGCTACCTTTTTCAACCTATTCATCGTCACCATAATGGCATCGTGTCATCACAAAGAGTTGGGTAGCCCAACCCAACAATGAAATCCAATGAGATTATATCCCATTTCCACTTTGGCACCAAATGTGACTACAAAATTCTTATCAGATGTTGGTGTTCATCTTTCACTCACTGGCACTCCAAACACCTTGACACAAAGTCATCAATGTCTCGCTTCATACCTACCTAGAAGTATAGATGTCACAAATCAACCTACATATTCTTCACTCCAAGATGAGATGAATAGGGTGTCTGATGTGCCTTTGTCATAACCAAGGTACAAAGATATCCAAAAGATGAAACATAAATGGATCCCATATGTCTCAACAAACCATCTAACTTTAGAGAATAACTTGAGAATCTTCCCTCAAGAGTCCTACATGTCTCTATCTCTAATCTCACCTCCTGATACTGTAAGAGCCTCAAATTTCTTTGATACCATGTAAGAGTTGGAGATATTAGCTGGACACATAGGAACACCTACAAAAATAATGAAAAAACCTTATACAAGAGGATATGCAAGAATATGAGCTTGCTTGATATTAAGACCTCTCAAATGATAAGGTATGAAGTATGATACAAATGAGTACAAGAACCTTCCTTATATAGGAAAGAGTGATATGTAGTAAGCTATATGATGTTGTCACGTGTCATGATCTAACAACATGTGACAACATGAGAACCCTAAATAACTACCTAGGGAATGATGAACATATTGAGATAGGTTCTAGAAAAGAAAACTCATCTTCTAGAAGGAATCTTATCTCCTACAAACATGGAAAGGGTAGTTACCCCCTTATATATTATTTATTTAATAATGCAAACTATGAATAAATTATTAAATGAAGACCTAAGTTAAATTATGAGTGTAAAAAATAATTAATTATGCTAACATATACTAGCTATCTGTAGGAAGTGTAGAAAGGATCTGACTCCTCATATCCACACTAAGAGTCACCACCAGTGACTACTTGTGTCTCTGCTCGCTAAGAGTGTCGACAACTACGTTCTCCTTCCCCTGGATGAACTTCACCTTGAAGTCATACTTGCAAAGGATCTCCATCCATCACCTCTGCTTGGCATTAAGATTGGGTTGCGTGAAGATGTACTATAGGCTTTGATGGTCACTATGCAACTCAAATCTATGCCCCAAAAGGAAGTGTCTCCACCTCATTAAAGTGTGTACTACCGCTTCTAACTCAAGATCATGTGTGGGGTAATTCAACTCATGATCCTTGATTTTGCGAGACTCATATGCAATAATGTGACCATCCTACATCAAGACTGCTCCTGATCCCTCCAAAGATGCGTCTATATAGACAACAAAATCTCCAGTAGGATAAGATATTGCAAGAATCAGTGCACTAGTCAACCTCTCCTTCAGAGTCTGAAATGTTGCCTCACACTGCTCTAACCAGATGAATCTCTTCACTTTACTTTGAAGAGAAGTTATAGGATGTCTTATCCTTGAGAAACCCTAAACAAAGAATCTCTAATAACTTGCTAAACCCATGAAACTACATATCTTTGTCACATTAGTGGGCATGGGCTAATCAATGATCGCTTGGATCTATCTTGGATCCACTGCAATACTCTCTCTTGATATCACATGTCCAAGGTACTTAACCTCAGTCCTAAAGAACTCACATTTGAATAGGTTAGCGTACAACTGATTGTCTCTCAAACACTATAAAACCTACCTCAGATGTTCCTCATGCTCCTTTACTATCCTGGAATAGATCAATATGTCATCAAGGAATACCAATAAAAATCTATCAAGATATGTGTGACTCCATTCATCAAGCTCATGAATATAGATAACACATTCGTCAACCCAAACGGTATCATTGTAAACTCACAGTGACCATAACAAGTGCAAAATACCATCTTATGAATGTTAGAATCAAATATACATAGCTTATGGTACCCTGACTTAAGATCATTTTTTGAAAAGACCATAGCACCCTTGATCTGATCAAACAAATCATCAATCCTAGGTAAGGGATATCAGTTCCTAATTGTCACTTTATTCAGTTGATGGTAGTCTATGCACAATCGGGGAGATTCATCCTTCTTCTTCACAAAAATTATTGGTGCTCCCCAAGGTGAAACACTAGGGCAGATGAAACCCTTCACTAGCAACTCATCCAATTGCAAGCAGAGATCCTTAAGCTCTTGTGTAGTCATATGATACGAAGCTCATGAAATAGGGTCAGATCTAGGTATAAGATCAATCTTGAATCGATTTCACATTGAGGTGGCATCCCTGGTATCTCACTAGGAAATACATCAATATACAACTAAGGTATGGGGTGGCTATCAAGTGAAACCTTCTCCTCACTATCTCCCAACTCCAAGTAATCTACAGTCATTGAAAAAAATTGACAACCCTAATGTACACATCTCCTTAGCTGCATTGTCGAGATCATGATCAATGATATGGGTCTTTGAACTCCCACTATCTTGACCTCCCTACTAGATACATCAATGCATCAAATTGACTTATGTTGAAAATCAATAACAACTCTTTGAGCCTCTAGCCAATCCATTCCTAAGACAATGTCATACGACCCCAACGGTATAATGTGGAGGTCTACTGTAGTGTGAAAGGATCCAATCTCCAATCTACAATCACATACTAGGGAATGCACTACCACTTTAGTATTAGAGGCCAATTCAACCTACCGCCTAATGTCCTGATTAACTACCCTTAGTCTATAATGTGCTACAACAGATGATGAAATATATGAATCTGATGCTCCTGAATCAAATAAAATGGTAACCCTGTTACCCTGTAACATACCCAAAGTCTCTACCACTGTGATTTGATGATCAACCTGATATTTTTCAACCACATCAAATACTCAATGACCTCTACCTGCATCTCCAATAGTCGGCTCTGACATTGTTGGCCTCTGATTATGACTTGATGTGCCCCTATTGGGACACTGTCGTGCTATGTGACCCTGTTGACCACAAGAAAAACATCTTGTACCCTTGTTGAATCCTCTACCTCCAAGAGGCATGCTCGACTACTGAATGCTACCTGTATTATAGGTAGACTATGTACTCTATGTCGATTTCTCATAATTGAAGCATTTGACCTACCTCTAGTTTCTATCACCCCTTGACTGATATTTTTCACACTGTCTAGGTTGGAAATTCTTCCATTTCCCCTATGAATTTTGATGCTAACCAATTTTTGCAAGCACCTATTGTGTCCTAGGTGGTCCAGCTCCCTGTGCCAGGGCACTACGTGAACTAGGTCATGCAACTGAAGCACTTTCTATATGTACTCTAATATTTCCACCCAATGCCATCAACAAATTATCCTCCACTAGTCTGGCCCTCTCTACTATTGTCTCCATGGTCTTGGGTTCGAAAACCCAAACACCACCATTGATCCAGGCATTTAAGCCCCTAATGAAGTGTCGAACTAGAATGCCCTCATCATCACCAATACCAACAGACTATTTGAGCTCATAGAATCTATGCTCATATAGTTCTACTAACATGGCCAACTGTCATAGAGCATGAAACTCGTCTCCACAGAGATATCACCAATGTTCAGATAGGAATTTGGCTCTAAATCTCTCGATGAATATATCCCAAGAAACTGAATCAATGTCAATACGAAGCTTCTGCTCCTCTAATCTCCACCAAGTAGATGTAAAGTCTTGCAAGTGCATAATAGCACATCTGGCCTTGGTATTGCTACCATAAGGGTGCATAACAAAACACTGATTAAAATCTATCAACCATGTCTCAACCTCTAGTCCACTTCCAAAACCATCAAAAGTGGATGGACAGGCTCTAAGTAGGTCTCTCATATGAGCGGTTGTGACCGCCTCCTTCTGTGGTGGAACCTCTCTTTGTCTAGGGGATCTATCTCCCTCACCAATATCTATCTAATCTATATCCTTCCTCGGCCCAAGGTGAGCAAGAGTCTCATTTAACAATCGATGCAAATGAGCACCCTCAATCCCTGGTGGATCTTGATTTTGGTCACCACATCCTAGAGCATTCTTGGAAGCCTGTTGTTCCTCATGATCTGAGTCATGGGGAACATAAGGAGGTGAGTCCTACTGACTACCTTTGTGGTCACCTCCTCAACCATGACCACAACCTCTACCGCGACCTCGCCTAGGTGGCATGATCTTACACAAACATACCAAGGTATAAGACAAGGTAACACAAACTTAAATCCTACACAACTAACAACTTACTAGGTTCAACATTATCCCAGAGCACCCAATGTTTAAACTTGGGCTCTGATACCATGTGTAACACCCCGCCACATAACCGTAGTGGATGATGCAATTACAACGAAAGCATAGAATTTTTTTTTTGAAAGTGCAATTAACAATAAGTAAAGTGAACTACACTTAATGCATACATCCTCTAAGGTACACAAAAATGCTTTTATTTCAAACCCATAACATACAAAAGTAAACTAATCCATAGCATATAAATTATACTCATGAAATAAAGAACATAGATCAAATAAAATTAAACTCATTTCATAAGATTTCAAAGTACATAATAAAACCATTCCTTGATTGTGTTCATTTTATATAGCAGTTGCAAGGCTCATTTCCAAAAAGAGGTAGAACATACAAACTATATTAAAATTCCAATGATATAAGGATTCTCCTAAAATACAAATGAGGAGTAGTACATATACATTAACATCCAACTGATCCAATAGAACACAAGAGATTATACAAAGCAATTGGAACATGCAAGCTCTTCAATCTGGAAAATCCTGTCATCACAAACATGAAGTGGAAACCCAATGGTGTAAGGTGCACATTCCACCCAACCATGTGTCACCCGAATGCCCACCCCCGATGCTAGGAGATAGTAAAAGGGCTTCCTAGGTATAACTGACAACCTCAAGACACAGGCAACCACAAGACTAAACTATACAACTACAATACATAACATGAAGGTTAGATTGCTTCCAGAGTATAAGAATCAAGTGCATCAACTAAACAATATAAAAAAAATTCATAGGAGTGTCATCACAAATTTTCATGTGTTATCCTGATAGATCTTCCTAGGCCTCGACCCCCATCTTAGGTTATACTCGTAGCCTCTTATGATCCTTGACCCCGCATGCAAATTGAAGCAGAGTCAAATATATTTCAAAGGGACAAGATAATGACCATGCAATTCCAAGCCTTCTTGTCTCATATCAAGTCTAAACAATCCCTTGAGCTAATGAGCGAGGCAAAATAAGCAAGTTATGTGTTTTAAGGCTACCCTTTCCCCTAATAATTTTGTTTGATTTCTACTGAATTATCTAAATCTCACATGAGCTATCCTAGCACCACTTTGTGTGTCAGCCCCCATTGAGATCCACTCCCTACTGAAAACACAAGGATCTAATCCACAAACCAAGGGTAGACAAAGTGCACAAAATAGGATATTAAATCCCAACTATAAAGAAAGAGGCAACACATCCCGTTCATAGTAACTAGGTGTTTAAATTGGATCACAACCAGGTGTGCTACCCAAAGAAAAAAAGGGCTTAATAAAATATCACAACAACCCCTACATATTATTACAACTTCTGAAAGGCTTACACATTCACAACTAGCAGATTTCCCAACATACGTGGAGACAAGACATCATAATTAAATAAGCAGTTTAGGGCAGGTAATTAAAACTATCATTATGATTTTCTTAATCTAATTTCCATTCCAAGAAAAATAATAATACATTGCTCAAAATAATCTAGCTTAATAAAAATTTCTTTTAAAGTTTATAAGGAAATTAAATCTAATTATTTAATTCAATTTCCCAATTTACATATATATAAAAATCAATTTCCCTCTTTTAAATCATTTCATTTTAAAAACAACTAATTCATGCATTTACATGCACCTACTATAAAATTCATTTAAATATATATATATATTAGAATATATACATAATTATATATGTATATATATATAAATATATATCTATGTATATACATTTATGCATGTATATATATATATTGTATTTTATATATATTTAAAACCAAATATAAAATCAAAATATAAATGGGCGAATAAAAATCTGAGAAGCCACAATCAATGCCAGGTTGTTTACACAATCGACCCCTTATGGGGGCGCAACCTATGAAGGCAGTTTTGGGTGCTGCCTCCACAATGCCGCCTCCCCTATGGGGGTGGCTATGGGGGCAGCCCCAAACCCCATACCTATAATGATGGATTTCTACAAGATATATTTGTTAGTTGTAGAATGCATGCAATATTAATTGATCCAAACAATGAATGGAATGCAAAGGAGAAAATGAGAAAAGGAAAGGAAACTGGAACAAGCTCACCCATTCTTCTCTCCTCCATGGCTGATTTCCATTGCACCTCCTTGGTTTGTTGTGTTGAAGAATGTGCCCTCAGATTTGTGTGAGAAAACTCTATATTTGACTAGTCTTAAGCAAAAATTTGAAGGATTTGTATGAACTAAATGCAAATAGAAATTAATTCTAGCATGCAAGTAGCTAAAGTGATAAATGCAAAAGATGACAAATAAGAAATAATAACTAGAGATAAGATTAATCAAGGTTGATAAGAGATGTCGAAAATGAGAACAAGATTGTCATTTTATAGAAAATGCAATCTTGAACGGACAGATGAGATGAGAGATTGAGAAATGCCCTAGAATCAATGGTCAAGATTCAAAATAACAACCCTTTAATTAGGGTTAGGGCAACTTTACGGTGAGATTGAAATTGAGTGGACAAGATTTAATTTAAGAAATTAAATCAAGGAATGAGAATAGTTGTGACAGTGAGATAAAAATTAGTAAGTAGAAAAAGGATGATTTAGAAAATCATGTTATTTTAGAAATAACTTACTTTGTGGAGAGAAATGCTATTTTGAAATTAATATTTTAAATTAATTCCAAAATGGTGAATTCATGTGATAGTAAATAATAATAATTTAAAATTATTTACTTAGACAAAGGGAAGTTGCCAATTTAAATAAAATGTTTTTATTTAAATTTAGAAAGAAAATCAATAAGACAATTAAATAGTTAAAAGTATTTAATTGTGGAGGAAATTAGAAAGTGAATGATTTTAAATAAATGATTTTATTTAAAATTAGAAAGAAATTTGGAGAGGATAATAATTAAATAAATAATAGGAATTTATTTAATTATGAGCAGACATAAATAATTAATGACGTATTAAATAAATAAATAAATTTTATTTATTTAAATAATCAGGAGGACGTAATGGACTAATTTAATAATTAAATAAATTTAGGAATTTATTTAATTATAGAGTGATATAATCATTTAGCAACGTATTTAAATAATAAATGTAATTTATTTATTTAAATAGTCAGGAGGAATAAAAGATGTGAATTAATTAAATAATTTAGAATTATTTAATTAATAGTTGACATTGGACTATAGGACATAATTAAATATTTTAATTATGTTGAGACTAAACATGATATAGAAAAATGTGGTTTGTGGGTCTAGGCCATTTTTATGTGTCTACAATACCAATTTAAAAACTTATAAATTTTTTGAATAAAAACTTGTGATTCCAGAAATCACTGTACGGAATTTTTGATCAAGGGTTTTCAACATAAATTTTAACAGGGATTTTTATAATAATATATATGTGTATATATATATATCTCGAAATGATTGCTCCAGATGAACAATTTTTCACAAAAAAAAATACAAGAAAATATTTACAAATTTACCAGAGGTTTTTAATTTTCCATGCCAAATAAATCTAATTAGAAAAAAAAGAAAACAATAATCTTCTACAAGAAGATCTTTTCCAATACAATCAGAGGTTTTCTACAAATTTTAACAAGAAGATTGAAATCAATTCCTACAGAGGTTTTTTCAATTTTCAATATAATCATTATGTGAATTCTATTGTTTAAAAAAAAATCATCTTTTCAAAATAATATAAGAATTTAATCCGATGCTCTAAAGCTTTCACGACAATCTTTTCAATTTTCAAAACATATTAAAGCTTTAAAATAAATAAAAATTTCTTCATTGTACATGCAATCTTTTCCAATTTGAATTTAAATAAAAAAAATAAAGAACCTATTTTAGATGCTTGAAGAATTGAAGAATTGAAGTTTGAAGTTGAGCCTTGCCTTCAGATTCCAAAATTATCAAAGCCTCTTCTAAAATAATCTTCGTTTCTAGAAAGTTAAAAATAAAACCAGAGTCAATATCCCAAGAACTTCATCCAATTTTCAACAACCCCAAAATACCATTTTCATTCTCATGAAATAGCCTTTTTCCCCTCTTTCATTTAATGTAATGATTCTCTCCATGAATTATTTCTCATTACCAAACTTCAATTTTCTAACTCATGTCACAATCCCAAAATATTTTTTCAAATCAATTCACGGATATTTCTTCTTAGATATTTTATAAGATATTTGTGTATTTAATAATTTAAAATCAAATATTAATTTTAATTATCCATTCATTTAAATTCACAACTTTATTTAATTAATTTAAATAATTAATTAAATAAAACTTTTATAGTCTAATAATTTTAATATCAAATTTAATCTAATTAATTTTAATCATTTTATAAAATAAATTTAATCAAAATAATTAAATTAATTTACAAAATAAATTAATCTAATTAATTAAATAAAATTTAAAGCTTCTAACAACATTAATCATGATTAAATAAATAATCAATTTAAAACATTATAAACATTAATTCCCCACAGAGCATACCTTGCAAAATAGTTAAACGACAAGGCATACAAGGGCAACATGCCAACAAAGCATGACCAAAATAAGTACTGACGACACACTATGAGTAGGGTTGTGGTTGACAAGGAAATCCTGTTATTACCTCTCAATCAACCATTTCATTAGGCAATGGACACACTCAAACCTGTTAATCTAGGTGGAGTCGATGTCATGTACCTACAATCCTACAATCAAAAAATATGTCGTACATGTATATAGATCATGAACAATCACACCGTGAAG
Organism: Sequoiadendron giganteum; assembly: GCA_007115665.2. Classification (NCBI taxonomy): domain Eukaryota; kingdom Viridiplantae; phylum Streptophyta; class Pinopsida; order Cupressales; family Cupressaceae; genus Sequoiadendron; species Sequoiadendron giganteum. The sequence continues at coordinate 701,401,968 of CM021103.1, forward strand.
GAAAAATTGTAGAATCTTAGGGCACTCACAAGAAAGTGATGCAATCCCGTCCCCTTCACCAATACAGTATCACATAAAAACTAACAAAACTAAAACATCCAATAACTACAGATGATCATATATGAATATCAACTCACATAATCAACTATGCTAACCAGAGAGCATGTCATAATCAATAATAATCAATATAGTGTACCATCACATCTCAATATAAAAACCATCATCACTATAATGTCAGTGATCAAATAACAACATCATAGTATCATAGTCTATCAAAATAAAAGCATTATATGAAAACATGAGCAAATCAGAGGGGTGATACATATACTCTAAGTCTTACTATATCTAAATACAAATTTGATTTATATATCCATATAAATACCAAATCAATCAAAAATGTGTTCTAATATAATATACTTAAATCTATCACATGAAATAATATAAAACAAGTTTCACATAGCAGCTAGTAGTTTATAGTATTGTAATTTTTTTTTTTAGATCTGATAAAATTTAGATGTAAGTTTTATTAGTGTGAATACAAATAAATATAAGTTGTGTTAATTATAGTGTTTTAGTATTGTTAATTAGTTATTTGCATGATCTAACCTTAACCCTAACTCTAATTATATCCCTATCCCTAACCCTAACTCTAACCCTAACACTAAGTTCTAAACCATTTTCCTAATCCTAGACCTATCTCTATCCCCAACTATGATTGTAACACTATCCATAACCATAAACTTAATTTTTAATCACCGAATTTTAAATAAATAATATATTTAATAGATGTTATATTATGAATTATTATCTTAAATAAATATAATAATACTAAAAATAATTAAAAGTTAGATATTACATGTTGGTAATGTTTCTTCTCTTATTATTATTAATATAAAGTTGTTATATATTAAAAATCTTATTTATTATAAGTTTATTTTTAATGTAATAAAACTAAATCTCTTCATTCAAATTAATAATTGTTAAATATTAAAAAATCAATGATTATAGATGGTATGATTTTTCCAAAGTCCATGAATGATAGAATAAACACTTCTAGATTAAACGGTGTATGTTATTTTGAATCAACGTTTCAAACCACACTCAATGATTCATCATAGAAAGAGGATAATGAAGAATATGATTGTAGAAATGACCTTAAGAAGAGTTAAGTGGTGGGAGAGGTTAGGGAGGGAGGAGATTGGAAAACAAAGTAAAAGTGAAAATAGACAAAAAGAAAAAATGATGAAAACATAATAGAAGAATGAATAATATAGTAAAATGATATAGCACAAATAAATATATCAGAAAAGGTTAAAGGTTAAATGTTTCAAATAATGTATAAATAAATCTAAGAGAATTATAAAGAATTATATAACAAAATGATGAAGGAACAATTACCAAAATTATTAAAAGAAATGAAGGAAGATTTAAAGGAAAATATATTATAACTTAAAATAATAATAATTTAACCAAAGAATAAAGATGAGATTATATATAAAATATAAATTGAAAAAATAAATAAATTATTCAATTAAAAAAATACAAAATAGATGGTTAAAATACAAAACATTATAATATATAACGTATAATATATTAATATAAATGGATAAAGTCATAATAATTTATATAATATATACTAATATATACTAAAGGAGAACCTAAAAAATAAAATAACTTATAATATATATTAATATAAATATATAATATAAATTAATATATTACCTACACAATATAGGTTAACTTATTTACCTACAAAATATTACCTGCAATAATATAAGATATAAATAGAAATTTAATATATATAGATTCTACATTAATATAGGTTATATGTATACAAATTAATATTAACTACATTAAAATAGGTTGTATATTATATAATAAAAGGCTATCTTAAATATACCTATATATAGTATAGGTTATATTTTTTTGAGAACATATATATAATATATATGATGAGAAAAACTTATGAATAATCAAATTATACCATAAAATATTAAAAAAATAGATAACAAAGGTATTAGTCTAATAGAAAGAATAATGCAAATTTATTTTATTTTTTATTTCAATAGTGTGAATCCAAATCTCTATAAAATAGTTAATTGATTTTTGGGTCTTGGATTAGGTTTATAATGGGTACATGTTATAACTATAATAATGTCTTCTATTTAAAAATGAAAGCAGTGGAGTACAATCTGATTTTTGTGCTCTACACAAAGAACACCATCAACACTAATGGAAAGGGAGACTCTCCCCTTCAAATCTAATTATAAACATACATACAATACTATGCAAGAAGGTAGCAAATTAACTTAAAATACATAGAAATGGGCAGGAAATCTACAACATATATTAAGTTCAAATCTGAAAAATGAATTGTAACTTAATCATGGAGCTCATATGCTCATTTACAACATGGGCTTCTCACATACAAAAATATGCAACTCAATATTCTAGCTTCATTCTAGCAGCATCTAGGTATGCAACCACAACTTCTCCAAAATCCCCATTCTCCAAATGAATATGCATCAATATATAGAGAATGTGTGAGGATAAAACTATTATTGGTTTCCAAAGCAACCTTCAATTACCACCTTGAAAACCAACGCCCAACTTGAGCAAATAAAAATATTAAATATTAAATAATTTGTAGCATTCACCACCTTCACATGGGCACCTAAATTTTGTCCAATCATCTTGGTCAATCAAGACACCTTCTTTGACTCTTGGTGGCCTTGATGGCTCCAAATATGGTCATGCAATAACATGTAAGGATTGTGGCACAAAAATACAATCACATGCAACACATGCAATTGAACATGCAAGGACATGCACCCCAGATGGCCCCCACCAAGATTTTGGACGCCCAAGAGAGGTAGTTTCCCAAATTTTCCTTAGAAAATATTCATAAATGCATATTTCTCACCAAAATTATAATTATGATTTTATCCCAAGAGAAATCACAAAGTTACAAATCAAAATATTTATTTTGCTAACCTCTAAGACCTTATTAAAATTAAACCAATTAAAATAACAATATTTTTGGTGATACAAGATTACCATTTCACCTTGGGTGCTTCTACATCAGACACCCCAAGTAGAAATAAATGTTTCATGAGTTACACTCAAAAACATTTGTAGACCCTGTTTGTATCTTGGATCCACCTCATTTCCAAGTCCACTAGAATCTTTCTATGCACCCTTTTTTCAAACTTACAATATTACCATGTTTCATCCTTCCTCTACTACTGGTCATGTAATCCAAAGCATCAAATTTGTTTTCCAACCACTATAATTCATCAAAATAAAAACTAGCAATCAAAATTATACATCCTCCTTCATTAAAACAAATGTATTTATTTTCCTCATTTACTGTTCTACCTTTTCCATCTCTTTCCACTATGTCCCCTTCATGAAATTCCACTATTTCAATGCCTTCTGAAAGACATGGCATTGTTGCAACCCAATTTATTTCACTCAAAATAGAATTTAGTACTACCATCAAAAGACTCAATTTCCACATTACTTGACAAGTAATCATGATTACTAATCAAAACATTTTCACCTCCATTGTTCTCAAGAAAAGATTCTTCAACAAACCCTTCATTAACCTTCACACTCCACTCTTCCAATTCAACTTTATCAAAATCAATTTCTATTGCAACAAACTTATATATTCCTTCTCTCTCTTTCTCATCAAAGGAAATGATAAAATCATATTTTACCTTGGGTATGTGCAGGATCATGATGGGCCAAAAAGTGTCGATATGTAAGTGATATGATGGCCCATGTGTTTGATAACTTTTTTTTACCCAAAAATGATGAAATGGAAAGGGTTTTTAGAGGAGATTCTCAACTTTCCACCAATATAAATTATTCTTTACTTTGAATTTAATAAGTAATTATCATTCATTTTTTAGTTGAATTATGACTAAAGTCCTAATTAATAGGTTGATTGAAAAACATCTATAGCTTTGAAATGGTATCATACTTTTTGAATCCAAAACACATGTCACATTCTATGCTTCACATACTATAAGATTAAAAAGAAATGAATCTCATGAAGTTTTGACCAAGTTAAGGTGGTCAGACATACAAGTTTTTAATATTTTTTAAAAGTTGTAATAAAAAATTAATAATTAAGTATTTACTTGGAAAAAATTACAAAAAAATATGCATCACATTGGGACATGAGTCCTCTACTTATATATAAAATATTATAAAAAAATATTATCATTTTATTGTGGTTAGGGTGGTTAGACAAACACCTAATTCTTATTTTTTCTTTGAAATTTAAGTACTACTGCATTAAAATTTCAATTTTTTATGAAATAGATTTAAAAAGAAAAAAAACCTAGTAGTTTAGGAACTACATTCAATTTTCTACAGATTCTATTCTTACATATTTTTGAAATAATATATATAACTTATTCAAAAATTTACGTCAAGTTGCTTAACTCTGATTTTGTGAATTTTCATCGCCACTTAAGGGCCTATTTTTTCCATGATGATCCTGCAAATAGCCCCTTACCCTCTACTCCTACCTACATTCCACTTGAGATCTCTACTTCAATTTGAGTCAACAAGTCACATTTCTTATCTTCATCATGGTTAGTGTTAACAAAGCTAACATATTCATGCATCATACCATCTAAAGGTCTAATTTCATCAACCAAACAAGACCTTGCATTGCTACAAACCTTACCCATTTCTTCTTTCAATGGCTTTAATTTATGTAAATTATCTTTTAATCTTTTCAACCATTCTATCCCATTTAGAAATTTTGTCTTTCCATCTTCTTCCTCTTTCAAGTTGAATTTTTTTTGACCAAATACTAGCATGCCCTTTTAGTTTTATTTTTGCAAACCTCACCATGTGAGGGTCTTCAATCTCTTTGAACTCAAATAATTCCTCCATGTCATTAATCAAATCTATCAACTCTTCTGGATTCAAGCTTCCACTAAAGTTTGAAACCTCCATCTTTGGATTCTTTCCAAGTTGAGAGATAGCTCTCAAAAAGCTCATTTCTCTAGGATCCATTTGATCATGTTCTTCCTCTTCAAATTCCTCTCCAACTTCATCTCCACTAGTATCTCCTTCTCTAGGCACATCCCTTCTACGAATCTCTTCCTGCAAGACCTCAATTTTCCTTTTGAGATCTCTAAATTCATCCCTTGGAGGGTCTCTTCCTCCACTACCTCTTCCCCTACCTCTACCATGTTGGGGAACTCTTGGAGGCATTTTAATCTTCACCCACAACTCACAAGTACTATTACAAACTACCTCTCTTCAGCGCTTTATTTATAGACTCAGAATAACCTACTCTGATACCACTGATGGAAAGGGAGACTCTCCCCTTCAAATTTTATTACAAACACACATACAACACTATGCAAGAAGGCGGAAAAATAACTTAAAACACATAGAAATGGAAGACAAATCTGCAAAATATGTTAATTTCAAATCTGAAAAATGAATTATATAATCATGGAGCTCATATGCTCACATACAACATGGGCTTCTCACATAAAAAAAATCTAAAACTCGATATTTTGGCTTCATTCAAGAAGCATCTGGGTATGTAACCACAACTTCTCTAAAATCCCCCCTTCTCCAAATGAATATGCATCAATATATAGAGAATGTGTGAGGATAAAACCATTATTGGTTTCCAAAACAACCTTCAATTGTCACCTTGAAATCCAACGCCTAACTTGAGGAGAGATAAAAATATTAAATATTAAATAATTCATAGGATTCACCACCTTCACATGGGCACATAAATTTTGTCCAATCATCTTGGTCAATCAAGGCACCTTCTTTGACTCCTAGTGGCCTCAATGGCTCCAAATACGGTCATGCAACATGCAAGGATTGTGGCACAAAAATTCAATCACATGCAAGGTATGCAATTGAACATGCAATAATATGCACCCCAAATGGCCCTCACTAAGATTTTGGATGCCCAAGAGGGGTGTTTTCCAAAACTTTCCATAGAAAATATTCATAAATGCATATTTCCCACCAAAATTATAATTAAAATTTCATCCCAAGGGAAATTACAAAGCCGCAAATCAAAATATTTATTCTCCTAGCCTCTAAATCCTTATTAAAAATAAACTAGGGTAAAAGTGTTGGGACACAGTGATCTACTGAGAAGGGGGTGAATCAATAGATAATCAAAACTTTTTCTCTCAAAACCTTTATGCAGATTAATTCCTTATCTACAATACTTTGTGTAGATGTCTTTCTCCAACTCTTAATGTGTAGATTGAAAACTAAAGATGAAAACATAAACATGCCAATATAAAATCAACACACACACACTCACAACACTAGATATACGTGGAAAACCCAAGATGGGAAAAAATATGGTGAGAAATGTTTGTTGAGTCTATTGCTCAAATCTAGCCTCACAATTCAAATCTCTATTACAATGTTTAGGGCACCAACCCCCTGATTTAGAAGCTACAACTTCAAGGATGCACCAACACCATGGTTTAGGAGCTACAACTCCATGGAGACTACAATCCCCTAAACTGAACTACAACTCAATACAATGAAGCCACAAACTTTTACAACATTACAAGATCATATATGCATAGATTGGTTCTACATAACCTATAATGCATCATTACATTCACTACATTATTGCACTTATTGCAACTCACACTTTGTTGCTAAAGCTGCACTCTTAGCAACAAACCCTTGCTCTGCACTCTTTTCTGTACATAGAACAATCACTCTTCTATCTTGTTTCACTATACTTCTTTCCCTTTTTGTAGTGTCTCACACATTTGCACACTCCTGAATGCAAATCTAGATGATGTTCCGTATTATAGTCTAGGACTTTTCAAGTGCATTCAATGTCTATTGCACATCTCTTTTTTTTTCTTGCAGACTTACTACATCACCCCACTCTACCTATTACTACAACATACTCGACAAGATGTAACTCTATTCAGTACTCCATACAATTGCAAGTTGTTCTCTCTATTCGTGCACACTTACTGCTTACATATAACTTTGAAAAAATATGATTATCTTCTTTCTCCACCGACTTGCAATCTCTACCTCGAGATTATCTCCACCATCCAGATCATCTCCAACTTACTATTAGGGTTTTCTTCATATGCTAAATTCACCAAGAAGCTTCATCTAACTTGACCCACACACACCATTGTCTAACTCATCATAAGGAAATGTGATAGTGTTTACTAGATATTTCCATATCTTGCATCGAGCCACCTAGCATTTATTTTTTTTATAGAGAATTTTCCCAACTTAGCTCTCTGTCAAACCTAGAATCTGATTATGCATTCAATGCATTCTCTTGTTCATTCGATCTGGTTTGATCTTCAGATCTTTTGTAAACTATGTCACTGCTTAACAAATAAAATATTCATTTACTCTAGTAGCTTGTGCAACTGGATCAATTAATTATTCCCTCTATGTCAATTTGTAGCCCAAACCCTCATTCACACTGTCGTAGTTGTTTCAAATATCTACCTTTGAAGTTTGCTTGTTGATCTTCTCCTTTTGCACCCTGATCCTACAATCATTGTTCACTTTCACATCTGTAAATCTTCACCATCGAATAAGCGGTCATTTAAATCTCCATCAATATTTCAGCATTCACTTAACATCATCTTTCTCTATCGAAGAGACATTCATTACAATCTCACCGACGTCCACCATTCTCTTTGATCTATTACTTGCATTTCATACAAAGGGTCTACTGATTGCCACACAACTCACAACAAGGATGTGAGTTGTCCATTGATCTAGTCAACATCTTTAAATCACCACTGTCAGATTAACATTCTTCAAATTGACATTGACGATCTTGTCCATCCATTGATAATTTCTTTATGACTATCATGCATCGTTATATCGAAGAGACATCAAATCCACTCTCATCGATATGGGTTTTTCATGCCAATACCATTCACTATTGTAGACAAGTGGTCCCCATGCCATCATGTCACCACATGTCAATATCCATTATCACTTCCTACCATGTTTCATCCTGTCATTCACTTTCTGAATGTCCCATCAATGCACGTCATCCTTACCCTACCAGGTTTCACTGCCACATACACCTTACTAGGTCTCATAGTCGGCATCCTTTGTCCCATCGCCCTATCATAGGGACTAGATCCATAGTCTTGGAAATACACCAATGTCTCAATGATGAGATGGTTATCGGGTTGTCAAGGATACATCCTTCAACGCCATGTCGACACCACTCTATCTCACTGATGGGAAGGTCATCGTTGTATCGAAGAGACAATTGTGAAAATCCCTCCTATCTAAATCTCTCTCTCTGATCAAGCACATATTGGAATATCAGGGAGACATCCAAGAAGGTATCATCGATGGCCATCAATCATGTTGATGAAAACCCTTGATGACATCACATATCCACCTCATCACCATATTACTGCATCGTAATCCTCAAAAAGGATGTGGATTATTGTTTACTCAATCCCATAATGGCACATGTATGCATCGTCATGTCACTGTCAGCAATGTCATTATGGTTGGGTCCTTCTCACATTTTGAGTACCTTCATTATTGTCAGGTCCCACTTAGATCATTTCCATGACTTCATTGACTCAAAGGGACACTAGATCAACTCTCTCTAATATGAGTGTTTCAACCCAATGAGAATCTATCAGAAGCACACTGAATGCCAAAGAGACCAAAGTCTTTGCCCTAGTGATACTCAACCTTCACACTGATGAAGCATATTTTCATAAGAATCATCTGACCTACCTTCGTCAACTTGCACCTTTGATCATCACTATCTTTGACTATCACATCACATATATAGTCATTTAACCATTAATCATTGTTTTGCAATAGTAACACAAAAAAAATCTATTGAACGCTTGCCACATATTGCCATGTCAAATTCATTTTGAATACCTTTGTTGCTACTAGGTCTCACCAATGGATTTTTTCCTTCTCAATGCTCCATCACTAAGTCACTAAAAACCCAAACCTTAGAGCCTCTTATTGAAGGTTACGAAGTTTTGAAAGCCCGTGACTCACTGAAAACATAGCTATCGGGCTATCAAAGAGACTCCAAGATGAGTCCCACTAATACCATTCACTCTCGTTGATAAAGCCCTTCTTACACCTTATTTCTCTATTTGTTAAGTTTCTAATTTAGGAGGTTATGAAACTCTATAACCCTGCAACATAAGTTAGAAAAACTTGGAACCCAATGACTTAAGTAGAAAAATATTTTCCATCATACACCAGTTACTAATAAAATAGAAACTTGCTTGATCATCGTGACTGCAACAACCATAGGCTTTAATTGATGGGTATCTGCAAGATCATGATGGGCCAAAAAGTGGTGATATGTAAGTGATATGATGGCCCATGTGGCTGATGACTTTTTCTTACCCAAAATTGATGAAATGAAAAGGGTTTTTAAAGGTGATTCTCAGCTTTCGACCAATATAAATTATGCTTTACTTTGAATTTAATAAATAATTATTATTCATTTTCTATTTGAATTATGATTAAAGTCCTGATTAATAAGCTAATTAAAAAAATTCTATAGCTTTCAAATAGTATCACATTTTTTGAATCTGAAACATGCGTTGCATTCTATACTTCACATAATATAGGATTAAAAAAAAAAAGAATTTCATGAAGTTTTGACCAAGTTAAGGTTGTTAGACATATGAAGTTTTATATTTTTTAAAAGTTGTAATAAAAAAATCATAATTAATTATTTACTTGGAAACAAATTACAAAAATATATGCATCACATCAGGACATGAGTCCTCTACTTATATATAAAATCTTATGAAAAAATATTATCATTTTATTGTGGTTAAGGTGGTCAGACAGACACCTACTTCTTATTTTTTCCCTGAAATTTAAGTACTAATTGATTGAAATTTCAAATTTTCACCAAATATATTTTAAAAAAAAAAAAACCTAGTAGTTTAGAAACTACATTCAATTTGCTACAAATTATATTCTTACATATTTTAAAATAATATAGATAAATTATTCAATATTTTACGTCAAGTTGCCTAACTCTGGTTTTCTGAATTTTCATCACCACTTAAGGGCCTGTTTTTTCCATGATGATCTTGCACATACCTTGATAAACTTGAAAAAACATAAAGGTAAATATAATTCATTTCTGGGTGTATCCTTCACTTTCTAGACCTGGAGAGCACATCACTGGAATTCTCTCGAAAAACCCATATCAAATCTGGTGCCTAATTTGTCATCAAATACCTGGAAGTAGCTGTTGTAGAGAGATGAAAACATTTTTTCAACTATGCAACATATTGAGAAACTTGGTCTTTTGCACCAACAACCAATCCACATACTTCCAAAACTAGATTCATTGCAAAACTTATCTCTCCTTGACATTAATGGCACTTTCCATTAATTCCAACATCCTCATTTGCATGAGAAACTCCATTTCACCTCTAATCATCTTCCATCATGCCAACACTTTACCTTGCATGATTTCCCCTTTTGACATCAATTACAACTATATGCTAACAAAAAGCACAAAGTTGTATCACACTTTCGGTCAACTAAATGTTTTTGAGCGAACTGGATTTTCAGCCAAAAAGTGTTTAGCCAAGAGGTTTTCGATTGAAACCATAGGGTAGTGAGATGGTACCAACGTGGCGATACATATTCAATTAGTAGGGTTTCGACTGAAACCATTTCAATCAAATACTTTTTGCCCAAAACCAAGAATCATAAAATTTTTAAAAAGGGGACCCACCCTATATTTTCATGTTCAAGAAAAAGTGTTGAGGGTGAGACAAGGTTGGCCAAGTTACGGTTTCAACGTCAATAAAACTCAAATAAAAAAGGTTTCATTGGATTTCTCTGCCTTTTGTTTAGCATTTTTTGTTTGTGGTCTCGACAAGTTGTGTGTTGAAGTTTGAGGTTTTTCTAGAGTTTGTTAGAGCTGCAAGTATGTTTTTATAGATGTGGTGATATTAGAGGCACACCACAAATTGATTCTTCCAATTATGTTCATGCCAAGAAAGTGAAATTTTGCTATGATGAATACTATAAGCAGAACCTTCATACCTGTCGCTAATGACCCCAAGGCTGTCCCAAATCACTTGAGCCTTTCCATTATCATTTTCAATAGTAAACTATGGATCCAAAAATTCAAAGTGACTAAACTTCTGCTCAAATTTTTCATCATGTTTTAATGAATCGGATTTATTTTCAAGAAATGAATCAACACCATCAATGCCATCTTCCATGCATGCATTGTGCTCTAAAATTAAAACATCATCACAATCAAAAGGAAATTTATTCCATGTAGGTTCCTCATCATACACTTGTTTCAACACACTTGGATCCCATGTGTTAAAATGCCGATTGCTTTGTTTAGAGAATATGTGTTCACTATGCTCCTCTTGTGATGTTGTCTCTCTAAATAAATCACTTTCCAACTCACAAATATTGACATTAACATAAGCATCTCTCTCCATAGCCTTAGTTTAGAAATCTAAACCAAAACCACCTAAGCCTTCATATTTGTGATCATCATTGTAGACACTAAAATTGTCCTTCACTTGTGAACACCATTTTTCTTCGTCAAACCCCTTTCTTCCTTAATAATTAAATAATTTTAATTATTTGATTATTATCTAAAATAATATTTCTTCTATTAAATAAATAGTCTTAATTATTTAATTAATTCATTTCACTTGTTTTATTTCTTCCTTTTGATTAATTAAATAAATTATATATTTAATTACATCACTAATGTCACCCTTCTCTCTATAACTAAATAGATCCTTATTTATTTAAATATTATCATCTTTCCACTATAATTAAATAGAATTATTTTTAATTATTTAATTATTCATTATCCTCTTCTTCTATAATTAAATAAATTTTATTTATTTAATTACTTACTATTTTTTCTTTTCCCCCACTTTTGAATTAAATTATCATTTAATTAATCACTTTCCCTTTTAAATTAAATAATTTTATAATTATTTAATTTTCTCCAACAACCTCTTTTTTCATGTCTTTCTCTTTATCTGTGTCATTCTTATCTCTTCACATCTCATTTAATTTCCACTTTTGATTGAATTATTTTATAATTCAATCTCAACTGTCCATCCTTAATCAAGTCATATCTTTTCCCTAATTTTTTCCTAACCCTTTTTCATACTATATCTTTCAATCTTTGCCATTGATTGTCATATCTTATTGGCTTGTAATCCTATCCCTTCATTCACATTTGGTTTTCTATAAAAGAGACCTATTATTGTCATTTAACCTTACATTGAGTTCATGCTATTCAAGGAGACATGCACAATCTTCAATATTTTGCCATCATTATCACTAGGCTTATTGTTGCATACTCAAAGTCCGAGGGGAATCAAGCATATAAAACAAGATGGAGAAGTACAATGGAGGTGAATCAACCATGACATGGAGATATTCGGTAATATTGCTTTATGTTTTATGTTTCTATGTTCATTTTTGCTTCATTGTTGTTTTAGGGACTCTAGGGTTTGAGTTTAGTTGATTCATGACTTTTACCTTAATTTTACCCTATTCTACAATCATTGTTTTTTGTTTGGAAAGCTTCATTTATTTTAGTTGCTTTGAAAACTTCATCCTTTATGCCCTCACTAAACCCATAATGTGAAGGTATATGACTGATCTCAACCTTGTCAAACTTGGTACTAGTGTCAAAAAATGCATTGGAAAGCTCAGGAGATGCATTTAGGGTTGTTTTTATGTCCTTTTCCCCATGCACTGTCTCATGAATAGTAGCCACCTGCATGTCTAAAAGGTCATCTTGGGTTCTGGTCATGCATTCTCTATGTGATAGCTCTGTTGTATTGCACACATCCTCAACATGAATAGATGCATGCATCATTGTAGAATCATCTTGAGGCTTTGTAATGTATCCCTTAATATCCAAGAAGGGCTTCAACCTCCCCTCACATTTTTAGAACACTTTGTCGACCAACTCATAAGAATTTGTAGAGACATTTTGTTATTTCCTCTAGTTATCATCATAGATACAAGGAGGTGGGGAATAGTATCATAATCATCAATGATAAGGGCCATAATGGTTTGCATGTAATAAAACATAGCTTCTCCATGATCCTTATTGATGGATGCTATGAAATAATGAAACATCTCGAGAATAAGATCTTCACATTCTAAGTGTAGTGCCTCTTCGCTTGGGTCCTTGGGTCAATTGTGTGATTGTGTAAGTGTTTGGTTGTGTTGGCATGTTGATTATTTTAATGGTATTATTGATGTTGGCTAATCATTTATTATAGTTGTTAATTTAAATTTTTTTAATTAGTGGTATGATTCAACCACGTTAATTATTGTTTAGGATAAATAAATTAAAGTATTAGATTTAATTATCAAAGTGAACTATGGGAAAGTGTTAAGTATTTTATTAAAGTATTAAATTTAATTGTTGGTTGATTTATATGAATATAGTATTTGTAATTGTTGAAATTAATATTTTTAATTTTAAGAAAGAATAACATTTCGATTATAATATTGTTAAATTTTAAATTGATAATTGGATTATAATATTGTTTATTTAATTATTACTTTGATCTATTCGAAATGAAAATTTTGAAATAAAAATTATTAATTGAGGAAAGTTTTCACATGCAAATGCATGCATTTGTTCGAATTGAAGAAGTTGGTTGAAGTTGCTAATTTTATGCTTTGATTTTTGGGATTTTCAAAAGGAATATGGGAAACTTGTTATTTTTACGAAATTGGTGGTCAAAAATGTTTGTCTAGTTTTATTATGCTGGCTGGTGGATTTTCAAGGGGAGAATTTCATTTTAGAAAAGAAAATTTTACTCAATAAAATAAAATAGTGCTAGAAAAGAAAATTTCAGTGGTGGGTTCGAGATTGTCTCAAGTGAATTTATTTCGCAAAGTAATTAAGATTTAAAGGAAGAAATTTAAACCACGAAGGAGAGATTTTTGGCACATCTTCTCCATTGTCGAGCATAGGAGTTCAAGTTGGTGTTGTAATTGATTTCGAGTTTTCATTCTCCATTTTATGAGAATGTAATCTCTCCTTCTTGTCAAATGATTGCTTGAATTTCGTTGAATGAATCAAATCATTCTTTTAAGGTGATTTTTGTTCGTTCTAGGTAAGTCTGTATTTCAGATTGTTTAATTTAGTTTCACTTCCATAAAGAGTATTTGATTCAACATTTATGGCTATAGCTATGCATTTTTAGAGTCTTCACTTCAATCCATCCACTTGTTTATAGGGTTTCAAATTTTTCCATTGCGTCCTATGTGGTTAGCTTTGTAGATTTTGTGCTTATTTTGATATTCGATTGCATATTATCTTCACTCTTCTTGAGGCATCTTCTGATCTTGGGAAATCGATCAATATGTTAGCACTTAGTATCGCTTGACAACTCCCTGCTAAGAACCGAATTTTATACATGGACTGCATATTCCTTGGTTTGGTTTACACCATCAACTATCTTCATGTCCCTTGAGTTTCTTAGTCTTTTCAAACAATCCAAAATGTGCACCTCTTGTATCAAATTCATGCCTGAAACATGAGACTTTGAGCTGTCTTGTATGCTATTCTTCCTTCTTCGTATTCATTGCCTTAGGGCACACTAAAGTTTTGTCTCTGCCATTACTCATTTTGATGTTGCCTGGTGCGTTTCCTTTCGTCTGCTTTATATTTATGTGTATTCTTTTGTTGTTGCATGGGGCATCCCCATAGTAGCAAATGTGGGTATGAGGGTCGACCATGCATGCCTAATGATCAACTATATATGTAATACAATAAAGGTTACTGATTTGTGAAGATTGCGCAACCCTCTCCACTCTCTATCATGCACCCTCTCCTTCCTCTTTTGTTTTATTTTACTTTTGTAATGATATTTTCATCGTTGCTTTTACGTCGCCAATTCTTCCTTCTTGTTTGTCGAATCATCTTTCCTTTGTGTCAATTATGTTATTGCATCGTATAGAAGTTAATCACTATAGGTGATTCGACCTTACCTTAAATCTTTCAAATTTCCTTTCTGGTTTTGTGAATTTCCCCTCCAAAGTTTTGTCCAAAGAGCTATCATTAGTATGGTGTACCCTAGTTATTTTGAGAAACAATTATAATCTTTTTGGAAACTAATCTGTTATGGGTATCATTTCACACCTCTCCTATCCTCCTATCGTCCTTGAGATGGGTTCTTGACATCGTTGGTCAAGAAATTCGGTGTTGGGTTATACGCCCTTACTTCCTCACCTGTGCCCTCGGCTACCGTTGCAGCATGACGCTGACCGCCGACCAGCCATTGGAAATTGAAGATTTTCTTTTGTTGATAAATTAATTTATAGAATTCATATCATAGCCTACACAATTAAATTTCGTGGTTGTTTATTAACTGCAATTGATTTTTGTTTTCTTTTTTCTTTACTTTCATTGTCGATAAGATGTATATATATCAATGGGGATTTGATAGCATTTTATTTTCATGCTTATCGATGCGATGTTATTTATCGAATGAATACTAATAATAAGCTTTCATTAAATATATATTATGAAATTTATATTTTAGTTTTTCTTTATTATTGTATTTTATATGATATGTTTATTTTAAATGGAAATTCAAGGATAATTTGTTGTGTAATAGTATATTTTAGATAATTATAAAATATTGTTCATAAAAGTTCTTTAATTATTTTTAAAAGACTTTATAATGATGTAAAAGAAAATATATAAATTGATTGTTTGAATTTTCTTTGGAATTGATACTTTGTGTACATGTGTAATGAAATCAAAGAATAATTCATTGTGTATAAGTATGAATTATGGTTTAAAATAAAATGCAGTCTTGTAGAATGATTTCTTTAATAATTTTAGATGACTTCTTAATGATTGAATAGACAAAATGTAAGTGAATATATTATCCTTCATGATTATTCTACATTGAATGTATACATGCAATTAAGGGTTGGGTTTGATGTTTCCATTTTGATGCTTCTTCTTCTTGAGTTATTGCATTTTGAGGAGATTTATTCATTGAGTCCGAGTTGGAATCTGTTTGGGAATCCATAATGTTGATATACCCTCATTATGATTTCTTGAGTAGTCATTCATCTTGGGCTTTCAGAGGAGGGGAAAGAAAATTGTTGCTTAATAATTGGTTTTCTTTTTGGTTCTTTATGAAATTCGGTTCGTTTGTTCAATTTGATTTGGTGGGTTTTAGCCTTGCACTTGGGAGTTTCTTTTCTATGATGTTCTAGTGTGGGATGGTGCAATCCTCACTTGATGTTTTCACTTTTGGTCCTGGTTTTTGTGCAAGTGGCTCGCCCGTTTGTGATTTTTAGGTCTTGTTGCTAGTAGGGAGTATGGCTTTCCATGAGGGTTGGAACCCTAAGTGGTCTCCTGGGACTCATGTGGAAGTTGAGTTAATCAAGTGATAACCTAATAATAGTTAAGGAGTGGGTATAAATCACAATAATGAAAGATAATGGATGCCTATCTCATGGCTCAAGCGCTTGTATAGGCTCGGGATGAGACGAGAAGGCCTAGAATGGAAAATAAACTACCTTGTCCTCAAGAAAGGTAAGTTGATTTTGCATGTGCAAGAATGGGGGCCGAGGATCAGTTGAGGTTGCCAGGGTAACCCAAGATGGGGGTTGGTAACCTATGAAGGTCTACATTGGGTAACCCATGTCGATCCATGTGATGATACACTACCCTTAGCGATTATGCATGTTTGTAATTTTCCCCCTTGTTGTCCTTATACCTCTGGAAGTGATTTTTCTTGTGTTTTTTGTCTTGTTGCCTTCTGGATTGTGGAGTCATGTCAACTTTGTACCTTTGTCTATTTTTATGTTGTGGTCCTCTTGTCATCTCCTAGCATGGGGGGTGGTCCTTCGGGTCCACATGATTGGGTGGAACGTGCTATGCACTCATTGGGTTCCCCACTAATGATTGTGATGTTGCAGAGATGTACCTGTTGTAGTGGTTCCTGAGCTTTCCAGTGTTGGTGACAATTTTGGTCTTATGACCTATATTTCCTTTTGATGGATCTCATTATGTATTCTTTTCATTGTCGATGTATCATACTTGTATTGATGTACTCTTTGCGTTGCTATAAGGGAAGCAAAATGTAATTGTATCATTGTATTTATGATGTGTTGTATCTGTGAAAATATGCTCCATAATTGTAATATTGCACTATGAATTCGTTATGTAATAAAGTGATGTATATGCTTTGTTATCTCACTTGATCATGAATGGATGTAAGTTTATTATTATGTCATCTTGAGTAGTGTATGTTTCTATCGTTTATTTTCTTGGTGTTTATTATAAGGATGTTAATTGGTTGGGATTGAACATGAGTAATGCAACCATGTAACCCCATGAGACTAATTAGGCATCATTATATAATAATGATAATGTTTTATGCTTATTTAATCTATGGTTAATGCATAGTTCTTTAAAAAAATATCAACAATTGTAAGTTTTTTAGTTGCCCTATGGGGTGCGCGTGGCGGGGCGTTACACTAAGTCAATCAAAAAGTAAAATTTTTTATCTCTCACCATTACTTCTAACATCTTAACCCTCCTACCAAAGGAAGGGCCTTGGCCATTAGGTAACCCATGAAAACACTCAACAATCAACTGTAGAACCTCCTTCATTATGCCATCTTCATAGGGAACCTTAGGATTTGTAATCCTTGTGAACTCACTAAGATAACTGATGACTAGAAGTCTCATGTTTTTATCTTGATGTCTCATAAGAATTGGCTTAACCAAAGAATGCACCGATGGATTCATAGCTAGACACAAAAGCAAGGAAGGTAATTTATTAACCATGTGTATAAACACCTTTCTATATCCTCTAAAGTGCTAAGAAGAACCCCTTTTAGTTGAGTTCGGTGTTCAAGTTTCTTACTACAATAAAAAGTGTTTTTCCCAAAAAAAAATTGAATCAATGATGTCATAATTTGCAACTAAAACTCAACCTCTCAACTACCCAAAAAACTGGCAGAATACTCGGTGCTCTGATACCACTGTAATGGCCACCCTTGATTTTTTGTTTGAAATATAACCCTGTATGTTGATTGTGTTTTTTGTTGATGTATTTGGTTTACATGTTTTCTATATTTTCATATATGCATGTCAAACATAGAGAATATTGCATAAAGAAGGAAAATACTAAGAGCAACATTGCTTGAACCATTTTGAAATAACAACATATGATAAGTGCCAATGTTATCAGATCAAATTAGACATAGTATAATATTTTTTTTTAGACCTAGAAATGTTCATACAGTAGCAAAACCTTTACATCAACTTGCACTACACATCACATATGTGAAATGGCAAAGCACCCCTGGATTCCCACACCATAAACCAACTACTCGAACACCTAGAAAAGTAGAATTAAGAGTCTATACATCAACAAACACTTATCTCTAGAACACTAAAAGGAACAACTCCTAAATACCTGGTGATCTTCCCTTAAATAATTAGTCCTTCAACAAATAATTCACTTGAAATGGGATGCCAAGATGAGAGGAATCCATTGAGAAAATACCCAAAATGATACTCCAAGTGTGCGCAAAGTTACGAACAATTTTCACTTTCAGACCCTATCAAAAAGATAACTTATGTAATTTTGGAAAATTAATCAGACCTCCAAAAAAAACCCCAAAATCACCACCAATTACCACCAAAACAAATCCAAGAATCAAACACATTAAAAACTAGATACCCATATCAAAAAACTTAATAAATCTTCATATTAGAACCCTAGAATGATCAAACTCATGAAAGAAGTGGTCATTTTTTATGTAGAATTACTCCCTCTAGCTAGGGTGGGTCTCTCACCACTAAAACCAACAATGTGAGAAGAGGATTTTCGTCCTCAACTAGCGGTTTTAGAATCCTAGAGAAATTCTAGTAGAGTCTCCTTAAGTTGCCAAAATACCCATATGAAAATGAGTGCTCTTGGTCATATTTATAAAGTTAGGGAAGAATTTGGGCAACTTGCATTTGCATTTGAATATATTTCCCTCTCATTTCACTTTATGAAATGACATGAAATTACTCCAAGAGGAGCGTCCAACTTTTTGCCTCCAAAATTCCACTTTTGATTTTTAATTTCAAATTGACATTAAGACCAAATCAGGCATCCCACCTTATGAGGCATAACATTAGCCTTTAAAAATAATAAATAACCTTTTTTTCTAGGCATCCACTTGAAATACATAGCCCCACTTTTAAAACAACATTGTGTAACTAGGCCAAGGGGTCATTTTTGTTTTATTTAATTCAAAATACCTCTCTTGGGCATCTATGCTCATAAGAAAACTATTTCACTTTTTTACCTTCTAAAACAATGTTAAATGATCACATTAGGCACTAACATACTTTTAGATGACCACCAACCCCCTCACTTAAGTTATAAATTTATTTTATAAAAAATAATTTAAGTGACTAATAAAAATAAAATATCAAATAATCCAACCTTAGGCTCTTAATTGCCACCATAGAAATAACACTGCTGAGAAAACTATGGGCTTGAGACCAATTATCGAAAATAGACTTACTATTTATAGAAACTGCTAAAAATAGTAAATGCTCCAAATCACTAAACTGGCACAAAACATTAGATGACAACTGCCATACACTGCCCAAATAGGAAACCCTACACTGCACTGTTGTAGGGACCAGATACTAAATATAGTATTTACTAAAAATAGTAAGTGATTCAAAACCAAACTAGCCTAAATGTGGACGCTAAAAATGGGAAAATTACATGTATGGTTACCCCAATAAGATGTATCACACACATCTAGTGGAGATACATAAAAAATTACTTCTTCTCTAAAAGGTTTGATGAAATAAGACAATCGGCATTGTCTACTTACCCGAATATCTCACCTCTAGCTCACCCATCCCATGGAATATGGTTGTGGGTGTGGTTTTATCTATAAGTACTATCTCTTGAAGATTTCAATAGAGATCAAATTCTTCCAACTTCTATTATCAACAATGAAATGCATGCCTTCCCCACACATGCACATTTGTGAGTGGAAAAGGTGTTTCTTATCCTTGTATGGCAACACTTTGCTAATATCAACCATTGTATACATATCTACTTCAATTATTTTATCACCATCCTTTTGCTCAAAATGGATTATAGACAATCGATAAGAACCTACTTCCACTTCTTGTGTTCCTATCATTTGAGTCTTGTGGCTAATTTTGCTTTGAAGGCCTCCAAAAATGCAAATTTTGGAAATAAAAAATACCAAAAAATTTCCAACTAGATGCCCTTGGATGTCAATCATATTAATAAGAGATGATATATAAGAGTATGATGGACAAGTTTAACCCAAATCCTTCCTGGAGGTTGTACTACAGTACTGCTTATTAAGATATTAACAATACATGTTGGTCTCTCTCTCTCTCCCTATCCTCATTCACTTGAGCATGTTTATTGTATGTATTAATACAATCTTATCTCTCAAACAAAAATGAGCCTAAGCTAAAATTATAACCAAATGACTATATAATTTCCTATATGTGAGATAATTTAAAATCCTCCATAGCATACTATGAGGAATATAATATTTTGTATATTAATAGTGTCTTAATTTAATTTGTATATTTTTTATATTAATTTATATTAATATATATAAGATTTCCAAAAAAAATAAATCTATAATATATTGGTCTATAAGATAACCTTTATTATTTTAGGTCTTTATTATATATAATATATAACTTATTGTAAGATAGGTAATATTAATTTATATATCTTATATTAGTGTAGGTAATATTTTGTAGGTAAATAAGTTAATCTATATTGTGTATGTAATATATTAATATATATTATAGGCTATTTTATTTTGTAGGTTCTTCTTTAATATATATTAATATATATTATAAATTATTATGATTTTATTTATTTATGTAAATTTATATTATAAGTTATATATATTATAACTTTTTGTATTTTAACCATCTATTTTTTTATTTTAATTAAATCAAGTATTTATTTTTCCAATTTATATTTTATATATATAATCTCATCTTTTTTCTTTTTTCTTTGGTTAAATTATTATTGTTTTAAGTTGTAGTATAGTTTCTTTTATATCTTCCTTCATTTCTTTAAATAATTTTGGTAATTGTTTCTCAATCATTTTGTTATATAATTCATATTTATAATTAGAGTTACTTATTCATTGTTTGAAGCATTTAACATTTAGCCTTTTTATCCATTTATTTGTGTTTTTTCATATTACTATATTATTCATTCTTCTTTTATGTTTTTGTCATTTTTTGCCTATTTTCACTTTTACTTCATTTTCCAATTGCTCCCTCCCTACCCTCTCCCACCACTAATCCTTCTTAAGGTCATTTCTACAATCATATTCTTCATTATCATCTTCCTATGATGAATCATTGAGTGTGGTTGGAAACATTGATTCAAAATAATATACATAGTTTAATCCAAAAGTGTTTACTCTATCATTCATGGAATTTGGAAAAATCATACCATCTATAATAATTAGTTCATTAATATTTAACAATTATTGATTTGAATAAAGAGATTCGATTGCACTTGTACTAGGAGTCAAACTGATAGTTAATATAATATATTTTATTTTTTAATATTTATATATTTTTATATATATTAAATTAAGAATACATAACTTGTAATAAATAATCATTTTAATATATAACAAATGTATATTAATAATAAGAGCAGAAACATTGCCAACATGTAATATCTAAGTTTTAATTATTTTTAGTATATATTATATGTATTTTATTTAATGAAATTTATTTCATATATAATAATTCGTAATATAATATTTATTAGATATATTATTTATTTAAAAGTTAGTGATTACGATTAGGTTTATAGTTATAGATAGTGTTACGATCATAGTTTGGATTGGAAATAGGTCTAGGATTAAGATAATGGTTTAGAATTTATTGTTAGGATTAAAGTTAGGATTAGAGTTGGGGTTAGAGATATGTTTAGGATTAGGATAATGGTTTAGAATTTATTGTTAGAAATAAAGTTAGGATTAGAACTAGGGATAAAATTAGAGTTAAGGTGTGAGTTAGGATTAAGATTAGATCATATAAATAACTAATTAACAAAACATACATTTATTTTTATTCACATTAATAAAACCTACATATTTTTTTATCAATTCTAAAAAAATAATTACTATATACGATGATATTCTAATGTAACAGAATTAGTAATTAATTAATTTATTCCTTAGCTCTTTTTCCTGCTCTATTCCAATTGGAAGAGCTAGCCTAGTTCTTGTAATCTACATCAATTTTCCTTCATAACAATGGTATTTGAAAGATTACTTCATAAATTTGAATAGTTTTGATCAGAAACACTCATTTTTAATAACAAATATATCCTTTCATTACACGACGATACAGTGAAATTGAAGTAGGGCTGTTTAACAGCCCAGGATTTGAACTCCCGATTTCAGTGAAAGATGAAGTACAATTTTAGCGAAACCCATATCCATCCGCTAGTTTGGAGACTTTTTTAGTGTTTTGTAGTTTCTCGCTCCAAATTTAGTAGGCATTGGCGAGTTTAGGTTTGTTAATGACCTCCCATGGCCTCGGAGGTCATTGTACTTTTCATCTTGGTTGCTCTTCTCTGCAGAAACTCACCTGGATGCTTGAACTTTCTCGTTTGATGTGATATTTTCTTGGCTCTTTTGTTTCTTTAGAGTTTTATTGTTGCTTTAAAAACTTTCTCTATTTCAGTGTTATGTCACTATTTTGGAGATGTAATGGGCGTTCCCATTGTTAACTATTTTTTTGAATATTTACTTTCTTTGATTCCTTTGAGTATTCTTGGCCACTAGTAGACACTATTATATAAATTAAATAAGTGACAGCATCTCAAAGTGGTGTAATCAAACCTGTAAGTGTTCATACTCTAAAATCACCTTTGTTGCTTGACAATGTGATTACACTGCTGTAGAAGGACGGTACTTAGCAAGTTCACAAATCTTGTGTGGTACATTTCATAGGGTGGATCTCCAATTGTGGAAAAGACAACTAGCTACAAAATGTTAGATACTTAAAAATTACCGCAATTTAAACCTTTTTTATAAAAATGTTATCATCATTGTATCGACGAGACATCCCTAAGTGTCCCACCGATGATGTTCACTCATGCCGATATTCGCTCATGGAATGAACTTAAAGCTGTCCGATTTAAAAGCTAATCGATGGTAAAATTTTCAAGTTTCATTTAGTCTTCCTTTTCAAGTGAGATTTTTTAAAAACACTTCATCTGTGTGTGTTCCAATGCATTTTCAATAGAGAATCTATGCTTGGTGGTGAGGGGCTCTGCCCCTTGACCTCGCCTATATCACGACACGAGTGCACCGGGGCCGTTGTCTCCGAACCCCGCGAGGGGGCATTGCCCTCTCAACCCCCACAAGGGGGCTCTGCCCCCTTGACCCCCACAAGGGGTGCTGCCCCTTGACCCCACCGGTGGCTGCCATCCCTAGATGCCTACTTCAATAGTAAAAAAATAAAAAAATATATGGGGCAACTGCGTCGACCATCTATGCAAATTTTTAAAGGAGAGATTCACCATTGTAATTAATCTTTTTAGTGATTATTCACTAGGATTCGCCACTGTGATTATTATTTTTACCAATTATTCATGAAGATTCACCGGGATTTTACATCTTTGCCGAGGGGGGGTTTCTTAAAGTTATCCCTGCTACCCTCCATTCTATTACTGTATTACCTGCTTCTTCCATTATTGTACAATGTGTTTTTCTTCTAAAATTGTATTCCATTGATATTTCCATAAGAGAATTTTTTGGCACTAGTGTGAACCCTAATCCTACAAATGCACAAACATAGCAAACAAGCATAATGTTAGATCAAATGCAAGTGAGAATCAAGATTCCCCATGAAATCCATTTATAAAATTTAGATATAAATGAAAAACGAAGAACAATGCAATAAACCAAATTAAATCTATCTAAACTAAGCAAACTCTTGATCCCATGGGGAGTTGGTGCCAATTGGTATGTCGAAATCAGCCCTTTCCCAAATCCTTTGTAAGCTTGATGATTTGATCCACTTGATGGTTGAATTCCTGCATAACCTAGCTAAGAATTTGATAAAAATAGATGGAAATGGCTATGCTTCAAGATGGATTTGAGTATAGTAAGTCTACTCAAATTGTGGATGTTCGAATGAGAGGAAGAGTCTCTCATTTATAGATTTCCAAAATGGAAGAGAGAGTGAAATTGAGCAATGTGGGATCATTCAACATCCAATGGCCAAGTGCCACTTGTCAAGATGTGAATGGTTGAGGAATGAGCACATTTTGGTCAATGTGCATGATAAATGCCATTGGATTCAAATTTGAATTTTGAATGTGACATATGAGAGTGAAAGAGAAATGGAGTTAATGTCACTTGGCTCAATGCACAAGGACATGTAAAAGCCATTAAATGCCTTGTTGGAAGGACCAAGCCCATTTGAATTTGAATTCAAATTTGAGGGAATATTCCCTTTTTATGCCATGTGAGGGAAAATAGATGAATTAATAAATCAAAGTAATTGATTTATTGTGCAAGTTGCATTTTCTAGAGGATTTTAGTGTTGGAGATTAAATTAATCAAGGATTTGATTAATTTAATGAGGAATTAGGAGATGTGACAATTTAGACTTAAATTTATGAATTGATTTAAATCAAATCGAGAGGAAAGGTTTAATTAAATAAATGATTTTGATTTATTTAACTAAGGAGGAATATGTTAGATTAAATTAAATAATGTTTTAATTTATTCAATTTAATAAGAGGAATTTAGAGATTTAATCAAATAAAATGAATTATTTAATTAAAAGGAGGTTTACAAAATTAATTAAATAAAATTGATTTATTTAATTAATAGGAGATGATGACTTAATTAGAGAAAGTTGATTTATTTAATTAAGAGATGAAGAGTGATGAATTTAATCAAATACAAATTATTTGATTAAATGACTAGCAAAGGAGATGATTCAAGATGAAATGGTGTCAGTAAATTAGGATCCAGTGTGTCAGATTGAATTGTACATTTTCCATGTCTATAACTAGTTATTGTGAAGTGATCGTGCACCATTGGGGAGTGTGTTTTGCAACTTGAACTTGTATGGAGATTGATTATTTGGGAATTCCATCCTCAGGTGGAATCTTTGAACCTTAATTCCATTGAGGAATCAGAGCTACCTTGGATTTTCTGAGCTCTAGTTCCTAGGGAGAATCCACTCCGAGGTGTATTTTCCAAAATTCCTGCTAACCCTTCAAATCTCGAAGACCATTAGATTTTAAGTGATTATCATTGGATTTTAAGGTTAATATAGAGCATTATGTGCATTTTATTTTAAATATTTTTTCAATTATGATTGGCATCTTGGTGATTGTCATATTCTTCTAATAGATGCAGGTAGATTTGAATCCTAGAAAGACTTCCAAATCAAAAGCTTCACTTGTACAAGAAGAGGTCAAGAAGAGAGCAGTGAGAATGAAATACAACTTCAAGGGGATATGGCTTGAGTCAAAGATCTCTTCTGCATGGTCCAAGATAGCTAACACAAATATAGGACATGTTGACTATGACGATTTCCATCAAATGATGTTTGGCAATGCACCTACCAACTGGCACAAATCATTATAGACATGGGCTTGGATTAGGTCGTAGGGTTTCCATCCACGTTGTTGTGTCCAAAAATAGTCTTAGAATGTGTGAGACATTATGATGCTAACAAGAGAATAATAGTGGGACCACAAGGAAGGGTCCTAGCCAATCTAAGTGAAGAATATATAGCTAAGAATTTTAATATTGCTTCCTACCACAAACTTATTTAGGAGATGAATATCAAAGAGGTGGAGGATTTTTATGCTAGGGATCCCTCCAGGGCTTTGTATATGATGAACAGTTCTTGGATTTCTAAACCAGAGCAACATTATTCTAAGCTCCTAAAGAAATTACATAGGATTGATTTCAAAATAGAGTACCATGATATTATCACACTCCTAGCCAGGGTAATGGGATTAGAGGAAGCCTTAACCTTCAAGACTTGGATGTTCTATCCAATTACTCAAATCATGGGAGGAAAAAATTAGATCATTGGGTTAGCATCTTAAGTGACAATCTAGACATGCAATTGAGAAGTGTATAGGATACCAATGTGTTCACCATGACTTCTTACCTTACCTACATGTTGGAAAGTAAGAAAAAATATAAGGGCCTAAGTTACAAAGGGGTTCCTGGAAAAGACAAAATATGGGATGTTTAGCCTCAGCCTCAGTTCAAGACAACCAATTATAGGAGAGAAAATGATGCTTTCTTCATCTACATCCCAAGATTACTACAAGGTGCTCTTCATGTGAAAATTTTAGCTGATGCAATGGATTTGATCAGGAGATACAACTAATGGTTCATCCAGTTTAAGAGGTTCTCCTATATCAGGATCTAGGGATCACCAATTGTCCCACTAAGGCTACCAAGGTATCCCATATAAAAACTCATTCTAGTGGAAGTAGCGAGGAAAAAGGTAGTCTTTGATGTAGTGATCAAATAATTGCATAAAATAGTACTTGGAGGTGAATTTTCAATGGCAATTAGTATGTTGGAGGCTTGCCCCTCCCTCCAAAGTGCCCAATATTCAAAAAAGGAAATGGTGCAATTCAATTTATATTCACATACCAACAGGGACAATTTTGACCCTTATGGAAAGGAACAAAAAATTTCCAATAGAGAGTATAGATCACATAGAAGATTATTGGGCTAATTGTAGGGATGAGTTTGAAGTTATAAGAAGAAGGTTTTCTAGGTTTCCCTTGAAACTCATTAGACTTTACAAGTTGGATCAAGTACTAGATTAGGTTGAGGATGATGAAGATATAATATCATTATTATGAGCCCTACAGGAACCAACCTCTACCACCTATCAATTGGTCAAAAGAAGAAGTGGTTGATCTTGATCAGGTAACTGGCCCAATAAGGAAATATTTGATGTTGTGGGTCAAACATAAGGTCTTGGAGTTACAGGCAGATGGTACAAAGTTCACCTATGATCTGATGGGAAGTCTTGACTCCCATTCGGAGGAAGACACAAAGGCCATTAAGGATGATATTGTAGAGCCTCAAAATGAGGATGATCAAGAAGAATATAGTCCTCTCATCCTAAAAATAAGGACTAGAAGTCAGGCCCAAGTAAAGAAAGCTGAGAAGCAACCTGTGTCCAAGGTAAGGAAAGCTTCTCGAGAAGTTGCTAAATAAGGAGAGGAAACTCCTCAGCCTGCCAAGAAGAGGAAATTGGTGACTGAAGGTCACAAGATATCCAAGAAGGCTAAGACTACTAAGAGCACAACTGCCTCTTCCAAGGTTGTGGAAATTGAAATTTCTAGAGAAAAATCATAGGTGTATGTAGGGTGAAATTCACCAAAATAGAAGGTGTCTCCTATGGGAAATTTGAAGGTGTAATTGAGGAGGTACATGCTGAAAAGGCACCTACTAATGTTCTTATTAAAGAAATGGAGAAAGCAGCTCCAAGAAATAATTCCCCTTCTTCATCCCCAACACAAAATGTACCAAGTAATCAAGAGGATGAGGCTATCGGGGAACATGAAAAATTAGGTAGAGAAGAGGGTATCCCTGATAATCCTAATGAGGGAATGCAAGATGAAGAGGTGTTAACACCAAGGGATAGGAAATTGAATGACCTCATGGAGGAATTGAAGGAGAAGGAGGCATTAAGTAAGGAAGCAACATAAAAAGTTACTTTGAAAACACCTTCTTGGTCTCCAATAAGTGAGCATATTGATATACCACACTCATAAGGTAAGCATGAGGATAAGAAATATGAAAATGAAAAGCAACCAGGAAAGGAAGGGGATAATGAGGATGTAGAGAATGTTACAGATGATCCTTCTGATGATCAATCAAAAGGCACAAAAATAGGACAGTCTGCTGCCCCAAAATGCTAGAGAAAAGATTGAAACAAAAGGCTATTATTGTAGAAGATGAAACTCCAAACTAGGACAAGTTCCTTGAAAATTGGGGGCAACCTAAAGAGAGAAAGAGAGATAGGAATGTTTCCAAGTTTTCAAGGGATAAGTTTAATAATAGAATTATCCATCTTGATGTTCCTATAGAAAATAAGTACAAATATGAGATAAGACCAATAGATTATAAAGTACAAATTATTAATCTTGGCCCTACTACTAAAGAGCAAGAAAAAGAGGATCTCTAGGATTTAGTATTAGCTATCCTTACTAGGCTAGGAAATGAGACAAAATAAAAGGAAGAACTAAAGAAACAATTGAAGGAGGTGCATAGGTATGTCCATCATTTGATAAAACCTCTGCAAACACAAAGCAACGAAGGGTCATAATTTCTAGAAGGTTTGTTGTCAAAGGATGCAGTTTCTGAAATTGAGAGAATGAGGTATTCCACACTCACTACTCATGAGTGGATGGATAGTGTCAATAGGAGAGGAGATAAAATGATTCAACTGATACTCCTTGTTCATAAAAAAGCATCAAATTTCCTGGAGAACACATCTCAATTTTTTGTTGATTGTAACAAGGTGAATGACACCACTATTGTTGGGCTAAAGAAGATATTAGATACTCCTAGAGGTGAATTGGTTGGGACAAGTATTTTTATTTCAGAGGATATCAATAGGATTAGGGAATGGATTGAAGTCTAGAATTACACGAAGGAACTCCTAACTAAGATACTCAAGAAAATGATGAAGTTACAAGGGAAAATAAAGGATATATATGATAGTTATATTGTTTTTTTTTAAATTATGACTTGAAGAAGAAAGTTTGGGAAAAATAATATGAATATCAACCAGATGCAGAGATGGTGGCATGAAATATATGCTCCAATTGATAGTTCACCTCTTGCAAAGGATCATATTAGGCTGTTGTTGTCTATATCTCTAAGATGGATAAGAATCATGAGCTTCAGATAGAATGGAAGAAGCCCTTGGTTAAATGTAATGAAGAGGAAAAAAATCTTTAAATGAGAGTAAAGTTTATTCTTGTTCCAGATCCAAACAACCTAGGAGAAATATTGGAGAAAGTAAAAGAATTTTATAAAGGCCAGGAGGTGGACAACAATAGGGAGGATGACCTAGACCAACCCAGCTAAGCGACCTTGGGGAATGTGTCATAAATTCAAATTTTGCATGTAAGGACAAGTCATCTAGGCCTTGAATTCTATTCCAAAAGAAAGATTTATTACAAGCATTGATCTTTTGGGGATGCCCTTTAATATTTTGTTGTAATTTTGAATTAGGGAATTTTAGGAGGGAAATGTGGTTGACCTCCTTGGCCGCCCTAAGATGTAAAATCTAATTTGGGCCACCCTAAAATGTAATGCTTTAAATTAGGTTTTTCCCCTCATTTTCCAAGGTTAGACACATAGAGAAGGAGTTAGAATTTTAGCTAAGTGCTCTACAAGGTATTGTAATACTTTAAATAATTGGATTGGTGCAATTTTGGTGAAGAAAATACATGAGAATACATTGTTTCATTGGTGTTCTTCTTTGTGTTATTCATCTGTGCATGGTTCTTGTGTTCCAAATTTTGATATATTGCTCTAAGTAAGATATTTATAAATAATATTATAAATAGTTGTAGTTCAATTGTGTTTTGATATAGTATTTTAAATGTTTGAGCAACCCTTGGTCTATACTTTTAGTAGCTTATTGATTGTGAGTTGTTGTGTAAATTTAGCCTAGGCCTATATTTAGTTTTGTTGAGTTCAATTGTGAGTATTTTTCTATTTCAATACCAAATTTGGGTTGATGTGTGAATGCTTCATAATCTGAAAAAATATTTATACCTTAGGAGATTGCACTATTTTTGTGATTTTGTAGGTTTAATCTAGGTTTAGCAAGAATTGATTTGAAGGGCTGGTCCATATTAAATGTTGTGTTATCTTCATGATTGATCTTTGAATTCAGTCTAGAATAGATATCTCTCTCAACCCCTTATCTTTGTTATTTCTTTTAACATCTGGGTTAATTCAAAACTGAAAAGTATCAATACATTTCCACATTTGATGAGCATAAAAGCTTCTAGTGTTTGTTTGTAAGGCCCCTTGTTACATTTTCACATTATCTCTGAGTTGTTTTGTTGCATTTTTAAGACCTAACATTAGAGACCTTGGGATTATCTCTTGAGGCTTGCTGATAGAGATTTACCTTTCAAGAGATATAGGATATTATATTTTGTCTAAGTTATTTATATGCAAAAAATACCATCATCAATGGTATAGAAACCATTGTATGCAGCTACAAGATAAAAATGTGCAGCTATAGGAAGTTCACAACACCACGAAATTCATGCTATAGGAACCTCACAATTTTCAACTACAAGAGTGAGCAACTCTTTCTACAGGAACCTCACAGTTTGCAGCTACATAAGTGAGCAACTCTTGCTATAGGAACCTCACAACGACATGAACTTCATAGTTCAAATAAATAAAATCAAATTAAACATTGGTCAATATTTAAATATGCAAAAAAGAAAACTTTACAACTTGGACCAATGAGAGACTAATGATTTGGCATACATGTGGTACAAAGTTTGTTGAATAATGATGACTTGGTGAATATGTGTAGGTTTGGCTGATTAACTCATTTTTTATTTTGCTACATTTTTGTGTTGCTAAAGGAGATTGGTTGTACTATGTCATTACTCAGATTCATTTCTTAGATATTATAACAGCTACAAGATAACATGCAACAAATTTGACCCTAAGTCGAAGCCTCTTGTTTGTCTTTTGTTCAACATGAGGTATGATGGTTTTACCCTAAGTCAACACATCAATGTTTTTATCCTATCTTCCATTCAGCGAGGTGATTATCCCTGATCGATGCATATCATATTTTCATCAGGTTTTATAATCCTTGATTTGTGTCTTCAAGTTGCATTGCCATGATTTGAATAAAATCATATTTAGGTTATTCTTTGCTTGGCGGTGAATTTTCTTTCTATAGCAGGGCTAAATGAAAATGATTTTAAAATCTTTTGTTTGGATAAAATACCTCTTGCACAGTCTGGAGATGCCATAGATAAAGTTCTTATTTATTGTATATTGGATATTGAAATCAGATTTGCAAGCTGCAGTTAAACTGGTTAAATCGACGGAAAAGGAATCTAATAGTTATTTTGATTAAAATATACAGAATATGCATATACATTAATGGTATCCATCTAAATAGAAGTAGCAACATCAAATATTTTAGTTTCTCAAGAAGAGCATTAAAAACTTGCAGATGGAATAATAGGAGGAAGATAAGATATCTCCAATTACAAATATGTTGCTACAAGAATGTCAAAAAGTTACTACTGGAAAGTTGCAGAAATATTTGTTTAGGGATGGCTACGAAATTTCATTATTTTGCAGGAGTAATATATAATAGAGGTAGTTATTGATTGCTATGTATTGAGAAGAGATGTGTGTATGGAGGTATAAGTGGAGAAGAGAGAGAGATTGTGTAGGGTAGAGTTTAGGAAAAGAAAAAAAAAAGGAAGATAACTCTGTAAAAATAGAGTATGCAGCTTTGAGTGAAGATTGTTTTATTTTTGTAGAAGGGTGTGAAGGCATGAGATAGTTTTGAAGAGATTTTTTGGATGGATGTAGAGAATATCATAGAGTTTTTTGTGAGGATAAAATAAAACTTAAAGAGATCATTCAAGAATACTTGCAGATTTAATTGATGATAAGAAGATCGAAAGTTGTTTGAGGACAACAAAATCAACAAAGACTTCACAAGTGCAAAAATCAATTTGAGTTACAAATCTTCTTTGGTAACATGATATTCAAATTGTAATTAGAAATATCTTATTGTATGATCATCTGAGTGGGTGCTCAGTTTAGGGGTAGAAGCTCCTTTGAGTTGGTGCTCATAAACTTGGAATTGGTGTTCCTTTGGGTTGGTGACCATAAATTTCAATCAAAAATTAAAAAAATTGTGAGGCCGGATTAGAGTAGTAGTCTCTAGTAGCTATTATCATCGAGGTTTTTCCCATCTTGGGTTTTCCTCATATACCATGTGTTGTGGGATGCATTTTGTGAGTTTGGTTTAGTTTCCCTTCTATAGTTCTTAGTTTATGCTTTTAGTGTAGATTGTTATATTTCTTAGAAAGTTAAAATTTGTAGTCTACTGATTCACCCTATTGGATTGTGTGGTTGCATTTTTGATATGTGGTTATCATTGATGTCAACACTATTAGCATTGGTGATTCTAAAGGCTGCATATGTCGAGGAGATTGAGAAAATTGTAATAAATATATTGTAGGCAACCAGTGAAGCTGAGAAGGTTAGAGTGTTGGAAAGTGGTGAACGTTGATTTTCTGGTATCATGCATTAAAGGGTGTGTTTTTGAGTCTATCTAGTGTGTTGTTCGAAAGTTTCAGTGGTACGCATCAATATTTGTGAAAGTTATGAAGTTCTATGTTCCTACAGTCATTTTGTTATTGTAGTAGGTGTTCTTGGAAGAAGAGGATGAAATTCTAGAAATTTAAGTTGTTGTGCATGTTCCTGTGACATTCATGGATGAGTCTAGATCATGCTCTATCCTTGTTGTACATCCACATTGTTTTGTGTGATCGTGATCAGACATTTTTTCGATGTGTGCTTGATTTTTCATGTTATTGGTTGACATAATGGTGGTAGCATGTTGTGGATCCATGAGGATTAGTCTTTTATTGTTTGGCATGTTCAAAGGTATTTATTTGGGTCCTCACTATGTTGTGACTGACTTGTGTTGGTGCGCATTAAGATTTATTTATGTATTGAGGCCGATAGTTGTAATTCATTCTTTATTTATGGCCGACAGAGTAGTTGATGTAAATCCGTGTAGTGGATATATAAGAGCGGTTTTTTTTCCTCAGTTTGGTTTATGCTCAGTGTTTGTATGTGAAATACATGTGCGAATAAAGATCAAATCATTCAAGAGAAAAGAAGAGTGTGAAAGAGATTGAGCAGAGTGTGGAAGAGTGTATAGAACTTTTTTTGTGCCTAATCAGAATTGTCATCAGGCTTTTGTAGAAGCTATATTCTCAGTTCAACCTCATCAAATGGATTTAATCTGATTATTGTATGTAAGGAAATGAGCCTTCCTCTAAGTAGTGTGCTCTAGACAGTGTGCATGAATGAAAGTGCATTCCTTATTCCTTATTTATTATACTTCTAACAAGGCATAATCTTGTGGACTAACATCCATCGTGGTTTTTCCTATAATAGGGTTTCCATGTATAAAATATTGGTGTTCATGTGTCTCTATTGTGTTATTGATTTATGATTGCGTTGTTAATTATAAAATCTGAGATTTAAGGTTGATTAATATTGAATATGTTTGATTTTGGTAAGAACTGATTCACCCCCCTCTTAGTTGTCTATCCTTGTTTTGCCAACAATTGGTATTAGAGCTAGTTCCTCTGAAGAAGCCTAATAGATTGAGGTGGTCTAAGATGGCATCATACAAGAAGGATGGTCCCAAATTTGATGGTACAAACTACTCTTTATGGAAAGTCAGAATGGAGTGTCATTTGAAGTGCATTGGTAAACTTTTTTGGAAGGTCACATAGAGTGCATATACTATTCCTCAAAATGGTCCCTCCTCTGAAGATGAAATCAAGAAAGAATAATTTAATACCAAGGCTATTGAAGCATTGGTGAGTGCTCTGATAGAGTCAGAAATGAAAAATTTGATAGGTCTAAAAACTGTACATGGGATTTGGAAAAAGTTGGAAACATTGTATGAAGGAGATGCACTAGTGAAATTTTATAAGCTACAAATTTTAAAAGGCAAGTGGGAGGACATGAAGATGAGTGAAGATGAGAACATCCTCTCTTTCTCTTCAAAGATAAATGAACTGGTGATGAGCATTAGATGTGTCAGTGGAGTCTTGTATGAAGAAGAGATTGTGTCTAAAATACTTATATTTGTGCTCCCTTCCTACAAAACAACAACTCATGCTATTGATGAACTCAAGACAGTGAAAAATATGATAAGAGACATGTTGATTGGAAAACTTGCCGCCTTTGAGTTAAGTGAATTTGGTGAATTTTCTCCTAAGACCAAATCTGCATTCAAGGCTATTGTATCCGGGAAAAGCAAGCAGAAATATGATTAGGGAGAGAGTTCCAAAAGGACATTCAAGCATGAAGATGAGATAAAACAGATTGAAGATGAAGAGAAAGAATTAGAAGAACTTGAAGCATTGATTGTGAAAAGAGAATCCAGAGGTCATGGTAAGTACAAAGGGAAGTTACCTATCAAATGTTTTTCTTGCAGTAAGATAGGTCATTTTGCATCAAGATGTCATGTAATAGTTTCTAAATACAAACTTGAGAAGACTAGATTTCAAAACAAATGTTACTATGCTAAAGAAGGTGTAACTGATGAAGAATATGATAAAGAAACTGGAAATGGAGATGAATGGGTATTCATTTCTATCAAATGAAATGGTCAGGTGTCCACTAAATCTACTAGTAATGTGAATGTTGAGAAATCTATTGCAGAAAAAAATGAAGAAAAGGATGAGTGGGTAATTGATAGTGGATGCTTGCATCATATGAATGGTGAAAAAAGCAAGTTTGTAAGCTTGAAAAACTATGATTGTGGTGTTGTAAGATTTGGAGACAACACTTTTGGTGTGATTCATGGCAGTCTTTCGGCGATCAACACAATACTAATGATGTTCTCTATGTAGAAGGCTTAAAGCATAACTTGTTGAGTGTTGGACAGATGGTAGAAAAGGGTTACAATCTTCAGTTCAAGGATGGTACATGAAGAATAAGGGGAAGTTCTGGAAATATGATTTCTTTGGGTACAAAGACAAAAGGTAATATCTTTCACTTGAGTGTTGCTAGTGAAAATTGTTTAATTTCTCAAATTGATGTAAGCTACTTATGGAATAAGAGGTTGTGTCATGTGAAATTTGATAACATTGTCAAGATAATCTCTACTCAAGTAGTCAAAGATCTTCCTAAGTTAGTGAAGCCTACTAACACTATGTGGAAGGAGTATCAAATGGGAAAGTAGACTAGAAATTCTTTTCAAAGTAAATAGTATAGCTCTAATGGTGTACTGTACTTGATGCATAATGATCTATGTGGTCCATCCAGAATCAGAAGTATACAAGGAGAAAGGTACTTTATGTTTCTTATTGATGATTATTCTAGAATGATATGGGTTGCTTTCTTAAGATAAAAAAAATGAATAATAGAGAAGTTCAAAAGCTTCAAAGCTATGGTAGAAAATGAGATAGTTCAAAAGTCAAATGCCTAAGGTCAGACAAAGGTGGTGAATTCACATCTCAGGATATCAATACTTTCTATGAAGAGCATGGAATCCAAAGATAACTATTTTCTCCCCGAACCTCTCAACAAAATGGAGTTGTTGAAAGAAAGAACAAAACCATTCTAGACACTGCTAGAACCATGATGTTGGAAGAAAATGTTCCTCATTTCTACTGCAGAGAAGTTGTAAGTACTATTGTGTATACCATCAACTGGGTGAATGTCAACAATAATTCTAGTAAGAATCCTTTTGAGCTATGGTTTGGTTATAATCCTACTTTCAAATACTTCAAAATTTTTGGAAGCAAATGCTACATCAAAAGAGATTATGATATAGGAAAATTTGATGCTAAAAGTGATGAAGGAATCTTTCTAGGTTACTCTACTAAGATCAAAGATTATCGGTGCTTTAATAAAAGGTTGAAGAAAATGGTTGAAAGTGAAAATTTCAAAGTTGATGAAGATATTTGTAGACCATCCAGATGTAGTGGATATGATTCAAATGATCAACATGATAGCACTAACAATGGAAATAATGTCTAGACGCAAAATCAACTTCAAATTATTCTAGTGAACCAAGGGAATCAAGAAGAAGAAACTAGCAGAAGTGAAGAATAAAGAACACAAGAATAAGAAGTCAGAGAAAATCCTAAAACTCCCAGGTATGTAAGGTGAAATCATTTTGACATTCAAATCATAGGAGATAATAGAAAAGGTGTGCAAACTAGAAGAATAATTTTAGAAGAGTATTGTCTAATTTCCAAAACTAAACCTAGCAATATCAATGAACCATGCAAAGATGAATATTGGATGGAAGCCATGATAGAATATCTAATGTAGATAGAGAAAAATAATACATGGGATCTTTTTCTTAGACCTCAGAACAAAAATGTGATTGGAACCAAATGGGTGTTTCGGAATAAGCTAAATGAGCAAGGTGAAGTGGTCAGAAACAAAGCAAGATTGGTTTGCAAAGAGTACTCACAGATGGAATTTGTAAGATTATTTCTTGCTTATGCTACTTTCAAGAATTACAAAGTCTATCAGATGGATGTAAAGCCAACATTTCTAAATGGTGAGCTAGAAGAAGTCTATGTTGAGAAACCAGATGGATTTCAACTGACCGACAAAGAAAATATGGTATGTCAATTGAAGAAAGCTCTATATGGACTTAAGCAAGCTCCTAGATCTTGGTATGCTAGATTGGATAAATACTTGTTGAAACTTGGATTCAATAAAGGTACTGCTGACAACAATTTGTATTTCAAGTTGGATCAGAATAAACAATTGATCTTTGAAGTCTTTATTGATGGCATTATCTTTGAAGGTAATGATGATTTGTGTATGAAGTTTGTTGTTGATGAAATTATTTTTAGGACTACAAATCACTCAGTTAGATGATGGAATTTTTGTATCTCAGTCTAAATATGTAAAATAGTTACTGAAAAATTTTGGCATGGAAAACTCAAAGCAAGTTGGTACACCTATGGTAATCAGATGCAAACTTACACAGAATGATGATTCTCCTAAAGAAAATCAAACAAGATATAGGTCAATGATCGGTAGATTACTCTATTTGACTTAGACTAGGCCAAATATAATGAATGTTGTATGCATGGTTGCTAGATATCAAGCAAATCCTAAAGAGTATCATGTGACTGTTGTGAAAATAATCTTCAGATACCCAAAAGTGACAGTTGATCTTGTACTTTGGTATCCTAGGGATGATGATCTTATTGTGAGCACTTTCAGTAATGCAAATTGGGCAAGAGATGTGGATGACAGGAAGAGTACCAGTGGCGGTGCATTCTTCTTAGGAAAGAAGTTGGTATCTTGCATAAGCAAAAAGAAAAAATTTGTTTCATTATCTACTGCTGAGGTAGAATATATTGCTATTGCAAACAGTTGTACTCAAGTATTATGGATGAAGCAAATTTTGAGAGATGTCATAATTGAGTATGAAGAACCCATTACCATTTTTTGTGACAATTCAAGTGCCATAAAAATTTCTAAGAATCCAGTGTTGCATTCAAAGACAAAGCATATATCCATCAAATATCACTTTTTGAGAGATAAAGTAAGTGACAAAGAAGTTAGACTAGAGTATATACCTACCAAGGAAAAAATTGCAAAAATCTTTACTAAGCCATTGCCTAAGGATATTATTGAGTACCCCAGAAGTAAGTTAGGGGTGTTTTCCCCTCCTAATCAGAACTAAGTGATTCAGGTCTTTGAATCAGTCCGTGAATTCATAGCCATATCCTATTCTGGATTGATGTTGTGGTGGTTGCTACTTAGGGGGGGTAGTGAGATGATTCAAATATGTGATTAGAGAATGTGTACCTTTTCCATTGATTTCAAAGGGGGAGAGGAGAAATGTGAAAAAAATGGGAGAAGAATAAAGTGGAAGGAGAAAATAGGAAAAGAGTGCACAATCTAAGGGGGGGATTGTTGGAGAAGAGCTAGTTGGGTTGATGGAATTTTTCACATCATGTGTTGCTATCAATGCCAAAGGGGGAGATTTTTGGATGTTGCGATTGCATTGCTAATATGTGGTTGTCATTGATGTCAACACTATTAGCATTGGTGATTCTAAAGGTTGTATATGTCTAGGAGATTGATAAAATTGTAATAAATATATTGCAGGGAGCTACTGAAGTTGAGAAGGCCAGAGTGTTAGAAAGTGGTGAACGTTGAGTTTCTATTGTCATGCATTAAAGGATGTGTTGTTGAGTCTATCTAGTGTGTTGTCTAAAATTTTCAATGGTACACATCAAGATTTGTGAAAGTTATGAAATTTTATGTTCCTATAGTCATTTTGTTACTGTAGCAGGTGTTCTTGCAAGAAGAGGATGAAATTCTAGCAATTTCATTTTCTGCACATGTTCTTGTGACATTCCTGGATGATTATAGATCATGCTCTATCCTTGTTGTATGTCTGCATTGTTTTGTGTGATCATGATTGGAGATTTTGTCGAGGTGTACTCTAGTTTTCATGTTCTTGGCTAACATAATGGTGGTAGCATGTTGTGGATGCATGAGGATTAATCTTTTATTGTTTGACACGTTTGTGTAATGATCTAAATTTCCTTGCAAGATTTAAAAGTGGATTAGTAATAACTACAAGTCAATAGAACATCAAACAATAGAATGCAAAGGAGAAATAATGAAAAAGGGAAGAAACTACAAAGGTCTCACCCATTTAATACTCCATGGCTGACTTCCATTGCACCTCCTCAAGCTTGCTATGATAATGGATGCCCTCAGATTTGTGAGCAACTCTATGTGCCTAGCCTTAGCAAAAGCCTTTGAAGGATTTATAAAATGACTCTATATGCAAACTAGAATTTTACTCCTATTATGCAAATAGTAATAAAAAGCCTAAAATATGAGAATGTCTATAATAAAAATAGATTAAGCAATTGATCGATCTGAAAGTGAGATCAAGATTGTCATTTTATAGAAAATGCAATCTTGAACGGATGGACAAGATGAGAGATTTGAGGAATGCCCTAGAATCAAAGGTCAAGATTCAATAAGGAAACTCTCAATTAGGGTTAGGGAAAAATACCCATATGTGTGAATAAGATTTAATTAAATGAATTAAATCAAGACTGAACGTGATAGTTGAGATGAAATTAGTAAAAATCAGAAGACAAGAGGATGAGATTTTAGAAAATCAGTAATTTTAGAAATTACTTGATTTGTAGAAGAATAATTCCATTTTGAATTAAATTAATTCAAAATATGAATTTTGTGAGATAAGAAGTAATTGATTTTTGGAATTAATTACTCAATGAAGAATCAGTTAAGTATGTGAGATATTTTTAAATGATTTGTTTTATTTAGAAATATATAAGTGTCACATGCCACAATTAAATAATTAAAATAATTATTTAATTTAGAAGAAGTAGTTAACTAATTAAATAAATTAATTGAATTTATTTAATTAAGAGGATTTAGGAATTAGTGACACATAAATAAATATATTTTAAATATATTCATTTAATAATCAGGAAGACATTAATGATAATGATTAATTAAATAAATAAGATTTTATTTAATTGTAAGAAGACTTTGATAATTAGTGACATATTAGATAAATAAATAAGATTTATTTATTTAATAATCATAAAGAATGAGAGATTATGAATTAATTAAATAATTATGAATTATTTAATTAATAGTTGAATGTGGGTTAGAAACATAATTAAAATGTCATAATTATGTTAGGACGGAAGGTGGTAAAATAGTGCTTGCAAGTCTTGGTCATTTTTATATGTCTACATTTGCCCCTCTTTGTCATAATGCAGCTTGTCACATTGTGGCAAAGGAAACAAGTCCAAAATATGCCCCAGTGAAGGTACGGAGTGCCTATGCCCCCTTGGGAAAATTTTTGAATTTCAACCTGGGGTCAGAAAAATTTGGAAAATATCCCGACTAATTCAATTAGTGACCAAAAAAGTGATGGTGCGATCCAATTCAGAAATGGAGGATGTTAAGCTAGCCAAAATGTCAATCAAAAGTGGTCAAATGAGCCTCTCATAGGACCTACTAGGTCAAAACCCTAATTTTCAGCCTATAAATAGGTTGAAAAGGTCAATCCAAATGTCATTTGCTCATTTGTCATATAGAGAATTTAGAAACTAGAGCTTTGAGAGACAATGGTGATTCCAGCGACTACACACCGTGGATACCGCGTGCGCACATGTCGATGACCCGAGGGCATAGAGGCACCGGTAAGTACCCTCTCCAACTTGTCAAATTTTAATTTTAATGCATTTATTAGGGTTTAATGGGGGGTAAACAAATGCGGTGTGATGCAAATACTATCGCGAAAGCCGCACATGCCTTCGTGTTCGCCGCATTTGATTGCATCACGACGCAAGTGCAATGGGTAGGCTAGGTTTTTTGTGTGATTGCGCAATCACCAAGGGAAATGACGTAATAGAGGCTCTTGCAATACATTCTCCATTTTTCCACACAATTGTCAAGTTCTAAGACGCATTTGCGAAATCACAATGCAATTGTGAGTCCAAACGACGCATTTTCTATCTATAATGACGCATTCATTGTTAGATTGCGCATTTTCTGGTCAGAACAATGCATTTGACATATTACAATGTATTTGTCATGTGTAGAGTCACAATTGATTGGTTATGACACATTTGTGGTCAACGTGACACAATTGCAGTTGACCAAAGTTGATTTTTGTTGACCTTGTGCTAAGATTAACCTTTATGTGCCCTTGACTTACCAGTAGTAGTAAACTTTCTATAATGTTTCTCAATATGTGCTTATCCTTGGCCTTTCCTTGTGCAGAGTCGACTTGTGCCCATTTATACGTGAGAGTTTCGACCAGCTACCTATGCTTTCAGAGATCGCCTCAGTGATAGGCAGAGACAACAGATGATGGCCCTAGGCCTATACCCTGTTACTTACATGCCTGTTATTTGGGAAAATAGAGGTTTGCTGACAACCCTCTGTGAGAGGTGGCACTCTAAGACCTGCTCATTACACCTGCCTACTGGAGAGGCAACAATGACTTTGGAGGACGTGTACCATATTCTTCGAATTTCGATTAGCAGAGAGAGGGTGGTCTATGATCCACACTAAGGGCGGTAGGCCCTGACAGAGATGTATGAGGGTGTCGATGGTGCATAGTTGGCCATGGATGGTTATGAGATTAGCTAGGACGTTGTAGTCGATCAGTTTCCTAGGTTTGATGCCATGCTCATGACCTTGATCGCCGGATTACTGATCCCAGATCATCATGGTCACGGATTTCGCATCGGATGGGGGGATGTTCTTGTTCGCATGCGAGGATAGAGGACTATGTTCACTTGGGGCCATGCTTGTTGGCCATGTTGTACCACCAGTTACATAAGGTTGTCTATCATCAGGGGCACAACATCAGTTGCGGCACTACCCTCTTAATGATCTGGGTATGGGAGCGCATTCCCATATTTTGACCACTAGTGTAGATTCAATAGCTAGGTGATGGGATGCCCTACATTTACTTATATGCGGGATTAGTGAGTCAGACTCATATGGGAGATACCGAGTACTAGCATCATCGGATTGATGTGATGATTAGCTTTGTCTGGAGACCCTATAGAGATTGTGCATAGTGGTTAGATGACGATGGCCACTTGTCCTTTTGCAGATAGTTCAGGTATTTGATCAATCACACCGTTCAGACCCAACGAATCATCGAGATGTACCTTCCCCAGTGAGTACTATAGTAGTTTAGGGAGCAACAGGTTGTGCCAGTAGGCATGATGGAGTATGCTCGGTCTTCCAAGGAGACCATGTGGGGGCTGCCCATATCAGTGATAGTAGCAAAGCAGCAGGTTGATAACCGAGTGGTAGTTCAGTGGGCATGGAGAGGGGGTCCAGCAGATCCAGGGAGGTCTGCCGATTTTGACACCTGGTGGTAGGTTCATAGGCCCATCCCTTTGACAGATCCTGATGGTCCACTTCCTATAGATCAGAGGTCAGTCATTCCATGGATTACATGGAGAGGTTAGGGTGGTAGAGATGCAGGGAGGGAGGGAAGAGGTGTCAAGGGTAGAGATGGAGGCAAAGGAGGAGGAGGCAGAGGTGGGGGAGATGGAGGAGGTGGGGGAGGTGAAGGAGGTGGAGGAGATGATGGAGGAGGTGGAGATGGAGGAGGTGGGGGAGATGGCAAGGGTGCTAGGAGGAGGAGAGATGACCGAGGGTAGAGGCAGCCTAGGAGAGTCAGGCAGAGAGTGGGTGGTGTACCATTGTCACCCATTCGGGAGGAGGGGGAGGAGAGAGAGCCAGAGGTGAGGGTTGAGGAGATCAGAGGTGGGGAGGAGGAGGTGGAGGTGAGGGTGAAGGAGGAGGCCGAGGTGAGGGTGGAGGAGGATCCACTTGTTGGGGGAGATCCTCTTGACATAGATGTGGAGGAGGTCCAGGTTGAGGAGGAGAGAGATGAGGTAGATAAGCAACTGCGGGAGCACATGATCTCTGGAGATGATGAGGGTGACAAATCACCCATTTTTCCTGCGGATGCTATTGTTGATCAATAGATCATAGACTTACAAAGCAGACTTGATGTGGCCTTGTCTCAAAACAAGGCCTTAGCAACAACGTTAGAGGTCACCTGGGTGGAGAGAGATCAGGAGGTTCTCCGACGGTAGGAGTCAGAGCGGTGGGTGATCAAGTTTGCAGAGTTGTGCTATGGACTGACAAGGGATATGGCTCAAGAGTTAGCTAGGATGGAAGAGAGTAGGGGCCAATATAGGGTATTATATGAGCAGGTTGTTCCACCAGATAGACGGGACCCAGGGTTGTCCCGATCCTACAGCAGGACAAGTAGTGGTAGCCAGACACACAACAACAGGTCTCATAGCAGTAGTTACACCAGTGCTGGAAGGTCTACTACATCAGGGTAGTCATCAGGCCACAAATCTCATAGCTCTCATAGGCACTCATCAGGTCACAATCACAAGTCAGAGTATGGACATAGATCAGAGCATGGGCACAGATCAGTGTCATCAGGACACTAGGCATAACAGAGCCAACCTCCTATTATTGATCCCATGGGATCCTAGAGTGAGACACAGGAGAGGACACCTATTCAGGTCACATTCCACTTGATGGATTAGTCATAGTTACCTCACAGTTCACCTCCATGGGATGGAGGAGGGCCATCTTAGGACTTTCTTTTAGACACATGTATATTTTGATATTCAAGCCTGTGAGCTCTATTTTTGGGATATCATATGACTCTATCTCATGACATAACATTTTTTGAGATTATATATATGTGATGAAATTTTGATGTGGCCTATATGGTGCTTATATGTTGATGCAAATGATGTTTTTATGAATGGATGCAAATGATAGTGTTTATGCAATGTGAATTATGGTATTTGATTTATGCAAATGTGGGATGCGAATATGAAATGTTCATGTCATTATGTATGCAACTTTGGTTTTGTATGTCACAAGATATCATTAGAGAACCATAGAAGAGAAGATGAAGATGGATGTTAGTGCGAAGAAAGATATGCATGTTAGTGCAAAAATTAAAAATCCTTCAAAGATTTGCTATAGTACTATCCTAGTTATTGCTCTTTAATCATCATTGGGAAAAAATGTCATGATGGCCAACAAACACTATGATATGAAATAGATCAATAGTGTGCAAGGTCAAACCATCATGAAGATAAACAATCGCAGACAAAGGATGATCATGACTCATGCCAGGAACACAATTGCCCCTAGTCACATTGTCATGACCAATTGCTAGAAAACCAAACCAATCATGAGATGTCGCTGCTTCTCTAAATCCTCATGATAGGACATCCTTGAGAAACTAGCCACATGATAGTAAAAATAGATGGTAAAATCATCATACTATGTCGTTGCTTCTCTAAATCCTGAAGTCAGGACATCATGGAGAAACTAATAGTAGAGTGATAAGCAGACAAAGATAATCATAATGATATATTGTGGTTCCTAAGACATAAGGAACTAATATCATGATAATCATCGAAAGATAGAAAAAAAAGTTTGCCAAGTGTTTTAATGTTAGGTGTTGTCAAATGTCGAGCGATATCAATTTCAGGAAGGACACATCCTAAATGACATTGATATCTAGGAGATTGATTCTCAGAGTTAGGAGAATCCATCAAAATTCCAGATGATGATGATGATGCTTAGGAAGGACACATCCAAAAGCATAAAGAAGTGACGAGAGTTTCCTTTTAGAAGGACACATCTGAAGAAGAACCCAAAGTTTTTTCATGATAGATTGTCTTGATATGATTTTGACTACATGTCATTACTAACATGCTGAATTGACTGAAAGTGTTTGTCGAAACAGATTTCCGATAGACTGATAATTCAAGATTGACATAAGATTCGCTTGATTTGAAGATATTTTGACATGTGTGAATGTGTAGGGCCATGAACCCTAATGGACTGACCTAGTGCGGCCTTAGGGGTCCATCGATTGATGGCCTTGCCTACATCATGCACTTAGAGACCTCGTAGTTCGACATGACCAATGACATTGTCCGAAGGATAGAAGCTTGAATCATGATTTATTTTGTGACAAACCTAGGACTGACCTAATGTCTCAAGGATTCAAAGATGAATCTTGCCTATGTAGGAAATGCGCAGAGACAACGTAGTTCAGACTAGGATGAAGATGGATTGAAATGATCGATTGAATTGATCAAATTGACTTTGATTTTTGGATTTTGACACTGATTTGGATGTTTTTGCATTTTCTCAGGACATTTTTCAAGTTTTTAGGTCTTTTTTCAAGACTTTTTTAAATTTTGAGGATTTTTTCAGGACTTTTTCAAATGTTTAGGATTTTTTCAGGACCTTTTCAAAATGCAGGATCATGCATGGTACCCACTATAGTTGAATGATAA
The DNA here is from genome assembly GCA_007115665.2 of Sequoiadendron giganteum. Lineage (NCBI taxonomy): Eukaryota > Viridiplantae > Streptophyta > Pinopsida > Cupressales > Cupressaceae > Sequoiadendron > Sequoiadendron giganteum. Next base: position 701,446,778 of record CM021103.1, read on the forward strand.
AGGTCTTTCCCCCAGATAGAGTGGGGATCATCTGAATCCAAAGGTATGGAGATAGGTGGACGTAAGGCAAAGGCAAGGATATGCAAGGAATGATGTCAACCAAATGCTAACCATGGTCGGAATTGACAGGACTTAGGATGGATGTCGTGAATGTGCCCAACCTTTGTGATTATGACAATGGATAAAGGTCATTTTGAGTGATAGTAGATGGCGAAGCAACAATCGACTACGCATGGCGCCTGTTTGCCAGGTTTTCACCATGGTACTTATCCAAAGCGCTTATTTGGTAGGTTTTCACTATTGGATGAATTCATTTCTTTTTACTATTTTTGCCATTTTTTGATTTTGTTGGTGTCACCAAGATGCCTGTTTGCCAGGTTTTCATTAAGGGACGATTTTTTTCTTTATTTTTCAATTTTTTTGTATTTTGGAGGTTTTTAGCCCAGCTCTTTGATGCTATGTGTAGAATTTTCTTAGATGTAAGTTGTTCTCCATCAGGTGTGGCCAACTGATTAGCTTCGGAACCAAATATGGTAGTAATGATATAAGGACCAAGCCAATTAGCCTCAAACTTGCCCGGCTTTTCATGGTCCGCTTGATTTCTGGGGTTCTGCATGAGAACCAAGTCACCGATTTCAAACTTTCTCACCATGACTCTCTTGTTATAGCTCTAACAGAGACAATTTTGATATGCCTGTAAATGATTTAAGGCATTTTTTCATCTTTCTTGTAACATTTCTAGCTCATGGAGGTGAGTGTGCCTGTACTCTTCATCATCAATTATTCCTTTCAAAGAGACTTGGAGAGAAGGAATTTCGACCTCGATGGGTAATATGGCCTCAGATCTGCAGACCAGGGAAAATGGAGTGGCTCTAGTAGGGGTACGGATGCTAGTACGATAGGCCCATAAAGTAGGATTGAGTTTTAGGTGCCAATATCAACTAGCGTCATTGACGGTCTTCTTCAAAATGTGAAGGATTGTTTTATTTGACTCCTCAGCTTGGTCGTTACCTTGTGGGTAGTATGGGGTGGAAAAATGGTGTTGGATGTGGAATCACTCACAGAGTTCATGAACATCTTGATTTTTGAATTGAGTGTCATTATCCATGATAATAGATTGTGGGACACGATACCGACAAATGATGTAATTCAAGATAAACTTGGATATTTGTTTACCAGTGATGTAAATGAGAGGGACGACTTCAATCCACTTAGTAAAATACTCAGTCGCGGTGATTATGAATTTATAGCCATGAGGATGGATGGATCTTACCCATGAGGTCAAGTCCCCATTGTGCAAAAGTCAATGGAGAAGTGATCGGTCTCAATTCCTATGCAAGTGCATGAAGCAGGTCACTATGCACCTGGCATTTCTGACATGTTCTAACAAATTGAAGAGCATCTTTTTCCAATGTCGGCTAGTAGTATCCTAGTCTAGTGACTTTCCTAGCTAAGGTTGGACCACTTGAATGAGATCCACATATACCCTCATGTACTTCTTGTAAAGTTATTTGGGCTTCATTTGTGTCGAGACAGTGAAGAAGGGTGTTTTCAAAGCCACGACGGTATAAGGTTTCATTGACGATGGTATGTCTAGCCACTTTTCGGATAAAGGATTTTCGTTGGTTTTAGACAGGTTGGGTGGTAGGGTTTGGGATTTAAGATAGTCATATATGTCCTGATACCAAGGCGAACTAGGACCAACAATTTTGCACACCATTTCTGACTTTGGAATATCGTATGCAGGCATCAGCAACTATTCCAATAAGAATTCAAATTGTGACACATTCTTAGGGATGTCTAGGAGAGATCCAATGGTAGCCATTGCTTCGGCTGCTTTGTTTTGTGTTCTTGGGATTTGTTCAAATGCAATCATTTTGAAATACATCAAGAAACTATCCACCATTCGTTTGTAGGGAAGCAAATTCTCATCTTTTGTGTCATAGTCATCATTCACTTGATTGATGACTAATTGAGAATCCCTAAATACGAGCAATGTCTGAATTTTCCATTTTATTGCTATCTTGACACCTATGACCAATGCCTCATATTTTGCAATATTATTTGTACAAGGGAAGGCAATCCGAAATGATTTAGGAATTGAATCCCCTTGTGGTGTGATAAATAATATGCCAGCTCTTGAGCCGTGACCAATGTGGGACCCATCGAAGTATAGTTTCCATGGTGAAGTTGGTTCTGCATGAAAAATAGACTCATCTAGAAAATCAGTTATTAGGGGATGAGTGGCTTGGATTGGTGCATCTGCTAGTTGATCTGCAATTACTTGACCTTTTATTGCTTTGTGCTCCACATATTGTATGTCATACTCACTTAATATCATGACCCATTTTGCCAGATGACCTGTCAATGTTGCTCGACTCAGTAGATATTTTAATAGGTCAATATTTGCTACCAAATGTGTGTGATGGCTCAACATATAATGTCTTAATTTTTGTGCCATGAAGACAACTACAAGGCATGCCCTTTCAATGGTTGTGTAGTTGAGCTCATATCCAATTAGTGTGTGGCTCATGTAGTATATGGCTCTTTCTTTTTCTTCATGGTAATTTTGCGCCAATAATGCCCCCAATGCATTTGTCATTGTAGAGACATATAGAATTAATGGTTTTCCCTTAATAGGCAGCATCAACACTGGTGGTGTCAATAGATATTCTTTTATTTGTTCAAAAGCTATGTGGCATTTATCCATCCATACAAAAGGAATGCTTTTGCATAAAAGATATTGGAATGGTTGACACTTGTCTACCAACTGTGCTATGAATCAACAAATAGACTATAATTTGCCCTGAAGTGTTCGCAATTCACTGATTCCTTTTGGAGGAGGCATGTCTAGAATTGCTTTTAATTTTGTTGGGTCAACCTCAATGCCTCGTTACGAAACTATGTATCCCAACAGCTTACCTGAAGTGACTCCAAAGACACACTTCTTTGGGTTCAATCTAACCTTGTAATCCTCAAGCCGTCTAAAAATTTTATCCAAGACTTTGAGATGTTCTTTCCTTGTCAAGGATTTTTCCAATAGGTCATCCACATAATATTCCATTAGAATGTGCATCATGTCATGGAAGATTGTTGTCATAGCCCTCTGGTATGTAGCACCTGCATTCTTTAGGCCAAAAGACATGACGTTCCAACAATATGTTCCCCAAGGACAAGTGAATGCCATTTTATGTTGATCCTCTGTTGCAATTCGGATTTGGTTATAGCCTGAGAAACCATCCATGAGAGATAGCATTTCATACCCTACCGTGAGGTCAACAATCATGTCTATGTTTGGTAAGGGGAAGTCATCCTTTGGGTAAGCCTTATTCAAATCTCTGAAATCCGTGCAGATACGAATTTTTCCATTTGGCTTTGTAACAGGAACACTATTGGATATCTAATCAATGTAGTCTATTGACCTTATGAACTCAGCATCCAGCAATTTCTTTAGTTCAGCCTTGACAAGTAGTGCAATATGTGGATGCATTTTGCATAGCTTTTGTTTGACTGGCTTGATTCCTTGGATTAAAGGAAGATGATGTAAAATGAGTTCTGGATCCAAGCCTGGCATGTTAGCATATGACCATGCAAAGTTAACCTTCCTGTCTGTGAAGAATTGTGTAAACTCAGGTTTTTCTTCATCTCACAATGATGCAGCCAAGAGAATCATTTTGGGATTCTCTGGTGTGGCTATGTTAACTTATGTTGTGTCCTCGATGAGCATAGCTAATTTTTCCTATGTTACGGGGAGAAAGTCCAATCCTCCATCCTTAGGCACCTCAGAGAGTTTTTCACCTTCGGATGCATCCTTTGTTTTTACTATTTTACTGTTAGAAGGTGCCCTGCAGTTTTCACCTAAAGAAATTTCTTTTTCTTTTTCTTTTTTATTGTTTATATTTTGCGACTGGAGGATTGCACAGTCTCCCTGAAGTAAGCTGCACAATCTAGATCTATGGAGAAACCTGTCTTGTGATCCCCCCATGGAATACCTTCTCTTAGCCCCATGAATTTTGCAATAGCCTCGTCGTTCTGAAATATGTCCATCACTAGTGGATCTTGTTGGTCCCAGTCGATCAGTTGTGGGTAAACAAGGGGGATTCCATCGTCAGTGTTGGTAAAGGATGGGGAAGATGTGGAAAATGTGCAAATTGATGGCTCAAGTGTAAAGGAAAAGTCATTTTCCACTTCTGTGTCTGATGTGATGGATGGTCTATACTCTAATTCAAATGAATCAAATTCAAAATCATAATATGGGATAGAATTATCAACATCGTGACTATTGGTTAGCACTTCAGAAGTATGGGTAGTGGGCTTAGATAAGTTGTTCTCATGGGTGGGCTTAGGAATGGGGTGGGATGATTTAGGTGTTTCCAACGACACCTTATGTTCTTCTGGGTTCCACGGAATGCTTACCCATTTTTTATTTTTGGAATGTCAGTCAATAGGGTCAATGTTATATTCCTATCAGAATCTTTCTTCAAATGAGAGTTGGCCAGGTTCCAGGAATAGTTCGCCAATGTCATAGTCACTTAAGGTTTTGTTAGATCCCCATTCCCATTCATTGGAGGTCTGTTTCAGTAAAGGATTCTTCGCTTGTCTCGACACTTTCTGTTGTTGTTGCGTCCTTACTTGAAAATTCACAGATACATTGATCGTCAGTTCCGAGTTGGTCGAACCCTAGCCCTATGTACTTTGGTCTTGCTTTTATGATAATAGGTTCCCTCCTTCCATTGTTGTTCTTTCCAAGGCCGCTTGTGCCGTCAAAACCTAGTGCCTTGCATATCTCATAGCCTTTTCCATAGAGATGCATTGGTAGTGGAGGTAACTCCTCTGTGTCTTTATAGATCCAGTTAGTTATGTCATCGATGCCTTCATTACCCATGTCGCCCCACAGTGTGAAATTTATTTTTGGTGGAACCTTGAAAGTTGTTTTGGGCTCAACTGCAAAACATGGTCTACCATAGACTTTAGGTGGCTTCGATATTGTGGTGATACAGTAAGTCTTATTCAATTTCAACTCTCCACAACCAAGGTCTTGGATCTAAAGGTCTTTACTAGGGATGGAGGCCGATCAAGAAGGTGTGGTAGAAAGTGGTGGAATGGATGATTTTGTGAGTGTCAATCGGTCAATGTATTTGGATGAGGTGGAAGATGAGGCTTCCCGATTGATGGGCACCTGGTGCTCAATAGTGGCTCATAGGTTGGTACAGTATTGAAATGGATCTGGATCTCTTGGGATAGTCATCTTAGTACCATCAAAAGGGAATTTGAGGCATTGGTGGTATGTGGATGGAATGGCCTTTAGAGCATGAATCCAAGGGCAACCAAGTAAGATATTATAGTGTATTTCATGATCCAGGACCTAGCATGTTGTATCTATGATATTTGGTTTTACCCGGATTGTAATTTTAATAACGCCTTTAGAAGCGCATTCTTCATCATCGTATGCTTTGATGACGATGCTTTTGCTAGCATCTACACATGCCTCAGAGAAACCAAGAGATTTGACCAATTTTAGAGAGCAAATGTTCAATTATACTCTGCCATATACTAGGACTCATCGAACCTTATGCTTGTGGACAAAAACTTCAATGTGAAGGGCATCATTATGTGATGGTTTGGGCAAGGAATAGTCACTGTCTGAAAAGGTGATATTATGGGGTGAATTCTAAATATCCGACCATAGTCTCAAAGTGGTTGAAATCAATGTTGGTTGGGATGGATGAATCTTGCAAGACTTTATCCAGGATGGCCTTATGTGCAGGTGAAATATGGAGCAGTTCGAGAATGGATATTTGAGCAGGTGTTTAATTCAACTGCTCAATAATGTTAAACTTCGGTTTTGTATTTGGCTGTCTAGCGGATGGACCAGGTATGGTGATTTTTGGTTGATGGGAAGAAGGACCTGGGATGTTGACCTTGCCTTTACATGTGGTTACATTGCATTCTGGGGATTTTTTAATGTTAATGGTATTAACACACTCATCTTCATTGGCAGTGCGAAGATTGTTGATAATGGTACCATCGAGATAATTGTGTGTAGGATGGATGGTATTATTGGCCTGACGGATGTGGTTGGCTTGATTGTTGGTATTCTTTGTGCCAAACAAGGAAGCTTTACCATGATCTTGCAGTGGGTTCTTGTGTATGGTATGATCCACATTCGATGTAAATGATTGACCACCCAACTCGATGGTGTGGTTTTCTATGAGGTCTTGCACCAGATTTTGCAATTGATGACAAGAGGAAGTTTTGTGCCCTTTGGCATGGTGGTAATCACAAAATGAACTGTCATCCCACCATGATGGCTCTTCTAGCATGATGACGCCATTTTGAAGAATTTTATTCAAGACAATTTCAATAGGTTCACCCAAAGGGGTGTATGTGTGTTTTTGGAATTGTCGGGGTTGACGCAACTGCCTTTGATTAGATTGTGCATGATTGTTTTGGATAGCATTGGTAGTTTGTGTCGATGTAGTTATAGGTGCGTTTTGATTTTGTACTCCTTTGATTGTGAGTACATGACCTGTTGCATTGGCGGTTTTTGCATCAACTACACCGTCATTTGTGATGTGCTTGTTCTTAACCCAATATTTATTTTTGTCATTTGAGTTACTTGGGTTGTTATTTGTGGTGGTGTTGATGGTTTTGCCACCATATTTTAATTCACCTTTGGCAATCAAGGCTTTTTCAAGTTGAACACCCTTTTCAACAAGGTCAACAAAGGTGGTGCAACAATGGACTTATAGGCCATACCTTAATGGTCCTAGGAGAGTTTGTACAAACATGGTGACTTTCTCAATTTTTAGGTATTTCTACTAGACATCTGCTTGCTAAGGTTCTGCATCTTTGAAAGAATGGAATGAAAGTATCTCCTGCATCCTCTTGGGTAAGTCTGCATAAGGAGGCAATGTCGATATCCATGTCAATATTATAGGCATAGTTTTCAACAAACTTGTTTTCCAATTCATCCCATGTTTTGATTCCCTTAGGCAAAAGTAAGAACCATTCTAGTGCATGACCTGCAAGACTTCTAGAAAAGAGTCTCATGAGATAAGTTTGTTCATATGCAATGTCCATGCAACTAGTGGTGAATTCTCTTATGTGTTCAATGGGGTTTATTTTCCTTTGTACTTGGGAAAATGAGGTACCACATATCCATGAGGAAAGGGTGGCATAAACAAGGTTGTGTCAAATGGATATGGACACAAGTCATGTGAAATGTATGACTTTTTGTTGGATTGTTGCAAGGTCTCGACTTGTGTTTGAAGAGCATCAAGTTGTTGTGTGAGTGCTTCTACCATGGGATGGTTGGTAGCATTACCGATGCTGGTGATAGGGGCAGCTTGAGTCCCCAGCTGTTGTGATGAGATGTGTTGATTTGGAATGGGTTGTCGGTAAGCAAAATGAGTGTTTTGATGAGGGATGTGTTGTTGTGTATGGACTTGAGAAGCATAAGTAGGGATGTGATATCCTACCATTTTGGACTGAATTTAAGGGCCTTGTTGGTTTTGATTTTGTTGATGTCCAAATAGAGTGAAGGATTGAAGGCCTTGTTGATTTTGAGCTTGTTGATGCCCAAATAGAGTGAAGGATTGAAGGCCTTGTTGATTTTGAGCTTGTTGATGCCCAAATGGAGTGAAGGATTGAGCACCTTGATTGCCTTGCTCAAGTGATACATTTTGGCCATGAGGAATGTTGGTGTTAACTTGTGAGGAATTAGGTTGGGTTCCTTGAATGAAATCTCTTTGTTTATTTCTCCCAAAAGGGTTGGATGAGTTGGTTGCTATGGCACTTGAGGAATCCAATAAAAAGTTTTCTGTTGTATTCATGGAACTAGATGAAGTTCCAAAGAGGTTTGATGTGGTTGCACCCATTGTTTGTGAAGGGATGGTGGATGTTTGTTGGGGGATGGATTGTGATGTGGTGTTGGTTTGGGAAGATGATCTCCCAATAGATGTTGTGTTGGTTGTGGTGGTAGCTTGACCAAGGGAGGTAGCATTGATTGTGTTGATGACATGTTATGAAGAGGCTCCCATGGAAGAATTGTGTGATGGTGGTGGGAGAAGTTGCTCTAAGAGTGTTAAGATCAAATCCCTTTGGTAACTTAGCCTCTTGGTCAAGAAACATAGCTAGGAATCTAGAAGAGTCATTTAAGACCATTTCTTCCACAAAAGAGGCTACTTTTGGGTTTTGGGTAGTAGCTTGTATGTCTTCTTCAAAGACATCCCCATTTTGATCCCGTTGAATAAATGGTTCAAAAAGATGTGATGGAGATGATGGGATGTTCATCTCACTAAAAGGATTGAAGTTGGAATTTTCCATGTCAAAACAAGGATTGTTCATGGCATTAGGAAATGAGTCCATGCAAGTTGTGAACTCAAGAAAGTTGGTGTCTTGTCTAAAATAATCCATGAGTCTTTTCTTTTTCTATAATCTAGTTTCAACCATACAAAGTTTTGCTCAACTTAGGATGATGGAGAGAATGATCTAAGTATGAGACTATGTTTTTGGTTTCTTTTTGGATGTTTAAAGGATGCTATGCAATGCAAGTAAGACTAAAGGCTTGTGACTGCAAGTGGTGTGACACTAAATAGAGATGCTGAATGTTATGCAATAAATGATCCTAAGATGTACTTACTAGTGATAGATCTAAAGAGGACAAACTTGGGCAAACAAAGTTTTTGCAATGATTCAATTTTGGAAGACCAGTGGACCGTAAAGGGACTATAAATAGGACAAAGTGAAATTTCTACACTAGACTATTGAGTGGGAAATGGTTCACAAAATATTTGACAAAGTGACAAAGGTAATTGGGTCCAATGATAACCTACTATTAAATGCAAAGTTTGGACAATGAATGGTAAGAGTCAACTCCTAAAATCTGCAAAAGTAAGTGTCTAAGGAGATGGTGATGCTATCAATGCAATCTAATGAACTAGAAAAGGAACCCTATTGTGATCCTAAAATGGTATCTAAAATGCAATGTTTGATGAAAAGTTGAGCAATTTAGAGTCTGGTTTGAACTGTAACAGTGAAGGAAGACTTGATTGAATTGAAGACAAATTTTGGACTTTCGATTTTTTGACAGTGAGGAATTGTTTTCAATTTCTAGAAAATGCATCATAGCAAATACGGTATGACAGAGTGAATGCGGTTCAGAAAGTGTCAATTGTGACACAGTCTGGCGAATGCGGGGTTGATATTTGTCAAATGCGGTTCAATATGTGTTTGTTGTTTAACACTAGCAAATGCGGCTCTGAATAGTTCAGATGCGGCTCATCAGAGCGAATGTGGCTCAGGATGACTCAAATGGGGCCCATCAAAGCGAATGTGGCTTGATATTTGGTGAGTGTGGTGCATCAGAGCGATTGCATCGCAATGGATAATTATTTTTTTGGAAAACTCGAACACAGTTTTGCAGTTTTGACAAGTTTTTTGGTTCAGATTTTGGATTTTCAATTTGTTGAAGTTTGTTCAAAATAGTTGGCAAACACATAAATTAAAACCTTAAATGTATGTTCAAGCAAACTCACTCTTAATATTCAAAGGTTCATCATAACAATCACAGCCCACAGCTTAAAATCACGTCGACTCACACAGCCATGTCACCTCCTGGAGGGCGCTCGTGTTTTTGTCTTTTCCAGGTGCGTACTCAAGGTGACGGAAGTGGATACCCAATCCCCTGAGCAAACAGTCCATGGTGATTATATGGTGAGTGTCTTGGGGGGAGATTCTTCCCTCCCCTTGCACCATGATTGAGACAATGTTTGAATACTGAATCGGCTGGCTTCTACACTATGGTTCTTAGTTAAGGTTTTCATTCGGCATGACAAATGATAAACTCCCTTAGGAGACCTCCCAACCTTTAGAACAAAGGTTTTGGGGATGGTTATCTTTGCACACTGCCGTCGAATTGCGGACTTTCCCTGAATTCACTTTTGATTATAGTGGGTTGGAAAACCTGGCTTTGGTTGTTCCCACTTAGGTCGTTCCCGTAGGGTGAGTACTTTTTCCCACTATGACAAGCCTTCTAAAGGTTGTAATAAAGCAGTAAAATACATAAATAAAATGGGTAAGTCTATTTTTTTGGTCACCCAATAAAGGGGAGAGCATATACCTATTACCCAACAAACACAGTAAAGGGGTCTTCAATTTTAGGCCCAAATGAAGATTATCTAACTAAGTGAAGATATTGCTTCACAACATGTATGGGATTCATTTTTAACCAATGAAAAAAAAAGATGTGGTGACTATCCTAGATTGATAAATTCCAAGTTAAGTTGCCTATCCTAGGATTGATAAATTCAGCATTAAGTGTCTATCCTAGGGTTGGTTTATTTTAATCCCCAAAAACAAAAAAAAATAGAAAAAACAAAACTGGTCACGGATGCTTCTAATCCAGATTACAATTTTTTTTTTTTTTTTTTAAATTCACCAGTCATTTGTAGCATGGTACGGAAAATGGGGCTCAACAAGTCAGTTGCATCGCATGCGAAGGCGAATGCAGCGTAGCAGAGTGATTGTGTCACACGGGATGGCAAATGCGGTGTTCCATACTTTTCCTGCAAAATATAATAATTTTGAGGCCGTACAAAACTTGCAAAAGGCGTATTAAATTCCTGCAAGATAGAATCACTTGATTAGTTGTACCTGCAAGTTAATAACATCATACAATGAAATGCAAAGGAGAAAATATAAAGAAATGTAAGAACTAGAAAGATCTCACCCATTCCTATGCTCCATGGCTGACTTCCATTGTACCTCCTCAAGCTTGTTGTTGTAATAATGCCCTTAGATTTGTGAGTAAATTAAATGTGTCTAGCCCTAGCAAATGCCTTTGAAGGATTTGAAATTATAAACTATTGTGCAATTAGCAAATCAATCCTAATATGCAAATAGTAGTCAAAACCTAAAATATGAAAATGTCTATAATAAAATAGATTAAGCAATTGATCGATCCGAAAATGAAATCAAGATTGTCATTTTATAGAAAATGCAATCTTGAATGGATGGACAAGATGAGAGATTTGAGGAATGCCCTAGAATCAAAGGTCAAGATTCAATAAGGCAACTCTCAATTAGGGTTAGGGAAAAATACCCATATGTGTGAATAAGATTTAATTAAATGAATTAAATCAAGATTGAATGTGACAGTTGAAATGAAATTAGTAAAAATCAGAAGACAAGAGGATAAGATTTTAGAAAATCAGTAATTTTAGAAATTACTTGATTTGTAGAAGAATAATTCCATTTTGAATTAAATTAATTCAAAATATGAATTTTGTGAGATAGGAAGTAATTGATTTTTGGAATTAATTACTAAATGAAGAATCAGTTAAGTATGTGAGATATTTTTAAATGATTTGTTTTATTTAAAAATATATGTGTCACATGCCACAATTAAATAATTAAAATAATTATTTAATTTAGAAGAAGTAGTTAACTAATTAAATAAATTAATTGAATTTATTTAATTAAGAGGATTTAGGAATTAGTGACACATAAATAAATATATTTTAAATATATTCATTTAATAATCAGGAAGGCATTAATGATAATGATTAATTAAATAAATAAGATTTTATTTAATTGTAAGAAGATTTTGATAATTAGTGACATATTAGATAAATAAATAAGATTTATTTATTTAATAGTCATGAAGAATGAGATATTATGAATTAATTAAATAATTATGAATTATTTAATTAATAGTTGAATGTGGGTTCGAAACATAATTAAAATGTCATAATTATGTTAGGATGAAAGGTGGTAAAATAGTGCTTGCAGGTCTTGGTCATTTTTTTGTGTCTACAGTTTGAAGGTGTTTATTTGGGTCCTCACTATGTTGTGACCAACTTGTGTTGGTGTGCATTAAGATTTATTTATGTATTGAGGCTGACAGTTGTAATTTATTCTTTATTTGTGGCCGATAGAGTAGTTGATGTAAATCCGTGTAGCGAATGTATAAGAGCAGTTTTTTTCCTCATTTTGGTGTTTTCTCAGTGTTTTTATTTGAAATACATGTGTGAATAAAGATCAAATAATTCAAGAGAAAAGCAAAGTGTGAAAGAGATTGAGTAGAGTGTGGAAGTGTGTGTAGAAGTTATTTTGTGCCTAACCGAAACTGTCATCAGGATTTTGTAGAAGCTAAATTCTCAATTCAACCTCATCAGATGGATTTAATCTGATTATTGTATGTAAGGCAGTGAGCCTTCCTCTAAGCACTATGCTCTAGACAGTGTGCCTTAATGCAAGTGAATTCTTTATTCATTATTCATTATACTTCTAATAGGGTACAATCTTGTGGACTAACATCTACCATGGTTTTTCCCTAACAAGGTTTCCACATATAAAATCTTGGTGTTCATGTGTCTCTGGTGTGTTATTGATTTATGCTTGCACTGTTAATTATCAGATCTGAGATTTAAGGTTGATTAATATTGAATAATTTTGATTTTGGTAACAACTGATTCACCCCCCTCTTAGTTGTCTATCCTTGTTTTTCCAACAGCCCCCCTCCCACTCCTCCCCTCCCCTCCTAGTGGTCTTTGTGTTCCTTCAATTGGTATCAAAGTCTTAAATTCCCTATTAGAAATCTTTCTCCATCTTGGGTAGATTCTAATTTGTGAACACAATGGGTAAGCATGAATCCACTTCTATGAAATTACCTATGTTTTATGGCACTAATTATATCTTCTGGAGTAGAAGAAAGGAAACCTACTTTTCCTACCTAGGTTTTTGTGTATAGTTGATTGTTAAAAATGGTTATAATGTTCCCCAAACTCCTCTAGCTGATCCTGATGCTAAAAATGAATATGAGTACAATGCCAAAGCCAAGCATGCTATTCTTAGTGGATTATCTGATACTGAATTTGTCAAAGTTATGCACTACAAATCTATAAAACAAACTTGGGATAAGATACAATATATTTATGAAGGTGTTGAGAATGTGAAAGAAGCTAAATTACAAAATCTCAGAGCTCATTTTGAAGGACCAAAGATGAGGGAAGAGAAGAAGATTGTTGATTACCTACTAAGAGTGGATGAGATTGCTAATATTGTAAGAGTACTTGGTGAAGAAATTGATGATAATGTAATTGTTAAGAAAGTTCTAAGGTCATTAATAGTAAGATATGACACTAAAGTTGCTTCCATAGAAGAAGCTAGGGACTTGAAGACTTTCTCAATGGATGAATTATTTGGTTCATTATTAGCCTATGAAATGAGGACTGTGAGTGATAAACTTTCTAAAAGAGAAGCTACCTTCTACTTAGTGAAGAAAGGAAAAGAATTAGAAGAAAATTTTGATCAAGAAGAACCTAATTATGTTGAAGAAAATTTTGTCAAGAAACTAAAGAAAGGATCATGCAAGTATAAGAACAAGCTACCCTTTAAGTGTTTTAATTGTGGAAATATTGGACATTTTTTTGCTAAGTGGCCTTATGAGAAGAAGGAAGAAAATAATGAAGAAAATTTAACATAGATTTTGGTACCCACTTAGGGTTCTCTAACACTTCTATAGTTTTTCATCTAAAAGGAGAGAGGTAGGCCAAAATGCTAATGTTAACATTCAAAGATTAATGTGATGATGGTGTGAAATGTGTGTGGAATGTGATAATCTAAATGCATAAAACTGAAAAAGAAATGATTTATTGATGCTAATCCTAAGAAATGAAAATTCTTGGAAAACACAATGTTGTATGCAAAAGACCTAGAAATAATCATAGAAATGCAAATGAACTATGATACAAATGGAAAAGGAGAATGAGGTGCACCTGAAAACTCAAGAGAGATAAGACACAAATTTGGAATCTTGAAAAACTTGATATGGAAGCCAGCTGGGACACTTGTGCCAATTTGGGTGACTTAGTCCAGTTTTTGAGAAAATCTGTCAGAGTAGGTTTCTGATAAAAGGGTTCTCGAATTTACAAAAAACCCTTAAATGCATGTATAGTGGGACTAAGTCACCACTAATGGATACTTAGTCCACTTTGAGATTTTGGGAGATCTGAAGGTGCTCTCTATAGCTCTAGGTATGCTCTTCTGCTCCTGACAAGTTTTTGGATTTAAAACTGAAGAATCTAGTCTAAAAGTGTTCTCCAAGCCTCTTTTAGGGTTTTGACCACCTTGAAAGGCTTTGAAATTTTTTTGAATACTTTTCCATCTTGGTTCTTTGCCAAATCTACACACAAGACCTGCAAATCACACTAAGAGGGTAAACTAGTTGAATGTTAGGGATTGGGGGTTTGCCTTTGTCAAACCCCTTTTAGATAATCAAGTCAAATGATGAGACAAGATAATAGAGCATGAAATATGAAGTAATGGAGTTAATACCTTGCCATGATGAGATACCTCGAGTTGTTGTTGCAATGGAGGAAATTCAACCCTTGAATTCCATAGAGAGAAGTCTTGATGACTTAGAATTATCAAACCCTGTTGGATGTTGTGGTTGTCATTGATGTCAACACTATTAGCATTCTAATCTACTAGAGGTTGTATATGTCGAGGAGATTGAGAAAATTGTCAGAAATATAATTTAGGTAGCTAGTGGAGCTGAGAAGGTCAGAATGTTGGAATAATCTATGTATTGAAGATCTAAAGGTGCACTTCAAAGGGTTTGTTTTTTAACATTTCTAGTATGTTCTCCAAAGGTTTCAGAGGTGCACATAAATTTTTGTGGAATTTATGAAGATTTGTGTGCCTACAATTATTTAGTTTATGTAGATGGTGTTCTTAGTTGAAGTGGATGAAATTCTGGTAATCTCATGTGTTGCGCATGTATCTATGAAATTCATGGATGAGTCTAGATTGTACTCTATCCTTATTGTACATCCGTAGTGATTGAAGTGTTCAAGATCGAAGATTTTTCTGATATGTGCCCGAGTGTTCATGTTCTTGGCCGACATTGTGATGTTAGTGTGTTGCGAATCCATCAAGATTAATATTTCATTGTTTGGAATATTTGGAGATGTTTGTTTGGGTCCTCACTATGTTGTGACTAACTTGTGTTGGTGTGCATTGTAATTTATTTATGTATCTAGGCTGATAGTTGTAATTTATTCTTTATTTGTGGTTGTCTGACTAGTGGATGCAAATCTGTATAGCAGATATATATATGAGATTTTTTTTCTCATTTAGAAGAAATTCTCAAGTGTACAAGTGTTGTACAAGTGTGAATAAAGGTCAAATCATTCAGTGCAGAGTGTGGAAGAGTTTGAGCAGAGTGTGGAAGAGTTTGAGTAGAAGGGTGGAAGAGTTTGAAGAAGTTTTTTGGTGCCTAATTGGAACTGTCATCAAGCTTTTGCAGAAGCTATTTTCTCAGTTCATATTCAACAGATGGTTTTAATATAATTAATGTATGTAAGGAACTGATCCATCCCTTTAAGCAGTGTGCTCTAGGTAGTGTTCCTGAATGCAAGTGTATTCTCTTTTTATTCTCAATTATACTTCTAATAGGTTATAATCTTGTGGACTAACATCCACCATGATTTTTCCCCTAACATGGTTTCCACATATAAAATCTTGGTTTTCATGTGTCTCTGATATGTTTTTCTTATGCTTGCACTGTTAATTATTAGATCTGTGATATAAAGATTGATTAATGTTTCATAAGTTAGTTTTTGGTAACAACCGATTCACCCCCCCTCTCAGTTGTCTATCCTTGTTTTCCCAACAATTGGTATCAGAGCTAGTTTCTCTGAAAGAAGCTTAACAACTTGAGGTGATTTGAGATGGCATAATTTAAGAAGGATAGTCCTAGATTTGATGGTACAAACTACTCTCTATGGAAATTTAGGATGGAATGTCATTTGAGGTGCATTGGTGAACCTTTCTAGTAGATGACACAAATTGCATATAATATTCCTCTAAATGGTCTCTCCTCTGAAGATGAGATCACGCAAGGAGAAATTAATACCAGATCATTAGAAATACTAGTGAGTGCTTTGATAGATTCAGAAATGACAAATGTGATGGGATTGAAGATTGCATACCTGATTTGGAAAAAGTTGGAAACATTGTATGAAGGAGATTCACTAGTGAAAAGTGCTAAGCTACAAAGTCTAATAGGCAAATGGGAGAGCTTGAAGATGAGTGAAGATAAGAACACCACTTCCTACTTGCATAAGATAAATGAATTGGTGATTGATATTAGATGTGCCAGTGGAATTATGAATGGTGATGAAATTGTGGCTAAGATACTTAGATTTGTGCCCCCTTCCTACAAGACAAAAGATCATGCTATTGATGCAATTAGAACAGTGAAAAATATTACAAAAGACATGTTGATTGGGAAACTTGCTGCATTTGAGTTAAGTGAATTTGGTGAGTCTGCTCCTAAGGCCGAGTCTTCTTTCAAGGCTAATGTATATGGGAATAAGAGATATGATTCAGGAGAAAGTTTTTAGAGAACATCTTGATATGAAGATGAGATGAAGCGGATTGAAGATGAAGAAAGAGAAATGGAAGAATTAGAAGCATTGATTGTGAAAATAGAATCAAGAGTTCATGGTAAGTACAAAGGAAAGTTACCTATTAAATGTTTTTCTTGCAGTAAGATAGGTCATTTTTCTTCTAGATGTCTTGAAAGAGTTTCAAAGTATAATCCTAAGAACACTAGATTTCAAAGAAAGTGCTATTATGCTGAAGAAGGAGTAACTGATGAAGAATTTGATAAAGAAACTTGAAATGAAGATGAATGGGTATTTATTGCTATGAAATAAAATGGTCAGGTGTCCATTGAATCTGCTAGTAATGTGAATGTTGAGAAATATATTGCAGCCAAAGTTGAAGAAAAAGATGAGTGGGTAATTGATAGCGGATGCTCACATCATATGACTGGTGACAAAAGAAAATTTGTAAGTTTGGAAAACCATGATGGTGGTGTTGTGAGGTTTGGTGACAACACTTCTAGTGTGATTCATGGAAGAGACACTATTTATTTTGGTGGTAAGCACAATACTAATTATTTTCTTTATGTAGAAGGCCTAAAGCATAGTTTTTTGAGTGTTGGAAAAATGATAGACAAAGGATACAATCTGCAATTCAATAATAGTAAGTGTAAAATAACAAGAAGTTCAAGAAATATGATTGCTTCAGGAACAAAGACAAAAGGTAATATCTTTCATTTAAGTACTGCTAGTCAAAGTTGTTTGTGTGTTCCCTAAAATTCTATCCTATTTTAAATATGCAAATCTAACTAATATGCAATAATGGAAGAACACTAAGGTACACCTCAAGATTAGCCTAAGGAATGATAACACAAAGAAAGAAGATGAAATGAAGACAATAAACAATTATACCTTATTTTTTGTTGAATCCCTTGGTTGGCCCTTGATGTTTGAAAGCTTGTGTGCTCCTTGGTTGGCTATGGAAATGGTGCATGCAAGATGATCAATGTGATAAATGCAAGTGCTAATGGCTAATATGATGCTTGCAAATTGAGTGTGCAATTTGGTAGCATAAGGGTGCAAATGGCTAAGTGTTGTCAAACAAAATGACAAGAGTTTGGTATTAAATGTATAAGGTCCTCAAATGAGAGAAAAGAGGGGGTATTTATAGAGGGATTTGAATTCTCTAGAGAATTCAATGGTTGAGATTAAACCAACAAGGCCAAGATGGAGGGCTATGGTGAGTTGAGGACTCATAAGCCCTCACATCTTGACATGTGGAATGTGAGATGGCCGAAGATGAGATGATGTGGAAGTGAGGTGGAAGGAAGGTACATGATGTGGAGGAAGAACAAGTACCTTGGAAAAGGGATGATGTGACCTCTCAATGATCACATAGGGAAGAGGAGAATCTTGGGTGAATAAAAGTGAATTAAAAATTAACATGATTGGGAAATCTTGTGGATAAGACAGGGTTCCAAAAGGAGAGGTAGAAAGTACCTTGGATAAAACAAGGTCCTTAAAAAGGTAGGATTTTGACACATGTGAGTGATGTGACAAGTCAAAGGTTCTAGAAGACCTTGGCACATGTGAGTGATGTGACAAGTCAAAGGCTCTAGAACTTGCATGGGAAAGAGGAAAGTCTTGGAAGGATAATTGTGAATTAAAAATTTCTTGGGGGATGGGGTGTTAGGGTTAGATGACAGATATATAACAAGTTAAATGCATATTTGAACAATAAAATAGAGTAATAAAACACACATAGAAGACAACACAAAGAATTTAACATGGTTCACCCAATCTGGGCTACATCCATAAAACTACAACCATCTGATGATTTTATTATCCAGTGAAAAACCTATTACAATATTGTGAATAATGCCATGCTACAACTCTTCATCCCAGCCACTTATAACAAGCTTTTAAAAGCTCTCAGAAAATTTGGGTTTACAAAGTCGGCCTTTTTAAACATATCTGCTGGATTGTCATCAGTGTGTATCTTTTCTAGCTTTACCTGTCCATCCTCCAATACTAGTCGAATGAAATGATATCTCAGTTGTATGTGTTTGGTTTTAGAGTGCAAGGAAGAATTCTTTGCAAGATGTATAGCACTCTGGCTATCTGTAAAGAAGTGATTTTCAGCCTGTGTTTTTCCCAACTTTTCCATGAAGACTTGTAGCCATATTATCTCCTTTGTTGCCTCCGTTGCAGCCACATATTTTTCCTCTGTGGTGGATAAAGTAACCACCTTTTGCAACCGAGAAATCCAACTCACTGTTTTCCCACCAATTGTAAATACATAACTTGTGGTACTCCGCCTAGTATCTATATCCCCTGCCAAATTTGAGTCAACATAGCCTTTTAAATCTGTATTAGAGCCCCCAAAACATAAAAATATATTGGATCTACCTCTCAAGTACCTGAGAATCCATTTTGTCACATTCCAATGCTCAAATCTAGGATGACTCATATACCTGCTAACAATTCCTACAACATATGCAATATCTGGTCTCATGCATTCAATGGCGTACATTAAACTACCTATAGCTGAAGCATATGGTACGTTGGACATTTTTTTTTCCTCCTCTTGTGTCTTTGGACACATATCCATAGTCAATTTTACATAACTGGGCAAAGGTGTGCTGAAAGCTTTTGCATTCTCCATATGAAATTTTTGCAACACCTTTTCAACATAGTTAGCCTAAGATAAAAACAATTTCCTATTTTTCCTATCTCTTGTAATCTTCATTCCAAGGATTTGTTTTTATGCCCCCAAATCCTTCATAGCAAATGAATTTTCTAGCTATTGTTTTAACTCCTTTATGTGATCCATGTTAGACCCCGCTACAAGCATATCATCAACATATAAACAAAAAATAATAGAGCTATTTTCACCTAACATCTTAAAATAAACATAATGGTTTGAATTAGACCTGTTGTAGCCTTGCTCAGCCATAAAACTATCAAATTTAAGATACCATTGCCGAGGTGCTTGCTTCAAGCCATATAAAATTTTCTTCAATTTGTACACTAGTTTCTCCTTACCTTTGACCTCAAATCCTTGTGGTTGTTCCATATATATTTCATCTTCCAAATCACCATGAAGAAAGGCAATTTTAAAGTCAAGCTATTCTAAATGCAAATCTTCAACAACCACAATACTTAAAATAGTATGAATAGAAGTCATTTTAACAACTAGAGAAAATATTTCATTAAAATCAATACCCTGTTTCTGTGAAAATCCCTTTACAATTGATCTGGCTTTAAATCTTTTCATACCTCTATCCTCCTCTTTCACCCTGTAAACCCATTTTTCCTGCAGGCAACTTGCATAATTCCCAAGTTTTATTTTCCAACAAGGATTCCATTTCTTCTTCCATTCCATGCTCCCACTGAACCTTGGTATCCACTTGCATAGCTTCGTGATAACATTCTGGTTCACCAACATCAATTAATAAAATAGAATACAAAGAGGGAGAAAATCTTTCTGGAGGTCTACTTATCCTTGAAAATCACCTAACATTCACTAGAGTTTGTGGTATTTCTTGTTGTTGTTGTTGCAGAGCATGAGGAACCATTGGAAAATTGTTGTTTGTAATATCATCCAACACTACATAATCCTTTTCTATCTTCTCATGCTGCTACAATAGATCTTTGTACAACACTTTCTCATTGAATATCAAATCTCTATTTCTCACAATTTTATTATTTTCAAAATCCCAAAGCCTATAACCAAATTCATCAATGCCATATCCAACAAATATACATTTCTTTGATTTTGCATCAAGCTTGGTTCTATTTTTCAGAATCTATATGTGCAAATGCTTCACAACCGAAGGTTTTGAGAAAAGAATAACTCACCTTCTTACTTATCCATGCTTCCTCTGGAATACCACAACCCAAAGGATTAGATGGACCTCTATTAATTAAATAAAAAATAGTGTTTACAGCCTCTTCCCACATGTTTAAAGGCAGCCCATCATGCAATCTCATAGTTCGTGCACACTCCATTATTGTTCTATTCATGTGCTCAACCACTCCATTTTCTTGTGGAGTCCTTGGAACTATTTTCTACCTATGAATACCATTAGAGGAACAATAATCTTCAAACTCTTTGCTGTAATACTCACCACCATTATCAGATCTGAGACATTTTATCTTTTTACCTATCTCATTCTCATCCAAGCTTCTCCAGTTTTTAAAAGTTGCAAATACATTTGATTTATGCCTAAGGAAATAAATCCATACCTTCCTAGTTGCATCATCAACGAATGCAACATAATATTAAGAGCCACTAATAGAAGATACCTGAGCTGGTTCCCATACATCCATATGCACAAGCTCCAATTTCTCATCTTCCTTTTGTTTCCCATCCTCGAGAAAACTAACTCTCTTTCATTTTCCATAAACACAACTTTCACATAAATCCATATTAACACATTTTAGACCTGGTAAAACATTCTTTGAATGAAGTAATTTAATATCTTTTGCACTCATATGCCCAAGTCTATTATGCCATAGTGTTGATCCAGAATCCACAGTAACTATCTAATTTTCTACTTGCTGAACTGCAACAATTGTTCATGAACATTGATTTTTATCTGCAATAGCTAAAGTAGTAGGAACAATATGACCTATACAAAGATATAAGGTGCCTACTTTCACAACTTTTGCTACCACTAAGGCACCTTTTGTAAATTTCCAATTTTTATCACTAAATGTAACAACACAACCTTCATCATCTAGTTTCTCTACAAAAATTAAATTTCTTTTTAACTTTGGAACGTGTCTTACCTCATGTAGTAGCCAGTGATTCCCATTCTGCAACTTGATTTTGATTCTTACATTTCCAACAATCTGACAAGGTTCATTATCTCCCATATAAACCAACCCAAAATCCCCTTGGACATAATCAAGAAAATAATTTCTATGGGATGTAGCATGAAATGAAGCCCCTAATCTAATACCCAATAATCATCAATATTGTCAAGGGAAAGAATCAAAGCATCCTCATCAAATTTATTACTTACCACATTTGCCTCTTTATTTCCTTCCTTTTTGTCTTCTTTTTTATTTTTCTGAGACCAACAGTCTTTCTTTAAATGACCTGGCTTACCACAGTACCAACAATCCCTCTCATCTCTAGATTGGGACCTTCTATCCCTTGATTTTCCTTGTGACTTCCCATGACTTCCAAAATTGTTTCCTCTCTCCTTTGTTCCGCCCTTTCTTTCTACATTCAAAACACTTCCTGATGTGGATGTTCCACCTGAGCATTTCCTACAAATTTTCTCGCTCAAAGTAACACCAACAACATCATCAAACTTCAATGTATTCGAACCAGAAACATAATTACTAACAGCCATTACCAAGCTATTCTAGCTTTCAGGCAAAGAACACAAAATCAAAAGAGCCCTAACTTCCTCATCAAAGTTTACTTTTACAGAAGTTAATTGACTGTTATCTATCTTAAACTCATTTTAATGATCAGTAACTGACCCACCTTCTACCATTTTCATATTAAAAAAATGCTTCATAAGAAATACCTTATTTGAAGCGGAAGTATTTTCATATAACTTCCCTAGGGTTTCCATCAACTCTTGAGTTGTCTTTTTTATTGTAATATTGAATGCCACTGATTGTGCCAAGCATAAACGAATACTACCAAGTGCCTTTCTGTCCAAAATATCCTAGTCCTCATCTGACATTGTTGTGGGTTGCTTGGTTTTCCCTTCCAATCGCCACCATAAATCCTTCTAATAGAGGTAGTCCTCCATCTCCATCTTCCATAACTGGTAGTTCTTCCCATTGAACTTCTCAACCTTAAACTTACCCTCGTCTACCATTGCTCCCACTTAACCGCGAGACTCCCACTCAACCGTGAGACTTTCCTACAGATGATAATAAAAAAACAACCCACTCTAATACCACTTATTAGGGTTAGAAGGAAGATATATAACAAGTTAAATGAAGATTTGAACAATAAATTAGAGTAATAATACACACATAGAAGACAACACAAAGAATTTAACGTGGTTCACTCAATCTAGGCTACATCCACAAAACTGTAGCCATCCAGTGATTTTATTATCCAGTGCAAAACCTATTACAATATTATGAATAATTACATGCTACAAATCTTCATCCCAACCACTTATAACAAGATTTTAGAAGCTTCCAAAAAATTAGGGTTTACAAATTTGGCAAGGATACATGAAGAGTGTACAATACTAAAAAGTGTATAGTATAGCATGATCAATCACCACATACCAACATGGGGAGAGTTGACCAAGGTACTAATTAGGATTAACTGATTAGTGATTAAAATATGATTAGTGACTAACGAAGGTTAAGAAGCCAACTTGCAAAATTTGGAGGATGTGAGATATGTTAATCAAGGAATAGACATGTGCACATCTCTAATGATGAGATTAGAAGATGGATTAAGATTAAGGAAAAGGATGTGACATGTGAGGAATTAAATAAATTTTATATTTATTTAATTCATTTGGTGAAAAGGAGAATAAAGGTAAGGTATTTAATTATTAATTAAATACCTTAGGGATTTAGAAGAATTAAGGGTATTAATTAAATAATAGTGATATTACTTAATTAATGCAAATAAGAGGATATTAGATGAAAAGCGATAAATTTTGACAAATGCAAGTGTCCAAATTTAGGTTCCTATAGTTTTCCCATCTTTGAGATGGTGTTACGAAGTAGCATAATTTCAAAGAATATTAGAACATAGAACCTGAAAGAAGACGGTTAGATTGGAAAAGATGCCCTAGTCATCAACAGAGTGACTAGGAAGAAACATGAAGATTAGGGATTGAGGATGCCCCCTCGAGAGGACATGTGGGTTCAAGAGAACATGGGTGTTCTCTCAAAATGGATGAGATGATGAAAGGGATATGAGGATGATGATGCCAAGTGATGAATAAGAAAGGATGATAAGCGATGGGAGATGGGGAAGCACAAATGAATTCCAGGACAAATATGATGTTGCCCCAGTTAAGCTACAAGCCAGGATGGATTGATGGTTTGATGGAGTGTTGTTGATAAGGGAATGATATATCCCAGAACAACACAAGGATAGGGAAGGATACATCTTGATGAGGATGAGGATGAGTGTTGTTGACAATGGAAGGATACATCCCAAAACACTACCAAAGGATAGGGAAGGATACATCCCGATGAGAGTGTTGTTGATGAGGGAAGGATACATCCCGTTGATGATGATGATGATGAGGGGGTTAAGGCTGTAGCAAGGCTAGGAAAAATACCAAAGATGTGTTTGTGCTAGGGTGAATGGGTTAGGATTGGATTGGGATGTGAGATGGATGAAAGGAATAAAAAGGATGGGGGTCAAGATGCATAGAAGATGATAGAAGAGATTATGATAAGAGATTAAATGGACAAGGGAGGGATATTGATGAAGGATTATGGATTGGTGGGGGATGTTGATGGATGAGAGGATAAGGGATGCATGCAATATGATGGAATGGAAAATGAAATGCAATCCTAATGCAATTTTCCATCTTTAGAGCACTGATTTTTGCTATAGCATAAGGCACCGAGCGTCAGGGTATGTAAACCAAGATGTATTAGTGTCCAATGCATAAAAAAACACAACAGACAAGAAGGATATTCCAACACCCAAAAGTTACAAATACCTTGGTCCGGCCAGGTATTGGAATAACCACAAACACAAAAGGATGCCCCAGCATCACACAAGACCATAGGAGTCTTGGTGGGTACTATGCAGGACAACCGAGAAGACAAAAAAAAAGAAAAGATCAAGATATGCCCCCATGTTTACTAGTCAAAACACACCATGATATGATAGATCAAGGCGACCATGACAAGTGATGATAGGGAACTCAAAGGATAAAAAAAATCCAAAATCATCAAAAGATCATATTCAAATTTCAAATGTCCTTTTCCATAGGATCAAAAGGATGGATGGGATTGATGCGGTCTGTTAGGAAGGATACATCTTGTTGAGACCAAATATGGAGGGTAAATTGGTTGACCAATATGATGTAGGATATCGGAAAATGATTGGATCTCATGTGATTAATGACCTTTGTTTGTAAGCACCAGCTAGGATAGGGACATACTTGACGACACAACAAGATGATAGGATGATAGGATGATAAGATGACAAGACAATATGACTAACACACCCTAAAGACCTAGGGGCTCGAGGGTTGATCAAATATCAACCTTGCGTACATGAAAGCGTAGAGCCCTCTTAGTTCGATAAAAGACCATGGATAAAAGTGGAAAGAGGATAATGGAGAGCATGATGGAGGATGCAATACCCTAGGGGTAGACGAAATGATTTAGCCTTTCCTACGTAAAAGTGCAGGGGCAACATAGTTTGATACAAGGAAAAATACAAACAATGGATAGAGCCCCGCAGGTGGATCAAATGATTGACCTTGCCTACATGAAAGTGCAGGGGCAATGTAGTTTGACACAAGACCAAAGATAGATGATCGAAGATGATAGGAAAAACAAAAGATAGAGCCCTGGGGGCAGATCAAATGATCGACTTTGGCTACGTGAAAGCACAAGGGCAACATAGTTTGAAACAAGACCAATGACAAACAACAGATAAGGGATGATGAGATGACCATGATAAATGGATAAAAGAATGGAGCTGATATGATAAGCCATGATATGCCGTGCAGATAGGATGGGTGATATGTTGGATGTGGGTTAGGTGAAGCTCAAGGATGCGATAGATCATTAGAATATGGATTGGGAAGGTGAGACGATGGATAGATGAGTGATGAAGATATGAGAAAGATGTGGGAAATAGATAGGAATGATGAGAGGGAGGTAGCAGGGCATTAGATTGCATGGGGGTAGACTATAGCTAGATACCAATGACAAGGGATTATGAGATATGAGTAAAATAGATGGATGGACAAAGATGGGGAGATAGAAAGATGCTAGGATAGGTGGATAGAGGGATCAGGAATTGAAAGGATGGAATGGATTATTAAGATAGGGAGATGGGAAGAATTTTTAGATAGAGGGATGTGTAGATAAGGATGAAAGGAGGAAAAAGGAATAGTGGATGAGAGCTTAGGAAGATAAGGATTTGGTAGATGGAAGAGATGACTGGAGGGATAAATGGATGG
>CM021103.1:701472426-701493316 GCA_007115665.2 Sequoiadendron giganteum
TCATGATTCCTTGGATGTCATGTGAAAGGGATGTAGAATTAGGTGGGGTGGTGGGAATGGATGGAGAGCTAGGATTAAGGATTGGTGGATTAGGATTAGACATGGGGATGGAAATGGATGGAGGATTAGGGATTGGTGGATTAGGATTAGATGAGGGGATGGGAATGTATGGAGGACTAGGAGAAGTTGGAGGGGATGGGAATGGATGGTGGATTAGGATTGTATGTAGAACTAGGAGGAGATGGAAGATTATGATTAGATGAGGAGATGGAAATGGATTGGGGACTAGGTGGGTTATGTGTAGAGGGAGGATTAAGATATAATGCAATGAAGGGGGGAAAGACATAAGAGGATGTGGATGATGTAGATGCTGGATTAGGTTGGGATGGTGGGTAATAGTAAGAAGATGTGGATGTGCGATTAGGATAGGGGGATGTGAAGGTTGGATTAGGATGGGAAGATTGGGATGGTGGACTAACATAAAAGGATTTGGGTGGATTTATGTAGGAGGACATAGATGGAGGGTTAGGATAGCAATATGTGGATGTTGGACTTTTCAGATAGGGATATTGTGATGGTTGATGATGATAAGGATAGGAGTATGGTGATGGTGGATTGCTATAGGGGGTTGTGGATGTTGGATAAGATAGAGGTGGAGAGGGAGTAAATGATGAATATGTCGATGGTCAGGATGTTGGATATCCCTTGTCAAGGGTAGCATAAGGATTGTTAGTAGATGCGAATGAAGGCATGGTGGGATAGTTTAGAGGAGTAGTTGGATTTTGGGAGGCGATTGGAGAGAGCTTGATAGCAATGATAGCATCAAGGGGATCTATATAACACTCTTCATGATCAACAAGACTTTCATTATCGTCATCAACGTAATTAGGATTTCCCCTGACTATTATTATTGGTCATGCGAGAGGGGGATAAGGATTCATGATGGATACAAAATGGATATGGATTGATAAGATGGAGGGAAATAGATGATGGGATGATAAATAGGATGGATTAGAGGAAGATGCTCATATTTGGATGATGAGATGAGGGAACGACACTTGAAATGGGTAGATAGATACTTAGAATGGGTGAATGGATACCTGAAGTAGGAAAACAAAAATTAGAATGGGAAAATAGGTTGTCGAAAGGGGTGAACAATTGGTCGAAAAGAGGGAATGATCAAAATGAGAAAATGATCTCGGAATGGATGGATGGATGGTTGAAATGAGTAAACAGGTCCCTCAGACAAGGGAACAACAATCAGAACAAGAAAATCGGTTGCTGAAATGGGAGAAGAACTTCACGGAATGGGTGAACAGTTGGTCAGAAAGAGGGAACGATTGCTCAGAATGAGAAAATGGATACTCAGAATGGATGGATGGATGTGTTGGGTCTCAAAAATGCAGGTTTTAACTAGAAGAATTTTCCAAGTTCTTACAACACTTTTGGCCAACGTACAAGGCCAATTACCCAATTGAACCTTCTACTCTTTAGGTTCTGCTAGACCCAGGTGGGTGAACCTATGTGAAAAAATACAGATTTGAAATGTAATTCTTGCTAAATAATCTATCCACAATGGCAATTAGGATTGGATAGACAAAAAGACTACAACAAAACCTACTACACAAAAGGAAAGATTTGAATAGATAACTTGTTGTGAATTCTACCCTCTAGGATGTGGCAAATCAGTGCATTCTATCTATTGGCCAATGGAGTCAAAAATAACAACGATTCAAGGTGTTTCCCTCTCCAACTTAATTCAAGTTGTTAGGAATATTTAAAGTATGAAATTCTATGACCGACATATTATTTCACCCAATTTATGGCTTGCATAAATTATGCTTGAATTTTTTCCTACTAGGTTCTTCTTTAATCATCCAATCAAAATCCTAAAATCACTGTGACTTATCTAAAAGAATTTAGTTCTGATTTGCAAATAAATCACACAAAGTGAAAAAATGCACTGTGATAAATCAAAAGTGTACTTGTTATCTTGAATGAAATGATTAAAAAATTACTAATTGGAGACAACTAGATAGGAAATTCAAAAAATTGTAACATCCCAACAATCGAACTCAGAAAATATTTCACCAGTGTATATATATTTTCTCCATTACACCCTGTTTCAAGAAGGACTGTTCATCATTTACATCCCAATTCTGTTACTGTTTTTTGAAAAAAATTCTCCCCCCTGTTAACAGAATTTAAAAAATATTTATACCATGAAATCTAAGGGTTGTGACCCTTCATTTGTTCTGGTATAACTATTTACATCATGGCAGAAATTAAAACATTTAATTTCATTGCCTTATCAGAATATTAAATGTTTTAAACTATAGTCCAACATTTGATTTTTCTTTTATATTTTTCCCACCTTCATTTCACTCTATCTTTACAACCCTTTACATTTCACTTTATATTCATTGTTGCGCAACTACTTTATGTTTACCGCTCAACCGCGGGTTTCATTTCTGCTCCTGGTGGTATGGCGGTGAAGGTTCCTCGCAGCTATCTCCATTGTTTACCACCTTACTATGGTCTGCATTTTACCTATTGGCAATTGCACGGTATTTGAATTTTCTCCCACTACCTTACTACGGTCTTTGTCTCTCTCTTCGATGGTATGGCAGTCTTAACTATCATGGTCTTCTCCCCATTGTCACCGTAGTCTCTGTTTGAACTCCTTGTGGTTGAGCAGTAACTACTCACTAGCTGCCACACTCAATGTCCTCGCCGTTATCTCTGCCCACTACTTGTTCACCACACTACCATGGTCACTAGCTTAACTGCTAGTGGTACCGTAATAGCCACTCTACAAACCACCACCAGCTTCCCAACCTTTATTGAGGTCACCACGGTCTTCTCATAGATCGGTGGCGGTACTATGGTGATTGTCTTCACTGTTGTTGCCTCCTTGCTGACTGTTTACCGTGTCACCACGACCACTTTGAAGACCACACATGGTAGAGCGATAATAGTCATGTGACTGTGCTTTATTCATCACCACCATAACTTGGGCCCCTTTGTAGGAGGCCGCGGTATAGTGGTAAATAACATAAGGAGTGAATATCAAAGGAGCGGTATAATGAATTTTAGCATTTTGGATAGCGAAAGTGAATTTTTTATGAGAAAGATAGGAAAATGAAGGGATTTAAATCGAGAAAAATAATAGGGTTTTTATGAAAAAATTAGGTTCTAATAGTGGCTCTTGTTGGGGATGAGTGGTTGTGCAATCACTACAAAAATCTAGAATGCAACTGGGAGAGTAGACCAAGCAAAAGGATATGAAAAAATGAAGGCTCCGAAAAATGGAGGGAATGAGAAAGTGAAGGATATGGAAGATGGAAAGTGGAGCACGGAGAATGGAAGGTGAAAATGACCCTCAGATACTGTACATGGAAAGAAAGCAATGCTTTCAAAAAGAGAATTTCTAAGAATGTCCATGTACTGGAAAACCTAGACCCTTCAAAATTCATAAACTACTATGCATGGAAAATAATACCTAAAGAGGGTTATTAGGAATTGTCCATGCACTAGCAATCCTTAACCCTCTACTGATCCTCAAGAGAAGAAATGCTTCAGGAACTACCCATGTACAGGTAATTCCTACTCCTCTCCAGACATGTTCTGCAGGAATAAGAATCTTCACCTCCTTTATGAGTTATCATAAAAGGGCCAAGCCATAAAGCTTCAAACTTGCCATGCTTCCCCTTCTCCTGACACCGAGCATTCCACATCAATACCAAGTCATCTTTTTCAAATTTTCTCTTCTTGGCCTTTTTATCAAAAAGGTATTTCATTTGTGACTACAATTTCACATTCTGCTTCTGAGCCACTCTTCTCACTTCATCAAGCTCTACAAGCTACTCCATTCTCTCCTCCATTGGATTAGAAATATCCAAGTCTTCTTGCAGAAAAAATTTATAGACTGGAAAAATATTCTACAATGGCATCCTAGCTTGTGTCCCATACACCAATTCAAAAGGAGATTTTCTAGTTTCCTTTTTCACTGTAATCCTATCTGCCTAGACAACCAATCTTAACTTTGAATCCCATGCCTTTTTATTTGTATCCAACATCCTCCTTACTATCTTCAAAATATTTTTATTGCTTGATTATGCCTGACCATTGGCCTATGGATGATATGGGGAAGAATAAGAGATATTAATGCCATATGTTTTGCAAAAATCTCTAAAATCATCAAATCTAAAACACATCCCATTATCTGTGATCAATCTGACTAGGGTGCCAAATCTGGTTATAACATTCTCCATCAGAAATTTCATCACCACTTTGCTTGTTGCTTGCTTAGTTGGGGCAACCTCCACCCACTTAGTAAAATAATCTATGGCCACTAGTATCCATCTGTGTCCTCCACTTGATCTTTCCTGTATTTCTCCAATGAAATAAACTCCCCATTAGTGAAAAGGTGCTTCTACCTCCAAGGGTCTAAGTAGCAATGCTCCTTGATACTTCAACTTCCTTGAGAATTTATGACAAGCCTCACATTTCCTCACATATGCAAAAGAATCATTGAATACCCTAGGCCAATAATAACCAGCCCTGAGAATCTTTTGTGTAGTAGTCTTAGCAAAATAATGACCTCCACATACCCCTTCATGCATTTCTCTCGAGACATATCTTTCCTATGATTCATCTAAACATAATAGCAATATACCATCCCTATTTTTCCAAAACAAGTCCCCTTCTATAAAAAAATATTTAGAAGCCTGCAACTTCAAATTTATCCTTTGATTATCATTCAGCCCTTCAGGGAACTTCATGTGTTTCAAATAATACATCACATTTGTATACCATGGAGTATGCTCAATACTTGCTATGACCTCTTCCTTACCTTCTACATTGCAGATTTGGTTTGCTTCAATGTTTGTTTCTGCTATCAGCCTGGCCAAACCTTGTCCTCTTACCAATTTGGTAATCTAAATCTCCATATTGAACTCTTGGATTTTGTTAATGCATCTGCATCTCTTCCCTGCCACTTTTGTCTGCACTAGGATATCCTTCATAGTTGCATGTGGGACATAAGCAATTACCCTAGCTCCAACAAGGTAAGGCTTGAAAGCATTTGCTGCTTTGACCAGTGCATAAGCTTGTTTTTCCATAATATCATACTTCAATTCTAACCCCTGCAAAGAGTTACTGAAAAAAGAAATAGGTTGCTCATGACCTTCATCATTTTTTTGCAACATAACATCAGCTATGGTGTGAAATGAAGCAAAATAAAAAAATCTAAAATGGTTTAGTAAAATTAGAGGACTTCAAGATAGGGGCTTATTTGATAGCTCTTTTTATAGATATGAAGGCATCCATAGCTTCAACATTCCAATCCAACTTTTCTCATTTTTTCAACATCTTAGATATAGGTTTAACAATCTCTACAAAGTTGAACACAAACCTCTTAACAAAATTAATTTGGCCAAAAAATGATTGGATGGCTTTGATGGTTTTGGGAATGGGAATTTTATCTATGGAATCTACCCTTTCAGGATCTATCCTAATCCCATCTTTTGACACAATATGGCCCAAAAGTTTACCCTCTATGACAGCAAAATGACAATTTTTAGGATTAAGACTAATACCTATACACATCTAAAAATGGTCACAATTGATCGAACCTGTTAATTAGTTAAATATGAATTATTTAATTAATGTTCTTAAGTCATCTACATATAAATAATTTTAATTATTATTTATATTGTTCATTTTCCAATTCTTCTAATTTAATTAAATAAATAAAGTTTATTTAATTAATGCTACCTTCCTCTTAATTAATTAAATAGATTTTATAATTTATTTACATTAATTATCACAAGTTTAAATTCCAAATTTAAATGATATTCTTCATTCCACATTTAATTAAATAATTTCAATATTTAATTAAATCATTTTCCAAATTTCCCACTCTTCTCACAAAATTAAATATTCTTAATATTTAATTAAAAGGTTTTTTCTCTTCTCACATAATTAAATATTTTTAATATTCAATTAAAGCCTTTTTATTTCTCTCACACATAATTAAATATTTACTTATTTAATTATGAGAGACACCTTTCAATTGTCTCTTCATTTCCATCTGTCTCTCAGAATTCCATCTCCTTTTCGAATTCTCGATCTCTCACCGTTCATTTCAACAGGTTTGAACTCAACCATCGATCTTGGCCAATTGAATTCCTACCTTCAAAAATCTATAAATACAACCCTTTCGTGAGTTGAAAAGGACCTCGAATCTCAGATTTTCATGGTAGTTACTATAGTCGCATCTTAGCATTCATAGCATTTCAATTTTCATAGTTTAATCTTGTAGCAATGCATATGCATTTTTATTAATCTCATTCTCTCAAGTAGCCAATTCTACAAGCTGATGTTTTAAACAACTGAGAGCAAGCATCTTGAAACGAATCCTTGGAGATAGAGGACAATGGACGAATTTGAAGAAACTGTGGTTTAGATTTTGCATTTACTTTCTTTAATTCAATTTCTTCAATCTAATGTTTCATTGGTGTATTAGTTTAGATTTAATTTGATTTACACATTCTAACGTACACATTTCTGGCGCCCACCGTGGGGCCTAGCCCCACATTTAATTTTTCTTTTTGCAGAACTTTTCTGGTAGGCGATGGACAAAAATCGCGTTTTGGCACATATGACTCTTGGTTCGGCACATACATGCAATTTTTCAACACATAGACGACCTGTTTTGACCCATACATGACCTGTTATGGTGCATAGACACTCTATTTTGGCGCATACGTGGAATCTTTTGGTGCATAGACACTTTGTTTCGGCGCATATGTGGGATCTTTCGGTGCATACATAACCTGTTCTAGTGCATACATAACCTGTTTCGGTGCATACAGTTGTAAAAATTTAAAATTCTGATTCCGATGCAATCCTCGAACAGGATTTTTTTGATGTTATTTTTAACAAAATGAACCAATCCTAGGGTAGACATTTAAATATGAATTAACCAATCCTAGGATAGTCACCAAACATAAATTTTCTATTGGTTAAAATGAAAATCATGATTTTAGTGAAGCAACATCTTCACTTAGAATAGAGAATTTGTCGATTTGAGGACTTAAAATTGAACCATTATTGTTTGTTGTGATTGTGGGTAATAGGTCTATGCTCTCCCCTTAACTGGGTGATCAAAATACCAGACTTACCTTTTATTTTATGCAATTTAATGTTTTATTACATCATTCAGAAGGTCTACTCTTGTGGGAAAAAATACTCACCCAAGAGGAATGACCTAAGTGGGAACACCTAAAGCCAAGGTTTCCAACCCACTTTAATCAAAAGCAAGTTGTTGATGAAAATCCAACTTGACAGTAGTGCGCAGGATAACCATCCCCAAAACCTTTGTTCTAAAGGTTGGGAGGTCTCTCAAGGGAGTATATCTATTTGCCACACTGAACGGATACCCTTACTACAAACCATAGTGTAGAAAGCCAATCGTGTCAGTATCCAAACATCATTTTAATCACGGTGCAAGGGGAGGGAAGAATCTGCCCCTAAGACACTCACCATATAGTCACCACAGATTGTTTGCTCAAGGGATTCAGTATCCACTTCCATCACTTTGAGTACGCACTTGGAAAAGACAAAAACATGGGTGCCCTCTAGGGGGTGACAAGGCTGTGTGAGTCGACGCGATTTTAAGTTATGGGTTGTGATTACTATGATGACCTATTTGACAACTAAGAGTGAGTCTACTTGGAATGCTTATTTTGTTCAAAACCTATGAAAATCTCAAGAACATACACTCTTTGTTTAGATTTTAGGATTAACAAAACAACTATCTACTTCTATGCTGTGTTTTTCACATTTAAATCAGATTAAGATCATCCAAAACATGAAAATTTTATCAAACTGTCAAAACATGTCGATCTCAAAAGTAATTTAGTGTATCTCGGGTCTGTTTCAGTGCATTTGTGCTCTGTTTCAACGTATTTGTTCTCTATTTCAGTGCATCTATGCTCTATTTTGGCGCATCTGTGCTCTGTTTTAGCGCATCTGTGCTTTGTTTCGGTGCATCTATGCTCTATTTCAACGCATCTATGCTTTGTTACAGTGCATATGTGCTCTATTTTAGTGCATTTGTGCTCTATTTCAGCACATCTGTGCTCTGTTTCGGCGCATCTGTGCTCTATTTTGGCACATTCAGTCTCTATTTTGGCACATCTATTTTTCGAGCCTAGGTGATTTTTTTGACTTTCAAAAATCAAGTTTTATAGGTCTAG
This sequence comes from Sequoiadendron giganteum, assembly GCA_007115665.2. Classification (NCBI taxonomy): domain Eukaryota; kingdom Viridiplantae; phylum Streptophyta; class Pinopsida; order Cupressales; family Cupressaceae; genus Sequoiadendron; species Sequoiadendron giganteum. The sequence goes on from CM021103.1 coordinate 701,480,691, forward strand.
TCTTTCCCATGCTCAGAGTTTGGAAGTCTACAACATTTTCCAAGAAGTCCTTACAAAGAAAGATTAGAAAGCCCAAGAAGTTTCTCAGTTACAAGAAAGTGTTGAAGAAAAGGAAATTTATCAAAGTCGAAAGGTCCTGCTTGAACACATAACCTTTATTCATCGATATCACGACTATATTAGAGGTTTCACTGATGATTATGCTGTAGAACCCTTGTATTCAAGAGCTTTCTTTCAAAGAAGAGCCCTTTCTCAAAGGCATAACCACAGTCAGCGTATTCATCCTTCTTATATTCCCCAACCTGCTATTACGTACGCTACTCGTCCAAATCAAATTCTGCAATAGAGAACTCAAGCACATTAGGCATCCAGTAAATTCATCTCTCTACAAAGCTAAGATCAAACTTCACAAAAGTGCAAAAATCATCTTTATTTTTGGATCTTTGGTTTAATTCCCGCAAGCAAGATTTTCATCCTTTCAATCAAGGAATCACGAGTTAAAGATTAAAAATCTTTTAAGTCATAGAATCTTCTTTCTATCTTAACTTTCATCACCATTGCACTATTTCATTCCTTTGATCAAAGTTAGTAGGATTTGAGTAAAGCTTATGCTTGTCGCCATGAGATCTCGAAAGCATATAGAAAAAGATGAAAGTACAATGAGCAAAATGGGTGATAATAGCGAGAGGGAGGAAAACCCCTTTAATACTTCAAATACTGAGGAATTAACGGAAGAAAAGCTTCAAGAAGCAGAACAGGATCCTCAATTCCATACTCTTATGGAAAAGATTTTAGAAAGAAACAAGGAAAGATACTTTCTTTCTTTAGCTATTCAAGGAGCCAAGTTACCTGCCGATTTTGACACGGAAGGGATTAAAGAAAATCCTGAAACTCCTCTTGATGATTTTAGTGCCCTTACTCAATAGATCAAGGAATTACAAGGGCAAATAAAAGAAATGCAAGGGGGAGCACCAAAGAAGTATGTTTTGGAAGAAATATGTCCTTATCCATTTGATAGAAATCTTTGAATGATTCCTTTTCCAAAACATTGTGAAATCCCTAAGTTTGATAGATATAATGGGAAAACTGACCCCATTGAGCATGTAAGGGATTTCGGAAATATGAGCTTAGAATTTGCGCATGAAGATACCTATCTAATGCAATTGTTTCCATGAAGTCTAGGTGGACAATCCATGGAGTGGCTTTCAAAGATCACTCCCCCTATAAAAACCTTTGAAGAGTTGATAAATAAGTTCATATCACAATACTCTTACAACATTCAACACTAGGTAACCATGCTTGATCTTTGTAAGATAAAACAAAAGGTAGGGGAATCTTTCACTACATTTTTTCAAAGGTGGAGAAGAATGTTTGCTAGGTACTCTCATCCTATTCTGGAAAAGGAAAAGATGGAGATCTTCATCGATAGTCTTAATCAAGAAATGAGTTATAGACTAAACCTTCATTGTCCTCCATCATTTGAAAAATTGACTGAAAATGCAATTACTATTGAAGGTGCATTGATCAAGCGTGGAGTTCTAAAACTTGATAAAGAGGGTTCAAATTCGTACAACAACAACAACAACAACCATAATAACAGCAATGACAAGTCACAATTTTGGACTCGAAATAAAAATGTTGTAAATGATGGGGTCATAGGTGCTAACAATGTGAATACGCAGCCCATTGTTCTTAATGTGTTAGGTGTTCAACATAACAATAATACCGAAAATTCTAGCACCCAAGGCAATGTTTCTAATCAAGGAAACACAACTAACACTCGTGGAAATAATTTTGGCAATAATCAAAATTCAAATGTGCCTAGACCATCATACTTTTCAAATCGACGGAGTTTCACTCCCTTGGGCCAATCTTTGGAATCCATTCTCAAAGAGTTATTGAATCAAAATGCTATTACATTGCCACAACAAAGAGACTATGAACCTCGAGTTAAACCACCATCGTGGAATGATTCACACTTCTGTGATTATCATAGATGCAAAGGTCATAAGACAAACAGTTGCCAAGGGTTGAAGAATATTTTTCAAGATTTGATTGATAATCGTACCATCACAGTTGAAGGACATAATGTCAATAATGATCATCAAGCATTCAGAAATCCCCTCCCTAATTATCACAAAGAGGAATCCTTGAGTGACAAGGGAAAGAATGTTAATAACATCCAGGACATTATTATCAATCATATCTATACTGATGACCCTCAAATTAATGATATTCGAATCAAAGGTAAGCCAGAATATCGAGAGGTCAATGTTATGACAAGGGGGCAAGCCAAGATCATTGTCAAAGGTGGCTCATCTAAAGTAGCAATTCCCCCTCCAATTCAATACAATTTGGTTGATCAACTACGAAAAACATCAGCCCAAATTTCTATCTTGGAACTTCTAAAGCTATCACCTGCACATAAGGACATTCTGGAAAAGGCTCTCATCGATACAACTATATCTCCTAATCTAGATACCGATAAATTCCAAGCCAAGGTGGGACACTTGTCCTCCAACACATGTTTATCTTTTTCTGAAAGAGATGATTCATCCATAACTCATCCACATAATTCATCACTTTATTTAGAAGTTATGGTTCACAAAGCCCACATTAGACATGTTCTTATAGATGGGGGATCCGGATTAAATATTTGTACTTTAAAATTGGTCCTAGCTTTGGGATATTCAGTAGACTCTATAGATCCATGGACGAAAGTTACAATCAAAGCCTATGATGATGAGGAAAGGACTTCCAAAGGTCTCATCATGTTACCAATCAGAGTGGGACCTATGGTGAAGAATACTTTTTGTCAGGTTCTCGATCGGGATCTAACCTATAACATACTATTGGGTCACCCATGGATCCATGACATGCAAGCTATTCCATCTACTTATCATCAATGTCTAAAGTTTCCACATGATGGGCAGGAAGTAACAATACCCACTAATCACAATAGCAGTCAAACTTGTTCTAACATAAGAGCAACTCAAGATACATTTGTCCCGCATAATAGAGAGGCTTTGACCATCTCTACCTCCAAAAACAAAGAACAAGTGCAAGAAATGATAAGCAATTTTTGTACCAAGTTACAATTAAAAGACAATGGGGTGGGAGAATATTCTTTATCTCTCTCTAATCTACCCCTATCACCAAGATCTCATGGTCAGCCGTCAACATCTACACCGCAAGCTGCACTAGTTTTAGCCTCAACTTCAACCCCCATCACCAAGTTTAATGGGATATTTATCAAAGAAACAAAAGGAGAAGATAGAGCTATTCTTGATTGGCTCTATAAAGATGAAGAAGAATGTGTACAACATATCAACTTACCCACACAACAATATGGAAAGGGTTATGAAGGAAATGGCCCTCTAGGTAAAAGAAAAGAAGGTATTGTTGAGCCTGTCCAATTAAAAATAGTGCACCCAAAAGATAAGACAAGGTTAGGATATGGTGAGGATACTAAGGAAAAAGTAGCGCAAATATCATCAAGTGAGGAGTTAGCTGAAACTATTCTGTGAATTCAAGAAAATATTTCTGACACTCACTCCAATGAATATGAATGGGACACCATCTTTGATGATCAATTCTAGAGGGATAAAAAGGTGGATGTCATACACAAATTCTCACCTGCATTCTTACAAGGAGAAAGCTCAAGACCTCCGCTTGAATACATCATACAAAGCGATCAGGACTTTAGTGAGACCAATTCAATTCAAAGTGAGATAGATCATTTTGAGGAGGATACCATCTTAGAATTCTCCCCTAATAACAGTAACAATAACATCATGACCCTCACAGCCAATGACCTTACTCACCCTAATGATCCACTACCGTTGGTTCATCCCGAACTCATTGATTGGAAACAAATTGCGCCCATTGATGTTCCAACTTTTCCAAATGATGAAACCATAATAAACTTTCTTTGTTCATCCCATCCTGAAACAAGTTCCACCGGGGAATCACAAGATCAGAGTTTTCGACAGGAAAGTGCCAAGTTTCATAGCTATGAAATAAATAATATAAAAGAAAGACCTATGGTGAAAACCTAACAAAGGCAGTATTAGGTCAAGAAAAAAGAAAAATGAAAGAAAGATCTAATGGTGAAAACCTAACAAAGGCAGTATTTAATCAAGAAAAGAGAAAAATAAAAAGCGTATCCAATGGTGAAAACATTTCAAAGGCACCAGAGGATGGGAAACTTGACACTCTATCAGGAAAGATCTTCCATTCTAATCGAACCAACAGAGGCACTCAATATAGGTACTACAGAAAAGCCCAAGGTTTTGCAATTGGCTGCATCTCTGACAAACGAAGAAGTACCTAGATTCATAGAATTTCTCAAAGATAACCAAATTAGTTTTGCATGGTTCTACGTAGATATGCCTGGATTGGATGTAGATCTCATCATGCATCATCTATCTATTACACTGGGGGCAAAGCCTGTAAAACAAAAACTCAGAAAAATGTATCCACATGTTGCATTATTGGTTAAAGAGGAATTAAAGAAACTTTTAGATGTTGGATTCATTTGGTCCATAGATTATGTGGAATGGATTTCCAATATTGTGCCTGTTTCAAAGCCAAACGGAAGGATCAGAATTTGCACAAATTTCAAGGATTTGAACAAAGCATGTCCTAAAGATGACTTTCCCTTACCAAACATTGATATAATTGTGGATTTAAATACTAGACATACAATGTACTCATTGATGGATGGATTTTCAGGATACAACCAGATAAATATTGCACCAGAAGATCAGGATAAAATAGCATTTACATGTCCTTGGGGTACCTATTGCTGGAACATAATGCCATTTGGATTGAAAAATGCAAGAGCTACATACCAACAAGCAATGACAACAATTTTTCATGATATGATGCATACATTCATGGAAGATTATGTTGATGATCTTCTTTCCAAGTCTAACACTAGAGAAGGACACATTGATATCTTATCTAAAAATTTTAGAAGAATGGAACAATTCAAAGTAAGACTTAATCCCAAGAAATGTGTCTTTGGAGTAAAATCTGGAAAACTACTAGGATACATTGTGTCAGAAAAGGGAATTCAAGTGGATCCGGCTAAGGTACAAGCAATTCTTGATATGCCACCACCAAGGAACATTAGTCAGCTACGCTCTTTACAGGGATGATTACAATCCATTCACAGATTCATTGCTCAATTGGTAGATAAAAGTTTACCATTTACGCATCTCTTGCATAAGAATGTTCCATTCAAGTGGGAGCACAAATGTGAAGCAACATTTGATCAAATAAAGCAATACCTCATGAATCCACCAGTATTGACTCCACCAATACAAGGTGCACCTCTCATATTAAATATTGCTGCCACGGAAGTATCTTTAGGAGCATTATTGGCACAGGAAGATTACTTAGGAAAAGAACGAGCCATTTATTACATCAGTCGAACCTTAATGAGTCACGAAATAAATTATACCTTCATTGAAAAAGCTTGTTTAGCAGTGGTGTTCACTTCTCAAAATTTATGACACTACATGCTAACTCACACAGTGAAGCTTGTGGCTAAGATTGACCCACTCAAATATCTCCTAAGTAAGGCAACCTTAACTGGCAGGTTGGCTAAATGGGTTATGATCTTAAGCGAGTTTGATATTCAGTATGTGGATCGAAAAGCTATAAAAGGACAAGTAATTGCAGATCAATTAGCAGAAGCACCAATGCCAGCAGAACACCCAATACATGTTGATTTCCCTAATGCCAACATTTTCACAGCAGATATCCAACAATCATGGTCACTTTACTTCGATGGTTCTTACACTCAACATGGTTCGGGAGCAGGAATTATTTTTATTACACCTCAAGGACATACAATCCCAAAATCTTATCAGCTAATGTTTCCTTGCACAAACAACATAGCTAAGTATGAGGCATTGATAATTGGCATGAGAATTGCAGTAGATTGGAAAATTGTAGAGCTTCAAGCTTTTGGAGATTCACAACTTGTTATAAACCAAATCAATGACGAATATCACACTAAAGATGACAAGTTGATACCTTGCAAAAGAATGGTGGAAGATCTCAAGAAATATTTTGTTAATATCTAGTTCATATAGATTTTGTGCATTGATAACAAAGCAGCAGACGCTATGGCTACAATTGCCTCTCTACTCCAATTGTCAGAGAATAAAAAATGGTACGATTTCCTGGTGGAACAATTGTTTTCTCCTGCCCATGACAATTTTGAAATGCAAATCATTTGCTATCTGACGAGTTTTGACTCTTCCTTATATGGCCAAATTTACACTTACTTGAAAGATACTACTTTACCCTTACGCTTGTCTAGGAATCAAAAATAGAATTTCATTCGTCAATCATCCCATTACACCTTAATTGCTGACGTCTTATATCGGCATGGTCTAGATGGCACCCTCCTTAGATGTCTTGAATGCGATGAATTGGAAAAAGCCTTGTAAGAGGTCCATGGTGGAATTTGTGGGGCACATTCAAGTGGACTAACCTTAGCAAAGAAACTTGTAAGATTAGAGTACTACTGGCCAACCATGGAGAAGGAATCTTTTTCCTTTGTGAAAAAATGTGCAAAATGCTAGATTCATGGGAATCTCATTCATGCTCCTGCTCAGGAACTACAACCCTTCACCACAATATGGCCTTTCGCTCAGTGGGGATTGGACTTGGTTGGCAAGATACATCCATCATCTTCAAATGAACATAAATTTATCATTATAGCCACTGAGTATTTCACTAAATGGATTGAAGTTATTCCTCTAGCAACTATTATAGGCAAACAAATCTCTTTGTTCATCTTGAATTATATCATTTGCAGATATGGCATTCCTAACTCCATTATCACAGATAATGGTAGACCTTTTAAAAATCAGGATGTTGATGAACTATGTGAAAAATTTCGCATCAAACACAGGTTCTCTACACCTTATTATCCACAAGGGAATGGTCAAGCCGAAGCTTCAAACAAAACAATTCTAAAGATTTTGAAGAAAACAGTGAATGAAGCAGGCTGTGATTGGCATGTCCAATTGAATCCAGCATTATGGGCTTACAGAACAAGCATTCGCACACCGACAAGAGCTACTCCTTATGCGTTGGTCTATGGAGCAGAGACTATTCTACCATTAGAAGTTGAGATTCCTTCACTACGAGTATCACTCAAAGGGCTAATCAATGATGAAGACTACAGAGTATCAAGGTTACAAGAGCTAGAACTACTTGACGAACAGTGTTAAACTGCGGTAAATCACTTGAAGGGGTATCAAAAAATTATGTCTCGCAGCTATAATCACAGAGTCAAACCATGAAATTTTCAAGTGGGTGATTTGGTTCTCAGAGAAAACCCTCGAAATCAACAAGATTGGGAAAAGAAAGGCAAGCTTGAACCAAATTGGCTGGGCCCATTCGTTATCGTTGCAGCATATGGATCGAGGGCATATCAGTTGTCAATAGTAGAAGGGGACTTGTTCAAAGATCCGATCAACAACATTCATCTGAAAAGGTTCTACACCTGAGAAAATAAAAAAAATATAAAAAGTCCTAAAAAATTAAAAAATTAAAAATAAAAATCATAAAATTAGGAAAAAAGTGCAATGAAAACAAATGGTGAAAACCTAGGAAACAGGCATTGTTTGTGATTTTATTTGGCTCTCTCATCTATTAGGATTCATTCTGCATATGCATCATTTTCATCATCATCGTGCACACACCTCACCATCACATTCACATTGCATCATTCTCCTTGGAACGACAAGGATCTCATCATGGCTTGATGATTTGAGGATTATCCATCACCACAGTTGTGTCTAGCAAGAGTCACAAGGTCACTAGGGGGCAGATAGTTGGTAGCATGTGTCTAGCATCAGGGTATCAGAAACAACAGTCTTGTCTAATCAAACTGAGCTTACATGATTTCTTTTGATAGATAATTTAAAACAAATTGGATGATCTTAATCTAAATAAAATGAATGACAAACTTAAAAGCATAAGTTGCAAAATGTTGTTTTGATATTTGATGACATCATATATTTGGAGTGAGTCAATGATGTATTGAATTAGAATCACAAGGAAGAAGTATGATTTTTCTTTGCTTGTTGTCTATAAGTTAATCATTAGTATTTTGCAAATTGGTCATGGGACATGCTCTACAACATATCATTGATGACATTTCGTAATTTGCATAACTTTTGTCTATTTATGCAAGCAATACTCAGGTCATTTTGGTTCAATTATACCTTGATGATTTTATTAACTTGCTACATCAAACATTATGAAAGCAGTACTCAGGTCATCACTGGTGCTAACATACCCTTTGATGCTTGTACTAACTTTCAACATATTAAAAGGCTCAATGATGACAACTAAACACAACAAGAAAATGGAAACAAGGAGAATGAATCATTATTTCATCTAGGACTGCATAATTCATTTACATTTTGAGGTTCTTTTTAAATAGATTTTTAAGGGTGGATCACATTCTTAAATATCTTTTTCAGACAATGGTTAAGTAGGACTGGACATTTGTCACATCATTTTCCATTATCATTATCATTGCACTTGCATTTTTACATCATCATTTCATTTCATTATCATATTTATTATCATATCATTTATTCATCATGATCATTATCCATCATTACAAATCACATGCATGATCATTATCTTAATCATTCATTAACATATACATTTGCATATTTCACACATATTCATAAATAAAATTGCATCCATTCATATCATCACTTAGGTTATTATGATCATTTCCATTGCATCATATATCATAAGTTCATTACATAAATGCATTTCCATTACATCATTATAATCATCATACATCATATTCTCTCATTTCATCATAAAGCATTTACATCCTGCATCATACATTCATTGTATACATCATAAAGGAAAAGAAAAAAATCATTTAGATCATTATTGCATCATCATGCACCACATAGCATATAAAAGTAAAAGCATACATCCGTAACACATGCATAATAAAATCACCACTACATATCATAGATATCATCAAAACAAATATCCAGGAATACAAGGATATAAAATGTTTCAAAAAGATATATTGCATACAATGGCATGGATGTGTACAAAATTCTCATCACTGAGGGGCATCTAGCCATGGATCATGACTACTGTTGCCTCCAGAGGTAGCGGGCCTCGATGGATCTCTACTCCCAGATGCTCTAATCTCTCATCTGACAGGCTAACCCACACTCCTAGAGTGACTGCGTGAGTGATTCCGAGTCCGAGTACCTGATTGGGTAAAAGCTATCCGCCGCTCAGGTGGCACTGCCTCAAAATATCGCATTCTATAATACTCGACCTCCCAAGTAGTCTCTAGCCCCTCTACCACAACCTCTCCAATAGAGGTGCTCTCCACTAATCTCAGTAGTCTCTCAACTACCCCCTTAGCCTGTATGCATCTCTCCTGGAAGCTATCCCTCTCAGCCATAAGCTACGCTATCTATGGGTCAAGAGGTGGTGGCTATGCTATCTGTCCCTGTAGCTGACTGATGGTCACCTATACCTATGCTAGCTGACTCCTAAGAGTCTGAACCTCAACCTGCAAAGCATCCACCTGTCCCTATGATGGAGCTCTGATAGTGATATGTGGCGCTGAAGTGTCGGCCTGACCTACCACTCTGGATGTCCATGGCCTCATCCTGAAGGGAATATCAAAGAATAATCTCTGTCTCCCACCACCCCTATCATCCCCATCATCCCTACTATCTGATTCATCTAACTCCTCATCCTCAGAGCTCTGATCATCCACATCCATGGCCACCCCACTGATATCTGTGTCCTGCTCTGCCGGTACCTGTCCCTGACCCTATGGCTGCTCTACTACTAGATGACCCTGTGGCTACTATCGCCCTACCTGAATAACTGGACCTCCCATCAATGGGGCAGGATCATCTGGACTGGTGAATCTAGGAAAGGGATGTGTATAGAAGTATGCAGCATAGTCATCTGTCATCCCTGCATCTGTGACCTCTGGCCGTATAGTCCAATCCTCCAGTTGTAGCTCAAAGTACTCCTCTCTAGCTGCCTCAATGGTCAAAACTGGTCCCCACTCTGGTACATCCCCCCGATGCCTGGCATAGTGTGCCGCCCCCTGTGGCATCATCTATACCCATCCAAACTACCTCAGAACCCTCCGGCTCAGAAATTGCTCAATGATGAATGGAGTACGACCAATCAAGTATCTAGACCTCATCACATATGGTAGCTCTATATCATCTACCTGCCATGGGTCATAGTCCACATACAGTCGCCAGATGACCGTATCCAAATCATCAAGTACTCACCGCCAGTACTCCAATTTGCCCAACCTCGGCTGGACAAGGGGCCCTATATATGCATAAGCATATGAGAATCCGATGGGGTGATCTCTCCTGACTATGGGGTGTGTAATCGCAAAGTGCTCCCATGTGAATATCTATAAAAGAGTCACCCCATAGGAAAGACTCTTCCCATTTGTGTACATGACCTGATGAAGGTCATGATACAGATGGGAAAGCATGCATGACCCCCATGCATATTTGGTATAGTGGAGATGCATGTCCTCCAAGATCCTACCCCACCCAACTGATAGTCCCTTTGACCTACGATCAGGACAAAGGAAACCACCGATCATCCCTACTAAAACCGAAGGTAGTGGGGCATATCTCTCTATCATCTCCTTCCAGGGAAGCTCATATCTGCAGACATGAGGATCCTGGAAGACCCATCTCAAAGCTTTTGTCCCCCCAATCTCCTTGTGATCATAAATCACAAACTCTCCAACCACAAGAATACCCAAAATCCTATAAACATCCTCTGGGGTCACTGTGATCTCTCTTGTTGGCAAGAGGAAGGTGTTATGCTTGCTATGTCATCGTTCTGCTAAGGCAATCAATAGAGCCCTGTTGATCTGATACTGCGGGATACTCAATAGAGCTCTTAGGCCACACCGGTCTATCACTCCCAAATCATCATGGGATAGTCGAGGAATCACTCCCATGTCTGCGGAAATCTCTCTCTGATCTGGAGGAGGTTAAATTCCTCCTTTACAAAATCATCAAGCAAGGATACAAATCAATCAACAATGGATATCATCAATCAATCAGTACATCAAGCAAGTTCAAGTTCACATCTATTTGTTTTTCATATTGCATGGAAACAAATTTCACAGTCATTGTGACTTAATCTATTTGACTTTCAATCAGAAAAGAAAATCTATCACATCTATTTGTTTTTCATATCGCATGGAAACAAATTTAACAGTCATCGTGACTTAATCTATTTGAATTTCAATTAAGAAAGCAAATCTATCATTTCTATTTTTGTTTTCATATCGCATGGAAGAAAATTTATCAATACTATTTATTTTCAAACACGAAGACAAATTTATCAAATTTATTCATTGATGATATTCAAATGCATAAAATCTATTGTCTAATCTAGCAACAATCATCAAGCATGCATCATTTTTTTTCTTCAAAAAAATTGAAATTCCGCAAAAATTCATGGATGTGCTAAAACAGTCTATGGATGCGTGATTTCATGAATGCACTATTTTATCAAGTGCATACGCCAAAAAAGTCACTCAATGCACTGAAACCATGGATGCACAACTTTATTCCATGGATGCACTAAAACAGTCTATAGATGCACGATTTCATGAATGCGCTATTTCATCACACATATGCGCAATAACAATTCATCTATGTGCTAATCTAGCCTATGCACTACTCTATCATCTTTCGTAAGCAAATGTCATGGATGTACCATTTGATCTATCCTATGCATTAAATCAGCTATGCGTGACTATTTGGCCTCTATGCGCGACTGTTTTGCACCTATGCACCACTTTGGATGTACTGAATTATCTACCGTATGCGCTAAAATACCTATTGTATGTGCTAAAACGTAATTTTAAAATTTCAAAAAATTCAAAAAAGCATCCAAAAATCATTAAAAAATTTACGGAGAGGTTTGGATCGACTTACCGGAGGTCCATACGCAGTTGGTCTCTGATGACGACGACCTCGCTCAAATCTGTGGTGCTCATACGGGATCAACATTGCTAATATATCTCTCAGAGCTCCAAATTTTCTCAAAGGTTACTGTTCAATTGAAAGTGACTTCTCACCTTTTTCACCTTTTAAAGGGGTAAAAATAGCATTAATTACTATGCAAAGTGCTATTTCGATAGTTAAATCACCAATTTTTCTCTGAAATCATCTGAAAATCTTCCAAATCAATCTCATAATCATTCTCATCATGCGATTTATCTCTCGAGGGGGCATATAGCATCATCAGTAGTTTTTCAAGTTCAAGGGAAAAATCTTTGAAGCAATGCGTGAAACACATCACTTCAAAGAGGGGCAAAATGTACACATCTAAAAATGGTCACACTTGATCGAACCTTTTAATTAATTAAATATGAGTTATTTAATTAATGTTCTTAAGTCATCTACATATAAATAAATTTAATTATTATTTATATTATTCATTTTCCAATTCTTCTAATTTAATTAAATAAATAAAGTTTATTTAATTAATTCTACCTTCCTCTTAATTAATTAAATAGATTTTACAATTTATTTACATTAATT
>CM021103.1:701498073-701543266 GCA_007115665.2 Sequoiadendron giganteum
ATTATGATTCAGATGATCAACATGATGATACTAACAATGATGTTCAGACACATAATCAACTGCAAAAATTTTTGGTGAACCAAGGAAATCAAGAAGCAGAAGCAAGAAAAAATGCAAAAGAAAGCACACAAGAACAAGAGGTAAGAGAGAACTTCAAAAATTGTAAGTATGTAAGAAGAAATCATTTTGATAGTCAAATCATAGGTGACAAAAGAAAAGGTGTGCAAACTAGAAGAAGAATTCTAGAAGAATATTGTCTAATCTCTAAAGCTAAACCTAGAAATATTAGTGAAGCATGCAAAGATGAATATTGGATGGAATCAATTAAAGAAGAACTATTATAGATACAAAATAATAATACATGGGATCTTGTTCCCAGACCTCAGAACAAAAATGTGATCGGAACCAACTGGGTGTTCTAGAATAAGCTAAATGAACAAGGTGATGTGGTCAGAAATAAAGCAAGAATGGTCTACAAAGGTTACTCACAGATGGAAGGTATTGATTTTGAAGAAACTTTTGCTCCTATTGCTAGAATTGAGGCCGTTAGATTATTTCTTGCTTATGCTACTTTCAAGAACTAAAAATTTTATCAGATGGATGTGAAGTCAACATTTTTGAATGGTGGACTAGAAGAAGAAGTCTATGTTGAACAACCAAACGAATTTTAGTTGACTAATGAAAAATATATGGTATGTCGATTAATGAAATCCCTCTATGGACTAAAGCAAGCCCCTAGAGTTTGGTATGCTAGATAGGATAAATACTTGTTGAAACTTGGATTCAATAATGATACTACTAACAATAATTTGCATTTCAATCTAGATAAAAGAAAAGAACTGATCATTGAAGTTTTTGTTGATGATATCATTTTTGAAGGTGATGATTATTTATGTATGAAGTTTTCTGATGAAGTGAAAAGTGAATTTGAAATGTCAATGATAGGAGAGCTAAAATTATTTTTAGGATTGCAAATTACTCAATTGAATGATAGAATATTTGTATCTCAATCTAAGTATGTGAAAGAGTTACTAAAAACATTTGGCATGGAGGATTCAAAGCTAGTTGGTACACCTATGGTGACCGGATGCAAACTTACACAGAAAGATGATACTCCCAAAGAAAATAAAACAAGATATAGGTCAATGATTGGTGGATTACTCTACTTGACTCAGAAAAGGCCAAATATAATGAATGTTGTGTGCATGGTTGCTAGATTTCAAGCTGATCCTAAAGAGTCACATGTGTTTGTTATGAAAAGAATATTCAGATATCTGAAAGGGACAATTGATCTTGGTCTTTGGTATCCCAAGAATGATGATCTTACTCTAAGTGCTTTTACTGTTGTTGATTGTGCAGGACATGTAGATGACAGGAAGAGTACTAGTGGTGGTGCATTCTTCTTAGGTAAGAAGCTAGTATCTTGGTTAAGTAAAAAATAAAACTTAGTTTCTTTATCTACTATTGAGGCAGAATACATTGTTGCTACAAACAGTTGCACTCAATTATTATGGATGAAGAAAATATTAAGAGATGTGAGAATTGAGTATGAAGAACCCATTGCTATATTCTATGACAATTCAAGTGCCATTAACATTTCCAAGAATCCAATTGATCTTGGTCTTTGGTATCCCAAGAATGATGATCTTACTCTAAGTGCTTTTACTGTTGTTGATTGTGCAGGACATGTAGATGACAGGAAGAGTACTAGTGGTGGTGCATTCTTCTTAGGTAAGAAGCTAGTATCTTGGTTAAGTAAAAAATAAAACTTAGTTTCTTTATCTACTATTGAGGCAGAATACATTGTTGCTACAAACAGTTGCACTCAAGTATTATGGATGAAGAAAATATTGAGAGATGTGAGAATTGAGTATGAAGAACCCATTGCTATATTCTATGACAATTCAAGTGCCATTAACATTTCCAAGAATCCAATATTGCATTCAAAGACAAAGCATATATCCATCAAGTATCACTTCTTGAGAGACAAAGTTAGTAACAAAGAAGTCACACTGGAGTACATATCTACCAAAGAGAAAATTGCAGATATCTTTACAAAACCATTTCCTAAGGATACTTTTGAGTACCTCAGAGGCAATTTAGAGGTGATTTCCCCTCCTGATCAGAACTAAAGATGCAGGTATTTGCATTAGTTTATAAATTCATTGCCATATCATATTCTGAATTGATGTTGTGATGAATGCTACTGAGGGGGAGTAGTCAGATGTTTCAAATTTGAGATTAGAGCATGTGTAGCTTTTCCATTGATGTCAAAGGGGGATAAAAGCAATGTGAAAAAGAAGAGTAATGAAGGAAACAAGAAAAAGTGCACAATCTCAGGGGGAGATTGTTGAAGAAGAGTTAGTTGGGTTGATGAAATTTTTCACATCATGTGTTTCCATCAATGCCAAAGGGGGATATTGTTGGATGTTGTAGTTGTGCTACTGATATGTGGTTTTCATTGATGTCAACACTATTAGCATTCTAATCTGCTTAAGGTTGTATATGTCGATGAGATTGAGAAAATTGTCAGAAATATAGTTCAGGTAGCTAGTGGAGTTGAGAAGATCAGAATGTTGGAATACTCTGTGTAATGAAGATCTAAAGATGCACTTAAAAGGGTTTGTTGTTGAACCTTTCTAGTATGTTTTCTATAAATTTTCAGAGGTGAGCATAAATTTTTGTGGAAGTTATGAAGATTTATGTGCCTACAGTTATTTAGTTTATGTAGATGGTGTTCTTAGTTGAAGTGGATGAAATTTTGGTTATCTCATGTGTTGCACATGTATCTATGATGTTCATTGATGAGTCTATATCATACTATATCCTTGTTGTACATTTGTAGTGATTGAAGTGTTCAAGATCAGAGATTTTTCTTATATGTGCCTGAGTGTTCATGTTCTTGGCCAACATTGTGATGTTAGCGTGTTGTGGATCCATGAAGATTAATATTTCATTATTTGGCATATTTGGAGATGTTTGTTTGGGTCCTCACTATGTTGTGACTGACTTGTGTTGGTGTGCATTCTAATTTATTTATATATCAAGGCCGATAGTTGTAATTTATTCTTTATTTGTGGCCGACTAATTAGTGGATGTAAATCCATATAGCGAATATATATATGAGATTTTTTTCTCATTTAGAAGAAGTGCTCAAGTGTTGTACAAGTGCAAATAAAGGTCAAATAATTCAAAGAAGAGTGTAGAATATTTTGAGCAGAAGGGTGAAAGAGTTTGAAGAATTTTTTCTATGCCTAACTGAAACTATCATTAGGATTTTGCAGAAGCTATTTTCTCAGTTCATATTCATCAAATGGTTTTAATTTGATTACTATATGTAAGGCAGTGAGCCTTCCCTTTGAGCAGTGTGCTCTAGGTAGTGTGCCTAAATGCAAGTGCATTCTCTTTTTATTCTCAATTATATTTCTAATAGGGTATAATCTTGTGGACTAACATCCATTGTGATTTTTCCCCTAACAAGGTTGCCATGTATAAAATTTTGTTTTCCATGTGTCTTTGATATGTTGTTCTTATGCTTGCACTGTTAATTATCAAATCTATGATATAAATATTGGTTAATGTTGCATAAGTTATTTTTTTGTAACAATTGATTCACCCCTCCCCTCTCAATTGTCTATCCTTGTTTTTCCAACAAACCCTAGCTTGCTTGAGAAGAGTAGTGAATGAGAGATGAGTGAATGATGAATTGATTGTGAAATTAGAATATTTAGGGTTAAAATGAGAGGAAAATCCTTTATTTATACATTTTGTGCCCTAATTTCCTATAAATAACACATCTCAGGTTGACCTTAGGGTTTTGGAGACAAAATCCCACTAGAAATTTGATTTAATTTTGATTTTTATGCCAAATGGGACTAAGTCGCCCAAGGTGGTGACTTAGTCCACTTGGACAATTTCAAGTGGTTGTTAAGATTTAAAAGTTGATTAATGATGTTTATCAGGTTTGTCTTCTGAAACACACTTAAGTCAAGCCTATAAGTGCATTAAGGGGTCATTTTATCATAAGAAAAGGTTAATTTAGTGATGACAAGCCTAGGAAAGTGTGAGGGTTATTTATAGCACCTTACAACACTTTAGACTAAGGCTTGGAAAGAGATTATTTAGGTGAATTATTGTGGAAAAGTTTGAGAAAAATGAGGAAGTGTGTTACAACACTTCACAACACCCTTGTAATACATTATTAGGTTATTGTTGATTTGCAAGTGTTGAAGGCCTAATGTGAAAATATTGGCCACATTACAACATTAGATCTAAGAAAAATTAGACCAAAATCCAAGGGAAAAGGCCCAAATGAGTGAAAAGTGTCAGGGCTACACTTAATTGTGACACAGAAACTAATAAATTTAGGTCTAAGCAGTTCTACAAATCCAAGAAGAAAAAAATTCAGAAAAAGAGAAGTCTTCTCACTATTGAAAGTGAAACATCAGATAATGAAAGTGATTCAGTTGAAGACACTAGTGAAGATGAGAAAGACGTTGATCTCTTCATGGCTCAAGAAGTTCTAATTTACAAGAAGACTTCAACGACTAAAAATAATGCTCAATCTGAAAATTCAAATATAGTTGATAGTGATGAGGAAGATAAAGATGATGCTTAGGTTTATCTCGAAGGAGGGCTAGTTTGTGCTATTAATGAATTAGATAGATTGAAGAAAGATTATATCAAATTCAAGAACAGTACCTTAAAAGAACAAGACTAGTTAGAAAATAGTATTATCACTTTAAAGACACAATTGGAAGAAGCACAAAGAATGGGTGAAGTTTTGAAATCAAAAGTTGATGTAAAGAAAAAGAATGTCAAAGGTTGGAACAAGAGGTAGTAACTCTGAGAAAAGAGTTAGAAAATTGTCAAGAAGATCTAAAGTTGAGAATGAAAAATGAGAGAAGCAATAATGCATTAAATGATATACTTAGTAAGCAGAAAAGGAATAAAGATCATATTGGTGTTGACTATGAACATGGTGAGAGCTCTAATATGGATGATAAACCCAAAAATAATATTGATTTCATTGCTGCCACAAGTGAAAAAATTTCTGCACCATGAGATAGTATTGCTTCCCCAAAGAATAACGTTGTTGTCCTACATGTTAATGTTGGTGCCCCAAGAATGAGAAGGTCTACTATTGCTATGGAAACAACTAGAAGTATTTCTTGATATAATAATTGGTATGCCCCTAAATCTTATGGTTATTATTTTAGATGCAATGCATATGGTCATAATTTCATACATTGCAAAATGTTGAAAAGAGTGTAGCTCCAAATTTCATGAGAAAAAATATTTTGCACCATTGAGAGATTTGGATATTGTATGTTATAATTACAATAATCTGGGACATAGAAGTGAAGATTGTTAAATTTTAAGTTAGACTAGCAAAAGCTTCAACTTTCCTATATTCAATGAGAATATTGAATGCTACCACTATCATAACTATGGACACACTGCATTCTTTTGTGGAGAGAGATCTACTAAACTTGAAAAGAATATAGTTTTTTCCCCCGAGAACAAAAATCGACAAAAAGAAGCAACAAATAAGAATGAAACCGAGCAAGAATGGAAAGAAATGAGTAAATACAAAGTTAAGTCAAGCATGTTAGCATAAAAAACATTACACACAGAGAAGAAAAATCTATGTGTGATAGATAGTGGCTGCTCCAACCACACGACTGGCGATAGGAATAAATTCAAACAGTTAGAAGATTGGAATAGTGGTTCAGTTAAGCTTGGTAATAACCCCTCAATCAAGATTAAAGGTAAAGTAACCCTAAGAATTGATGGGAAACTAATCACAAAGGATGCATACTATGTTGAACGGCTAAAACATAACTTATTCAATGCTAGTCAAATGTGTGACAACGGTTATAAATTTTCATTTGACTCTAAAGGATGTGAAATCAAGAAAGAGAACAATGGAAGATTAGTTGTTGAAGGTAAAAGAATAGATGGAAATGTCTACAAGTTGAGAGAATATCATGAAGCTCAATGTATGATTGGACAGGTGGATGAGAGTTGTGTATGGCATAGAAGGCTAGGAAACATAAATTTTGACAACCGTGTCAAAGATAGCTCAAAAGGTTACATGAGACACATGCCAAAGATAACTGAACCAGAAAACACTATTTGTGATAAGTGTCAAAAAGGAAAGCAAACCAAAGTGAGTTTCAAGACTAAAGAGTGCATAACCACAAGGCCACTTGAGTTAGTACATACAAATTTATGTGGTCCTACAATGACAAGATCTTTAAATGGTGACAAATACTTATGTTGTTGATTAATGACTACTCAAGGATGACTTGGGTAACTTTAAAACAAGATAAGTCACAACCATTTGAAAGTTTTAAGGTATTCAAAAAAATGGTTGAGAAATAAAGTAGTTTCAAGTTGAAATTTTTAAGATCAAATCATGGTGGATAATTTACATCAAATCAGTTTGAAGACTATTGTAAACAACATGGGATTAGAAGACAATACTTTGTTGCTTGAACACCTCAAAAAATAGAGTTATTGAAAGGAAGAATGAGAATGTGAAAGAAATGGCAAGAACTATGTTTAATGATTCAAATATACTGGATGTTTATTGGAAAGAGGTTGTTCATACAATAGTATACACACTAAATAGGGCCCAGCTAAGAGTGCACAACAAAAGGACACCTTATGGGCTATGGTATGGTAAGAAACCTTTTTTCAAATACTTCAAGGTTTTTGGTAGTAAGTGTTTCGTTAAGAAAGATGATGATGGGATTGGTAGTTTTGATGAAATATGTGATGATGGAATATTCTTAGGATACTCAACTCACAGTGAGGCATATAAGTGTTTCAACAAATGCCTCAAGACAGTAGTTGAGTGTATACATGTGAGAATAGATGAAGATTTGCAGCAGTCAAGGCAAAAATCAGAAAATTAGATTGAAGAATATCATAAAGAAGGTGAAGAGGAATCAAAAAAATAAAGATGTAGTTGGGAAAACTCCAAATAAACCCCCAATCAAATATGTTCAGAATTACCACCCTGAAAATCAGATTATAGGAAGCAAAGATACTGGTGTGAAAACTAGAAGAAGACATGCTGGAAATTATTATCAAGTCAACTTATGTCTTCTAACTTAAATAGAACCAAAGAGTGAATATTGGATAAAGGCTATGAAAGAGGAGCTACAATAGACTAAAAGAAACAAAACATGGGATTTGGTTCCAAGGCCAGCTAATAAGAACATTATTGGCACAAAATGGGTCTACAAAAACAAAGTGAATGAAGAAGGTAAAGTGATTAGAAATAAAGATAGACTAGTATGCAAGGGATACTCACAAGTTGAGGATATAGATTTTGATGAAACATTTTCCCTGGTTGCAAGACTAGAGGTATTAGAATGCTCTTAGCATTCTCAACATATAAGAACTAAAAAAATTATCAAATGGATGTTAAGTTTTCTTTCTTGAGTGGTAACCTTGAGGAAGAAGTATACATGAAACAACCTGAAGGGTTTGAATCACCTGAAAAGGGAGATTATGTGTGCAGATTGAGAAAAGCACTATATGGATTAAAGAAAGCACCTAAAGCATGGTACTCTAGATTGGACAAATATTTACATCAGCAAGGCTTTGGGAAAGGATGTGTTGACAAAAATCTATACAAAAAAGTGGAAGGTAACCATATAATTATAGTTGTTGTTTATGTAGATGATATCATCTTTCTGGAAGTCATGAGAATTTGTGCAAGAAATTTGTTGATCAAATGCAACAATAATTTTGAATGTCAATGATAGGTGAGCTTTCCTACTTTCTTGGTTTGCAAATATCACAATTAGGCAAAGGAATTTATTATTTCACAAAATAATTATGCAAAAAACATGTTGAAAAGGTTTCAAATAGATAATTGTAAGCCTGTTAGTACACTTATGGTGACTAGATGCAAGCTATCCAAGAATGATGATTCACCTGATGTTGATCAAACCATGTATAGATCCATGATTGGAAGTCTATTTTACCTTATTGTCTCTAGACCAGATATTTTACAAGTAGTATGTATGGTAGCTATATTTCAACCTTCTCCAAAACAATCTCATTTGAATGCAGTAAGAAGAATTTTTAAATATTTTCAAAGAAGTTTGACCTATGGTTTATGGTATGCTAAACATGATGACTTCACATTGCAAGAATACACATACATAGATTGAGCAAGGTGTATAGATGATAGGAAGAGCACAAGTGGTGGTGCTTTCTTCCTTGGTGGTCAATTGGTCTCTTGGCACAGTAAAAAGTAAGAATCTATCTTGTTGTCTATAGTTGAAGTAGAATAAATAGTTGTTGCCTCATGTTGCTCTCAAGTTCTTTGGATGAAACAAAAACTAAAAGATATTCAGGTAGAACATTCAAAACCTATTTCCATTATGTGTGATAATTCTAGTGCAATTAATATTTCTAATAATCCAATTATGCACTCAAGAACCAAACACATAGCTATTAAGTACCATTTCTTGAGGGAAAAAGTGAGTGAAAAAGAAATTCAACTTGAGTATATGAATAGTGGTGAGAAAATAGTTTATATCCTTACCAAACCATTACCCAAAGAGAGATTTGAATATTTGAGAATGAGATTGGGAGTTGTATATCCATTTTCTAACACTTAGTTGGATATAGAATTTTATGATTCAGGGGGAGCTTATTATACTTCATCTTACATTCCTGAATTTTTTATACTCCAAGGGGGTAGAAGTGTCAAGTTTGAAGTCCAAAAGGGACATTTTTATTGATGATTGTTGCTCATATCATACACCTATACGCTTTGTCTCTCTAATAGTAGTTCCTATTATGCAAGATTTTTTTTTCCCTTTCATGTTTCCTTGATGTCCTTCCTACTAGGAAATGCATTACCATTTAGTTAGTTCAGATCTGAATCTTGTTATGTTCATGCCAGGGGGGAGACAATTTGAAAGTGGTGTGTTTAGTTATATGTCTATGCAGTATTTTTATGTTGATACATGTGGTATCCAATCTAAAAGTGGTCCTTATGACACGCTTTTCCATTGTTGTCAAAGGGGGAGAAGATTATCTGGGTGAAGGGGAGAAACTTTTATTTCAAGCATAGCAATCAATTGGTTGACATCAATGCCAAAGGGGGAGATTGTTGGTATTGATATTATTGTTTGGACTTAGATTTCCATTGATTTAAACTCATGGTATAGAAACCATTGTATGCAGCTACTAGAAGTTCACAATGCTAGGAAATTCATGCTATAGGAACCTCACAATTTGCAGCTACAGTAGTGAGCAAATCTATTCAGTATTTAGTTAGATGTTTATTTGAAAGTGGTGTGTTTAGTTAGATGTCTATTCAGTATTTTTATGTTGATACATGTGGTATCCAATCTAAAAGTGGTCCTTATGACACCCTTTTCCATTGTTTTCAAAGGGGGAGAAGATTATCTGGGTGAAGGTGAGAAACTTTAGTTTCAAGCATAGCAATCAATTAGTTGACATCAATGCCAAAGGGGGAGATTGTTGGTATTGATATTGTTGTTTGGCCTTAGATTTCCATTGATGTCAACTCATGGTATAGAAACCATTGTATGCAGCTACAAGAAGTTCACAATGCTAGGAAATTCATGCTATAGGAACCTCACAATTTGTAGCTATAGCAGTGAGCAACTCATGCTACAGGAACCTCATAGCAATAGGAACTTCACATTTCAAATAAATAAAATTAAAGTCAACACTGATCAATATTTAAATATGCAAAAAGATAAACTTTACAACTTGGGCTAATGAGAGAATAATGATTTGGCATACACGTGGTAGAAATTTTGTGGAATAACGACAACTTGGTGAATATCTATAGGTTTGGTTGATTAACTCATTTCTTATTTTTCTAGGGTTTTGCATGGCTAAAGGAGATTGGTTGTATTATGTCATTACTCGTATGTTATGAAAGATATAGGATAACATGCAATAGATTTAACCCTAAGTCAAAGCCTCTTATTTGTCTTTTGTTCAACATGAGGTATGGTACTTTTACCCTAAGTCGACACATCAGTGTTTTTGTCCTCTCTTCCATTCAACAAGGCAGTTATCACTGATCGATGCATATCAAATTTTCATCAGGTTTTTTAATCCTTTCTCTATGTCTTCAAGTTGCATTGCCATGATTTGAATAAAATCATATTTAGGTTATTCTTTTCTTGGTGGTGAAGTTTCTTTCTATAGCAGCGCTAAATGAAAAGGATTTTCAAATATTTTGTTTCGGATAACATACCTCTTGTAGAGTTTGGCGATGCCCTAGATAAAGTTCTTATTTATTGCATATTAGATATTGAAATCACATTTGCAAGCTACAGTTAAACTAGGTAAATTGATGCAAAAGGAATTTGATAGTTGTTTTGATTAAAATATACAAAAGAGGCATTTACATTAATGGTAACCAGTCTAAATAGTAGTAGCAGCATCAAATATTTTAGTTTTTAAAGAATCAAATTAAAAACTTATAGATGAAATAACACAAGGAAGATAAGATATCTCAAATTAAAAATATGTTGCTACAGGAATATAAGAAAGATACCATCAAAAAGTTGCAAAAATATTTGTTTAGGGATGGCTACAGAATTTCATTGTTCTACAGGAGTAATATATAACAACGGTAGTTATTCATTTCTATATATTGAGAAGAGATGTGTGTATGGATGTATAAGTGGAGAAGAGAGAGAGAGAGAGAGAGTGTTTGTGGCAGAGTTTAGGTGAAGAAAAAAAAGAGGAAGATAACTCTATAAAAAAAGAGTATGCAGTTTTGAGTGAAGATTGTTTTATTTTTGTAGAAGGTGTTGGCAAGAGACACTACACATGTCATCTAGTGTTGTCATTGATGGAAACCCTAGTCAATGATTCGATCCACACTTCAGTAGTTTCTATACCGTAAGTCAAATTGAAGTTTTGTGATTAACTATCAAGTCAGAATAAAGCATCTTACAGAGTTATGTTTTTTGATTCATATGCAATACTATGTTATCATTTTACATTGTGGATCTCAGGGAAGGTATTTTGGTGTATGTACTATCTTATCCAAGAATCATCGGGGTTCACATTCATTGATGTGCAAATTACAAGATCCAATGTATTTTTTTTTGTTTGACAGTGCATGAAAGTCGACTAAGTGAATATAGTGTGTTTTGTATCTTCGTGGGGTAATTGTTTGAAGTTTTTTTTGCTTGATAATTTTTTTTTGGTTCCTCACTATTTTGTGGCCAAATTTGGTTGGTGCACATTAAAAATTATCTATAGATTGAGCTGACGATTTGTAAATGTTTTTAATGTTTTATTGAAGTTGATATGTGGTTGATTAAATCTTTAGTTGCAGATATATATAAGTGATCATTTATATCATTTGGATGTATGTACAAAGTGTGTTGATGTGTGTTGTGAAATTCAGAAGAATTATAGAACAATTATGCATAGTTTCACTTGTGCATAAAAGGATTTATGATGTGAATTAATGAAGATAGAGCAGAAGAGTATAATCAGACAAAAGGTCAAGAATGTGATTTATGTGCTTAATCGGAACTGTAATAAGGCATTAGCAGATGTTATTCTCTCAGCTCGAAATATCTCAGATGGATTTAATCTGAATGTTTTGTAAGATAGTGAGTCTTTATTTTGTATTTGAGTAGTGAGCTCTAGGTAGTGTGCCTGAATGCATGTGCATTCCCATTTTTAAACACTTATATTTGAGTATACTCAGATTTTGGATTGGCCTTCCACCATGTTTTTTCCCCTAATAGGGTTTCCACATAAAAATCCTTGTGTTATGGTGTTTTGGTTGATTGGTTTGTGTTCTTGCATATTTCTTTTGGTTCATTGTTGTAAGTGGTTTAAAGATTAGATTAATAAAGTTAAATTTTGTAGAACACTAATTCACCCCCCCTCTCAATGCTCCTTGATTCCAACAATTGGTATCAGAGCCTAGTTCCTTGAAAGAAGTTTAAAAGCTTAGGGAAGATCTAGGAAAGTGATTCAATGGATTCAAGAAGTTTTCAACAAAACATTTTGGTGGCACTAGATGACCTTGATCAATCTAAATCTAAAGTCTGAGAATTGCAAGCAAGCCTCTCGAATGATGAGAAATTCATTCACTGATTGAAAGATAAAATCAATGAGTCGAGTGAAAAGAGAAGGGAACTTTGTGATCAGATCAAGCAGAAAGACAGTAAAAGAATGGAAGATGAACACTTGCATCAAGCCTTGAAGGAAAAGACAGAAGAATGTGAAAAATTTTCTAGAGGAAAAGTTGTCTTGAAGCATGAGATGGAATCTATTATGATGAGGATGACCAAGGAGATTGGAGATAGAAAGAAGAATGAAGATAATTTTGCATAGTCCTTGAAAGAGAAATATGAAGAATGTAGTCTAATCAATGATGGATTCATTCAGTTGGTGCTTGAATTGTAGAAATCCATAAACAATGAAGAAGAGCTCAAAATATAGATTGTTACCCTCAAAGATGAACTTGCTACTACAAATGAATACAAGGAGAAGCTCAAGATTAGCTCAGCCAAGCTTGACATCAAGGACTGGAAGTGACAAGTGAGGTCTTGGATATGAGGAAGGAGAAAGCTCTGGATCTTGACAATAGATATTTAGGCAAGGAAAACAAATGAACAAAGCTAGAAGCTATCTGGTAAGACAACCTAATGCTCAAAGGTTCAATGGTTACTATTTTATTTGCAATAAATTTGGTCATATGGCTACTCAATGTAGAAGTAGAATTAATCCAAGTGGTCCATCATTTTTTGGTCAATGTATCAATTGTAATAAATATGGTCATAAGTTATTTGAATGCAAAAATATGTCAAACAACTTTTTCAATAGAGATGTCAGATATTATGCATGCAATAGATTTGGCCATATTGCTAACCAGTGCAGATCAAGAGAAAATCAATGGAACAACTGGTCTGGACAAAGAAATGTGATATGCTACAACTGTAACAAATCTAGTCACGTTGCTAGATTTTGTATAAGTAGAAAGGGTCTGGTAAATCAAAGAAAAAAAATGCAAAAGGATGAAAAGGGAAAAGGAAAAGTTACTACAGATGAGATCAGGAAGAAAATGAAGAAGACATGGGTGAAGAAGAGTCCTTCTATTGTAGGAAATGAACCAACACCATAATCTGGTTCTTGTAATATATCTAGGAATTAGTTTAAGGTCTTTGGCCTAGGGGGAATTTTCAATAAAATTGTTCAACCCCTTGTTGGTAGTTGGTACCGAAATATGGCAGATAGAATTGATTGCATTAGTGATATATAGATGTTTTGGGATCTCTTATGAATGAGATTTGTGCAAAATTGAAGGTCCATAGAAGAATTTTCTTTCACGGTCTGTGAAAATAGGGTATTCGATGACCTAGGGAAAAAGCATTTATTGTGAATAAAAGGTTAGGTGTGTGAATGATAAAAAATAGTTTCTATCTCTCATTTGTCATATTGCATTTTGAGAAGAATAAGTTTAGAAAGATCTAAAGAAAAATTTGGCAAAGATTCAAGTCTAAAGGAGATTCAGCGATCAAACCCTAATCCGATGAAAGGTATTTATCTATGAACTCGTGAACTTGAAAATTCTAGAGATGGCTGCTCCATTAGTTGTCAATATTAAGGATAGGCCCCATTCAAAATTCAAATGGCACCCATTCAAATCCATTGAGACAAAACCATTAGGTGCATTTTTCTCCATTCTGTATGGTGTTTTGCATATTGAAGATGTTAGGGCATACATTCATGCAAATGTTGAAGAATTAAGTAGCTCCCAGCTATTGAATTTTTACACTAATCACATTTTGGGAGAATATTTATGTGTAAAACTTGAATTCAAGACTTTGGAGGAGAATAAATTCACTCAAATTGTGAAGTTTCCTGTGTTCGACGAAAATGAATGGGTTTGGTATATACTAAGTCGAGTGCATGCTGAGTTTATGTGGTTAAGTCAACTTTTCAAGATTACAAAGGAAGATATAAGGATTATTACTGGTCTGAATTCAAGTGGTGGGTTGTCGAAATTGAAATTTATGAAGAACCAAATAGTCACAGAAGCAACCAGTTCCAATTTCAACAAAAGAGCCATGACTATCAATGATATCATCGAAGTGGATGTTAGATTTTCCTCTATGGTTATTGGTTACTATATCAACATGAATTTGCACCCCTAACACAAATTCCATTTTGACCCTTAACAGTTTAGAAAATAAAAATGGGAGGTTTAATTCCACTTAAGCCCACTGCTTTCATTCCACTTCATGCTAGTTTTGCGCGTCGATGGGGTTGTTTCTATTGGGGATACTTGCGCAATGTGTAGATGTCAACGCGGAACACTTATATCCCTGGCAGATTCCTATGGCTGGAGACTATAGAGGTGTTACAGTTTCGATTGGGAGTCATAGAGTAACATCCCTCTTCGGCTGGCCAACCCAAACATGGCCATTTTTCACCCTTCTCTTCATAATCTTCACTCTTCCATCCTTGGATTTTTCCAAGAAGAAGTTTGAGAGAAGTTTGCAAGATCATTTGGGAATTTTCTCTACCATTTTGTATCCATTTTTCCAATCTTTGCAACAACACCATTCACTCCATTGTGGCAATCCACTACTCCACTCAAATAGGGTGAGCACAGGATAGACACCGTGGAAATAGAGGCTTGAGTCTCTCTCATTCACTCCTCCATGAGCCTTGAGTTCTTTGGATAGAGGTGGTAAGCTCCTCCCATCTCTCCTTTTTATTTTGATTCAGTAAGCACGTACTATTTGTTGTGTTTTTTGTTACGTAGCTTGTAGTTTCTTTCCTTTATCATCTATTTCTATTATCCAAACTTGGTTGTATGTGGAGGTGGAAACACCAAGATGAGGTTCTGACTAAGGTAGGCCCCTATACAGCACCAAAAATTTCTCTCTTTATTGTGTGTAGGTGGAGAGAACTTGGGGCTAGCTGGCGAAGAGAGCACTGCACGAGATCATCTTCATCACCTTGGTGGTAATACATTTCCGTTATCATATTCGTATCTACATTTATCTTTACTTAATCTCATTTTATTAATTTAAACATCTCTAGACTAGGTTGGTAGTCTCTCCTTTTGACTATGATTTCTATCTTTTCGGTTCTCTGGCCATACGAATGCCAGTGCACCTGTGAGATGCCAGTGCGTTGCATTGTCATCCTCAGATAGAGAGTTGTATGAGGCATGAATCTGACTCTAAAGGTTGGCTCATCTAGTCTCCTTCCAACATTTAGGATTGTAGAGTGATCAAAGGGCACATAATCCTCATCATTCTCATCCTCGTCATCCTAACTATCCTTTAAACTAAGGTGGGTTAGGGCAGCCTTTCCACTCTAGGCCTTTCATGACCTAGGGAATTGTAGTGGGTGGTCCCCCTCTCTCAAATTTTTGGTGAACCCGACATGAACCATTTTGGTTCCATTCTGCAATACTGAAAGTTCCTTTCCTCGTATCCTAGGAGTGTTGTAGGTGTGAGCGTTGTGAGGCTCTTGCCTCACAACTCAACCTGTGACCTCTAGTAGGCATAGTTGGAAGGTTCCAAAGTATTGCATAATGAAACCTTAACTGGGTCACTACCTTATCTCGTAAACTTTAGGAGGCTCTATAGAAGTACAATCTGGTGTGCATGATGGCCTCTTTCCTTAATCAACCTATTCCCTCTACGTAGACTATGAGTAGTGGTATGAGAATAACCTTTACTTCACAAGAATTTCTGATGGGCTTTAATAGAGATCCATCTCCTCTTTACATTCCTACAAGGATAAATGGGAAAACTGTAGGAGTTGTTCTTGTTGAACCAAAATCACAAGTGAACATTATAACTAATCAAATAATTCTGATTAACTTCCTACACAAGGATAGATATGATGCACCTAAAATCACCATCCGCACACATGATAGAATTTTTGTACCTCCTATAGGGGGTATTGTCCTATCCGTCCTCATTGGACTTGAATCTATAAGCCTTATGTTTTACATCATCCCAGGGTATGAACTCTTTAGAGTGAAACTAGGTATCCACTGGCTAGTAGCTATGAACTTTGTTCCCTCAATTATACACAAATGTCTAAATTTTATTCACAGAGGTTCAGTACACATTGTCCATGACACTAGTTATAGACCATTAGTTGCACATGGAAACTACACCTTGGATTAATTGTGGCTTGCCTCTCTTGGTCCTCTCCCACCTAGGAAGGACCTCTTACACCGTACATATCAAAACTATAAAAAGGGGTGTCCTAGGCTGAAAGTGGGGTATACTCCTTTGCCCTATGCTATCTCAACTAGAGCTTGCTTAAAAGATAATAGTGATGCTTCCAAGGCACGTAGAAGAGAAGAAGAGAAGTGATCTCAAGATCACCCTTCTTCCTCTTCCATGGTTCAGCTCGATGCTTCCTCTCATCCTGTCATGGTACCATCTACTTTTGTCTCGCATTTGTGAGAGAATCCCCATGGTTCCCGCTTGGCGAAAGGCCAAGCATCCTGCATTTGAGCTTCTTGTCTTACTGACGGAGCCTAGGCCCGTTCGGTATAGAAGACAAAAAGCCCCCCATGGAGAGTCCTCTTTGTCTCGACCTTTGTTGCCTCCTACTATTCCTATTCCTAAAATAGTAAACGGGAAGAGGCCCACCATCGAGGCATTAGATTCAACTCCTCCCCTCATTTCTGAACCTGCCTCCCCTCCTTCCATTCAAGAGTCTTCCCTTCCACTAGAAATAGTCATGGAGGACACTCCCATGGCTGAGAAGGATCCTTCTCTACCTTCACAAGTTTTGGCTTTTGGTGCTAAGAGCCATAGAAACTGCCTTGTGCGTGAGCATAAGTGATGATGAAAGGCTCTCCTCGCTGAGCAAGCCTCCTTATAAAAGAAGGTGGAAGAGAAGACCACATCTCCTGCTCTGTCTTTCTCTTTCTCTCCTTCTATCCTTGAATCTCTTCTAGCTCCTGCTATGAGCACACATGTACCCAATAAGGTACAAGTGTACATCACTCCTTCAGCGGAGCCACCCTTGTTGACTTTTGTCTCGGATGTCTTGCCTTTCCCAAAGCCCGTGGACATGGTGAACACTTCGGTTGTGTCCACTGTGGTTCTTTCCTCTTCTTCCTCACCACTCCTTGTTTTATTTGTGGGGAGTTCACCTCCCTTGATGAAGAAGAAAGTAGAGCATGGCCCCTCTAGCAATGGGGGATGTAAGAAGAGCCCACCTTCTCTGAAAGGTGGCCCCAAACTAACTTGTTTTGTCTTGGTGAAAACATCAGTTCTAGCTTCCCTCGAGTTTGTCACTACTCTTGAGTCTCTCGGTGAGTCTAGCAGTGAACCTCAAGTGCAAACTCCTTTGTCTGCCAAGGAAAATCATGGCACTCCTATCAAGTGCATATTTAACTTAAGGACAAAATCCCAACCCTTTCAGAAATCTTTGCTAAGTCGTTGACCCTGGACCGACATGAGCTAAGTGACGAAGACCTTATAGGTCCCTTTGCTTTGGTCCTTGTTACAGAAGGATTGAAAGCTCCTCCCCTTAATATTACACTGTTGTAGGCTTGTCTTCCTTCCTTCGATGATATGGAGTGGGAAGTTGATGACCTCTTGGTTGACCAATGTTAGTGGGAGACCCTCCTTTAGATTAGATGTGTATGCATGTCCTGACATGTGCTTCCCTTGTGATCATGCTATATGGTCCTAGATTACCCTCATCACCCCTATTGGTGCGTGGATACAGGCATGGTGTTGGTTGTAAAATTTCCTCTATATGTGTCATCATTCTTCCATGTTTGTGATTGACTTTCGATAAATTGGGGATGATGCAAAGCATCGGGAGCATTTAGGCCTCCTTCCATGTTGACCCAATTTTTTATTTTACTTTGTATTTCATGCATTCTTCTTGATTTGGTTGGGGATTGATGATCTTTTGCCTCTTACCATGGTTACCTACATATATATAAATAAAGGCATATCTAACCTTGCATAACCAGATCCCCCTATGCCCTATGTGCGTGATTTGTTTTCTTTATCTTTCCACTTTATCTTTCTCTCGTCTTTACTTGAGTTGTTCCTTTCATGTGTGATAACGCATCTTCTCCATTACTTGGTCTTTACAAAACACATTTTTTTGCCAAAAAAATCTTTTCTCAAAGACCCTTCACACACTTCCTCATTCAAATTACATTCTCAACTTCGAACACCAATGAAATGTGTTTCCTTCATCACAGGTTCATAAAGAAAGGACTTGAAAATCTTCCTTTGAAGCAGGAGTAGTCTTAGGCATGAGCACATTTCCTTCCTTTCAAATTCCTAGATGAATTGAACATATTTCAAAAGGATTCCTTGATGATGAATCGATTGAAGCAGGAAGACATTAAGCTTTTTGAACAACGTGTCCCTTGAGTGGACCCTGTCTCTTCACGCTAGGTTCCCAAGGGACCCCTTTGAAAGTCCTCAACAAATTTCTATGGTTTCTAGCTTGGGATCAGCCCGACTAGACCTGTTTCACATCTCGACATCTAGTCTAGGGGCAGCCCGACTATACCATCTTCACATCCTTACATCTAGCTTGGGGGCAGCCTGACTAGACTTCACTTTTTAAATAGCACGTCCCTTGAGTGGACCCTCCTTCCTTTTGAAGGGTTCCTAAGGGACCCCTTTGAAAGCTTTACAACTTAGTGATGGTATGCATGAATTTTCGTTCACTAGCCTACGTGGCCGCTTTCTGATGTGTTCTATATGTGGGTAAACATGTCACCATCTCTAGATCTATGAAGTCTCCTTTGCCCAGTTTCCTCCATGTGAGATTTCTTGGGGGATACCTTCCTTATAGGTCTGCGGGGCTATAAGGTGCTTTTCCTAGTTTCCTTCATGTGAGAGTTCTTGAAGGATACCACCCTTGTAGGACTATGAGACTGTAAGGTAATTTCATACTTTATCTTTGTGGTTCCATGGAACTACGAAGTCCTCTCTTGCACTTCTGAGTTTTCCAGACCGTTCTCTGCTTCATCGTCAGTTCAGGTATACATCTCTTACTCTATTAATTCTCTAATACTCTACTTTAACAAAGCACTCATCAGTACTCATGCTTGCTATAGTTGGGGCAAAATGTATGAACATGAATTTTCACCCCTAACACAAATTCCCTTTTGACCCTTAACACTTTAGAAAATCAAAAGCAGAGGTTTAATTCCACTTAAGCTTCCTGCTTACATTTCACTTGGCGCCTATTTTTCATGTCGGTGGGGGAATTTCTATCGAGGATGCCCGCATGGTGCACAGACATCCGCATAGAGCGCTTACATCCCTGGTAGATTCCTATAGCTAGAGATTGCAGAGGTGTTACATTTTTTATTGGGATTCAAAGAGTAGCATCCCTCTTTCACTGGTCGACTTGAATATGGTCATTTTTCACTCTTCTCTTCATAATATTCACTCTTCCATCCTTGGATTTTTCCAAGAAGAAGTTTGAGAGAAGTTTGCAAGATCATTTGGGAATTTTCTCCACCATTTTGCATTCATTTTTCCAAGCTTTGCAATAGCACCATTCACTCCATTGCAGCAATCCACTACTTTGTCACTCCAACAAGGTGAGCACAGGGTAGACACTGTGGTAACAGAGGCTTGAGTCCCTCTTGTTCACTCCTCCATGTCCCTTGAGTGCTTTGGATGGAGGCGGTAAGCTCCTAGCATCTCTCCTTTTGCTTTCAATTGAGTAATCATGTACTAGTTGTTGTGTTTTGTGTTACGTAGCTTGTAGTTTCTTTCCTTTATCATCTATTTCTATTATTCCAAACCTAGTTGTCTATGGAGGTGGAAACACCAAGATGGGGGTCTGACTAAGGCAAGCCCCTAGACAGCCCCAACAATTTCTCCCTTTATTGTGTGCAGGTGGAGAGAACTTGGAGCGGTCTGGTGAAGAGAGCATTGTACGAGATCATCTTCATCACCTTGGTGGTAATACATTTCCTTTATCATACTCATATCTGCATTTCTCTTTACTTAGTCTCATTTTATTACTTCAAATGTCTCTAGACTAGGCTGGTAGTCTCTCCTCCTAAGTGTGATTTCTATCTTTTCAGTTCTCTAGCCGTATGGATGCCAATGCACTTGTGAGACGCCAGTGTGTCACACTGTTGTCTTGGAACTGCACTTCTATCCTCAGATAGAGAGTTGTCTAATACACGAATATGACTCTAAAGGTTGACTCATCTAGTCTCCTTCCAACATTTGGGATTGCAAAGTGATTGAAGGGCACATAATCCTCATCATTCTCATCCTCATCATCTTAACTATCATTTAAATTGATGTGGGTTAGGGTAGCCTTTCCGCTCTTGGCCTTTTGTGACCTAGGGCCTTGTAGTGGGCGGTCCCCCTCTCTCATAGATACAAAATCTATCACTCCAACTAAGATAATTTTGTATCCAGTATTGAACTTTATGTAGCATATCAGATGGTCAAATAAAATGTAGAGTATGACCTATGTGAGCTACTATGAGGCCAACTAATTGAGAATCTTGGCAAAATCAAGAAGTATAAGAACATTTTCAAGTATGGCAATTTGTTGCTATGTTTTTTCTTCTACTTCATGAATGAAGTTCAAGAGTTGGTAAAGTGTAATGGGAAAGTGATAGACTTGTAGCTATTCAAATCAGAGATATGTTAAATAGAATTTGAGATATCAAAGCTATAAAAATTGCTACTTGGGGTTATTTCAAGAGTTTTCAGAGTGTAATGCAAGCTAGGGAAAAGTTTCCCATGTCTATTGTGGATAAGTACAAGGAAACAATTTGCTTCATGGTTGATATTGATCAATGCTTATTGGAAGTTGTAGAACCTAGAATGATGTGGACAATGCCTATGGGTCATGAGGTTGAAAAACCACATTTTAGAGCTGTATGTTGAACACTTGTTGAGTAAACCTCAGGATCCAATAGAAGAAAGGTTTGGTACCTTTGCAAAAAAGGATATACAAGTGCATAACCAACTGAGGAAGCCTGTGATAGTCAGGAGAGTGAGAAGGGAAGTTGAAGCTTTTGCAGAAACCCTTGGTATATCAGTTGAAGCTATGAGGGAAGCCAGAAAGAAAAGAGAAGAATCTGAAAAAGGAGAGCTAGTTAAAACTAAGTCTGCTAGTCCAACAACATCCTCTACCAGATCTAGATCTATAAGGATCTCTACTCTCTCATTTGGTCCTGCAAAGAA
Source organism: Sequoiadendron giganteum (assembly GCA_007115665.2). Classification (NCBI taxonomy): domain Eukaryota; kingdom Viridiplantae; phylum Streptophyta; class Pinopsida; order Cupressales; family Cupressaceae; genus Sequoiadendron; species Sequoiadendron giganteum. The sequence goes on from CM021103.1 coordinate 701,519,304, forward strand.
GTCAAGCCCTGTGAAATCTCAAGCCAAGACATCCAGGAGAGAAGGAAAGAGGAAGAAGGATAAAAGTACAAGATTCTATGTTGTTGTTTCAAAGGATAAAGAAACTAAATCTAGTGAAAAGGTAACAAAAATTAAGTAAATTGGTTCTAAAGTATCAAAAGTCTTTAAGGACAATCCTTCTGATGAAGAGAAAGCAAAGAAAAATATGAAAACTGACAAATCAGGTATGTTTGTAGAAGAAGTGGAAAAAGCATCGATTAAGGATGGTAAAATTAGGCCACTTTGTGAATGGTTTGACACCTTTGATAATTCTAGTCAAATCATTCTTGAGGAATCCACAATAAAGTATTTGAATAATTTCAATATGAATCTTATTGAAATAATGTTTGGGTTACCTAAAAGTCTGTATGAAGTCTTGGAAATAAGGAGAGTGAATGTAAGAACTGAAGAAGAGAAAATGAGAGAATGAATACTTGTTGATCTATGTCTGGTGATGTCAATGAATGAAATGAAGAAGATCCTAAGTGATGCAAAAAGGGATTTTAAGGACATTGAGAAAATCCTTAAGGAAATTTTGTTGAAAAATAGATATAATGTTGTTTTTGAAGAAGCTCATAGTGAAGATGCTCCATTTGGTCCTGTAAATGAAGAAGGAAAAGAAGATACATTTGAGGATAGCCTAAATCCTCTTGAAATGCAAGATGCTGAAATTCCTATGGAGACTGAAGCTCCTAAAGTTGTGTTAGTTGATGAAATTGAGATTCTTGAAGCTAAGGAAGAATTAGTGATTGAAGAAAAGAAAGCTAAAGCGAAGGAGATTCTTGTGGAAGCAAGAGACATTGCTAAGGCAGTAAAGGAGTTTTTGGAAGAACAATAGGATGAGTTTGACCTTGAATTGGTTGAAGGTCCTATCAACTTGGCCACTCTATCTCCTATTCAAAAGCTAAAGGTAGCATCATTTGCTCAGAACAAGGCAAGGGAAGAGATTCTAAAATCTCACATTGAGGACAGTGAGTTGTTGAATCTTGCATTTGGTATTCTAGAGAAGATCATAACTACATATGTTAAGGATTCATCTATTTCTCCATCTGGTCAGCTAAAGAAACTTGTCAATTTTGTACGTACTCACTTTGAGTCTCTTGAAAAGTCAGCTATGGATAAGGTTCATAAGGAATTTGATGCAAACAGGTTCGGTAGATTGAAGGGAATGATTGCTAAAGATAAATATTTGTTAGCTACCGGTGTAAAGAATATTCAAGGTGCTTTTTCTGAAGGTGGAAACATTTATAAGTCTTGTTTATCATTTTCTAAGTTCACTGAGGACACTTAAAAGAAAATGAAGGAATATGAGAAATAGTTAGCAAATATTTCTCAAGAATTTGATCCTTTAACAGTTTATGTGAGAAAGCATGAAGGTCAAGTCATATCCCTACTTGAAAAAATAAAAATTTTGAAGCATGAAGAAGGCAGAATTGTTGAAAGAATATGCAAGCTTAGAGGACTAATTAGTCCTAAGATGGAGAAAATGCTTAGTGCATTGAAGGAAGTGCAGGATGTTATGGTTGCCAATGATCTGATGAACCTTGATTCAATAGAGATGCAATCTTACTTATTTAGTGGTCACATGACTATTTTGGAGAGTCTCAAAAAGAGTTGGGACACAAGGTTGAGCTTGTTGAAGAGTAATTTTGCAAACATATTCAAGTGTATGTAAGTTGTAGAAGATAGAAGATTGCTTGTACATATGCAATTTGTTCATAGAAATTTTGTTTGATTTTTGGTATGCATATTCTCATCTTTTCCATTTTTTTCAAAGGGGTAGAGTGCAACAGTCAAAAATTTCATATTCATCTAAGGGGGAGTTGTGTTTTGAAGTTTTTGAAGGTTGGCAATGTATTCATGTTGGTACTAATCTGACACTTAGTCATTTTTCACTAAGTGTTGCCATCAATGCCAAAGAGGGAGATTTTTGGCAAGAGACACTATGCATGTCATCTGGTGTTGTCATTGATGGTAACCCTATTTAGTGATTCAATCGACACTTCAGTAGTTTCCTATACCACAATTCAAATTAAAGTTTTGTGATTAACTGTCAAGTCAAGATGGAGCATCCAACAAAGTTGTGTTTTTCGATTCATATGCAATTCTCTGTTATCATTTTGCATTGTGGACCTCAGGGAAGGTATTTTGGTGTATGTAATATCTTAACTGAGAATCATTAGGGTTCACATTCATTGATGTGCAAGTTAGAAGATCCGGTGTATTTTTTTTGTTTAACAGTGCATGAAAGTCAACTAAGTGAATATAGCGTGTTGTGGATCTTTGTGGGGTAATTTTTTGAAGTTTTTTGTGCTCGAGCATGTTTTTTTTGGTCCTCACTATATTGTGTCCAACTTTTATTGGTGCACATTGAAAACTATCTATAGATTGAGCTGACGGTTTGTAAATATTTTATGTTTTATTGAAGCCAACATGTGGTTGATTAAATCTTTAGTTGTGGATATATATATGTGATCATTTATATAATTTGGATGTATGTACGAAATGTGATGATGTGTGTTGTGAAATAAAGAAGGATTGTAGAGTGATTATGCATAGTCCCACTTGTGCATAAAAGGATTTGTGATGCGAATTAAAGTAGACAAAGCAGAAGAGAAGAATCAGATAGAAGGTCAAGAATGTGATTGATGTTCTTAATCGAAACTGTAATCAGGCATTAGCAAATGTTATTCTCTTAGTTCAAAATCTCTCAAATGGATTTAATCTAAAAGTTTTGTAAGACAGTGAGTCTTCATTTTGTATTTGAGTGGTGAGCTCTAGGCAATGTGCCTAAATGCATGTGCATTCCCATTTGTAAACACTTATAGTTGAGTATACTCAAATTATGGATTGGACTTCACTGTGGTTTTCCCCTAATAGGGTCTCCACATAAAAATCCTTGTCTTATGGTGTTGTGGTTGATTTATTTGTGTTGTTACATCTTTCTTTTTCTTTAATGTTGTAAGTGGTTTAAAGATCAGATTAATAAAGTGAAATTTTGCAAAACACTGATTCACCCCCCCTCTTAGTGTTCGTTGATTCCAATAGAAGGGTGTGAAGGCATGAGATAGTTTTGAAGATATTTATTGCATGGATGTAGATAAGATCATAGATTTTGTTGTGAGGATAAAAGAAAACTGAAAGAGATCATTCAATAATACCTACAAAGTTAGTTGATGATAAAAATATTGGAAGTTGTTTGAGGACAAGAAAATCAACAAAGACTTCACAAGTGCAGAAATCTATTCGAGTTAAAAAAATTCATTTGTAACATGATACTCAAATTGTAATAAATAATATCTTATTGTATAATCATCTGAGTGGGTGCTCATAAACTTGGAATTGGTGTTCCTTTGGGTTGGTGCCCATAAATTCTAATCAGAAATCATTTTTATTGTGAGGCTAGATTAGAGAAATAGTCTCTAGTAGCTATTTGTTTACTTCTCAATTGTCTTTGGTTGTCCTTGATGGAAAAATCAATTGGTATTCTCTTTGGTATCTCGGATAATCATTTAGAGGCTTTGTTTTTGGTATTCATGTTTATGGTGATTTGGGATTTTCATGATGATTCAAGTTTTTCATGTTGATATTCAGTGTGATATTGCCTATGTGGCTTTTGGTTCATATTTATGAATGAAATATAATTTCAGATGGTTATGGTTACTAATAGTGTGATAAAACATTATTATAGTTCATTCAAGATGATCATGCAACAGGTTCAGGATATTCAGCTTGACAGATGTGAAATTCAATCTATGGCTCGAAGGTTTTATAAAAAATTTACTAGTGAATGACTTTGATTAAAGACATATTGAAATATGCATCACCAACCTTTTGTTTCTAATTGTCATTGTCGATATTTAAAAAAAACTATGGACTTGGAATAATGTTTCATGTGATAATGTTGAGTCAAAACATTAGAAACAATAATCAAAGTCATTATTGTGTTGTCCTCCAAGGTCTTTGATAGCGGATTTGTATTCATTATGATGTTTTATTACTTCTAACTTAAGTCATTTCGGACTTCAAACTTTATTGTGCTTTGGTTTAGGCATCGAATGTCTTGAATCAAATGGAAGTTAGGGAAATTTATTTTTGGTCTTTTCATTTCTAGGGTTTAGAACCCTATCCACCACCATGGAGTCAATGTAACTACTATTATTTCATTGGTTTTGCTAGCTGAAACAATTTCGAGAGAATGCAATGTTTAAGCATGAAGGGTATGGTTTCTCAGTTTGATGCTTTTCATTAGCTGAAAGCTCGAATCTAGAAGGAGATTTGATGGCGTTACTCTATTGGGTTGGTAAATGCATTGATATAGGTTCTCATGCATTTTTTTAATCTTTAGTTTCATTCCATCGGGTATTCTCTTTTATCATTTTAAGTATTCTTTTTGAAAGGATCAGTTACTTGTCCTGGCTCGAATATGGAAGGAAGATGGTTTTTTTTGTTCTAATCTGAAAATGCATAAGTCGATTCTTGAAAGACTTGTGTCAGAATATCTTGCTTTGAAGTTTGTTTCTCTTTCATTCATTGTTAGTATTCTAAAAGGATTATTTGTTTGATGATTAGAGAACAGTTATATTTCTTGACAGGTAGCTAAAGAGATAGTTTTTTGTTCTCTATTAGAATGGAAAATTGTGTGAAGGGAAAAGATGCTCTGGTGAATTTTTGTTTCCATTTGTCACTAATCATTATGGGTTTTTTTAAAATAGATCATTAAGGGTATTATTGTTATTTCAAAACAATTCGAAAATGAAAGTGATATTATTGGTGCATATGTTATTATACTCTTGTAACAAATGAAATTATTGGTGCAAATTTTGTTATTTTCAGGGTTCTAAGAAACAAAACTGTAATGACACTTTGTCTTTCCTAAAAAACCCTTGGATGAAGATTCAAAAGGAAAAATGTGCTTTTAAAATAAAAATTTGATACACGGTGATTGATCATAGTTTTGTATTGACTATTCTTGAGAGACATAAGTGATAACTCTGTAATAGTTAATCTGAAACACAATGCAGAGTGATAGGATTTCTTTTTGATATGTTTGGTATTTTGAAGGTTCAATAGAGAACCTTTAGGATATTAGGGGTATTGAAATGTAAAGCATTTTGTTAGTGTCAAAGAATTGAAATAGAGAAATCCTCTTATATTATTATTGTGCTAAAACAAAAGAGGGGTTGACACTCCTTGAAATTGGTGTTTCTAAATGAGGGGTTGTTTCTCCTTGAGTGGGTGCTCTTAAAATTACCTATAAGGCACTATAAGAAGTGATTTGATATATATAAGCCAATATGGCAGCAATTTAGGAGTGGTTTTTCTACCCTCAGAGGGTTTTCCACTCGATAAATCTTTTGTCTCTTGGTCTCATTTGTGGTATCTTTACTTTATTATATTAATGTTGTGATTTTCACTGATTTACTGTCATACATCTCATTTCTGTTCTTAATGATTGCATTCAATTTATGTATGATTTAATCATTGAAATATTGAGAGCATAATTCAGTTTTGTTTCATTCTTTGGAAAATTATAAAATTGGTTCATGACACTAATTCAGCCCCCCCCCTCTCAATGTCCTTTTCACTCCAAAAATTGGTATCAGAGCATGGGGTCCTCCTATATGTCTAAACTACCTAGGATTGATTATGGTCTTGGAGTCTGCTAAAAATGTCTCAAGCTCATGAAGGCACTTCTGTGACTAGAGCTCCTTTGTTTGATGGAACAGATTATGTATTCTGGAAAATCAGAATGGAAACATATATGATTTCTATAGATCTTGATTTTTGGGGCATTGTTTTAAATGGGTACACTATTCTACCCGCAATACTCATAGATGTTGCTGAGAAAAAGAAATATGAAACTAATGCAAGAGCTAAAAATTCCATCTTGTGTGGGGGTTTCTTGCTGGTTCTTCCTGCTAGTAAGCTCGTTGAACCAATTTTTTTAAATATATATTTATACTTAATATAATATTATAAGTGGCTTACCACTTTTCATTTAAAAAAAATAAAAATTCTTAGGATATCTGGGAAAAACTTGAAACCATTTATCAAGGAAATGAAAAATTTAAACTATCAAAAATCCTTACACTCAAACATCAGTTTGAGGAAATGAGAATGAAGGATGATGAAAAAGTGGTTGAATACTTCCTAAGAAAAGATGAAGTTGTTAATGCTATGAGAGGTCTAGGAGAGGATGTCAAAGAGTTTGATGTTGTTACAAAGGTCATTAGAACCTTATAGCCTAAATTTGAATATAAGGTTTCAGCCCTTGAAGAAAATAAACACTTTGATCAGCTTGCCTTAGATAGTTCGCAAGGGACTCATACTGCTTATGAAATGAGAACTAGCAATAATAACTAAATAGGAAAAGAAACTGCTTTCACAACTAAAAAGAAACAAAAAGCAGAAGAGAGTGGATCGAAATATTATGATTCAAAAGAATCACACTTTGTTAGGAAACTCAAAAAGGGTTCTGGAAAATACAAGGGAAAACTTCCCTTTAAGTATTTTAACTATGGAAAGGTTGGACACTTTGCTGTTAAGTGCCCCTATGATGATCAAATCAGTGACAATGAGAAATCTAATAAACTACCTAAGAAGAAGGGTTATAAACCTAAAAGAAAGTTCAATTTCAAAAAGAAGAAGAGTCTGTTTAGTAAAGATGAATCTGACACCGAATCAGATGACTCATTAGTTGAGGAAGATGAAGCTTTATTTATGGATAAAGTCAAACTGCAAGAAGAGACCAACAACAATGACCTTCAAGACAGCGAGATTGATCTAGAAGGTGAACTAAAATGTACCTTAAAGGAAATTAAGAGACTCAAAAATAAAATTCTTGCTCAAGAACAAAAACTCAAATCAAGTTATTGATCTAGAACATAAACTTGATCAAGAAATCATCTCTCTGAAAACTCAGCTTGAAGAAGCTAAGAGATTTGAGGACTGTCTTTGTGTAACTGTAAGTTTCAAGGATCAAGAAATTCATAAATTGGAACAAGAAGTTTTTTTCCTTAGAAAGGAAAATGAAAGTTATGAAATTACCTTAAAACTTAATGAGATGCTAAGAAAGAAGAAATTGAATAAAGATAAAACTAGAGTCTGGTTTGAAAAGGGTGGATGCTCAATTGATAATGAAAAGCATAAAGCCTCTTCTGAAAATAAGGGTTCTGGTGCAAATCATCTTGAATTTGATAAGAATCATGCTTATTCCTTTAAGGACAATAGAACATCTTACAGATTCAATTCTTTCTTTTATGGTTACTGCTTCTTCTACAATAAATTTGGACATAAAGTGAGCACTTGGATGCTCATAAATTCTGGAATACCTATATTTGGTCATAAGCAGTACTTTAGCTTTGTTAATCAAGTCAGATGCTTTAAATTCAATACTCTAGGACACACAATCAAATAATGAAAAACTAATCTGCATGATAAACATCAAAAAACTAAAACAATTTGGAGACCTAAAAATGTTAAAAACTTAGAGCAAACAATGTTGGTCCAAACTAATTTTCATTCTAAAAAGGACTTATGGGTCCTACATAGTGGTTGTTCTAACCACATGATAGGTGATAAGGATAAATTCATCAAACTTGAAGATTATGCTGGTGGATATGTGAAGTTTGGTGATAACACAAGTATACAAATTAGAGGTAAAGGCTCACTTTTGTTAAATGAGGATACACCTATCTACAATTTGTATTATGTGGAAGGCCTAAAACACAACTTGCTTAGTATTAGCCAAATTTGTGATAGTGGTTATCATGTTATGTTTACCTCATAGGTATGTGAGATCAAGAAAAAATTTGGAAAATTTGTTTCAGCCAGGAGAAGAACCAAAGGTAATGTTTGTAATCTTCTTGACACCTCTAGTAATGATAACAATGAAGGTATGTGTCTAATGGGTCAAGTTGAAGAAATTTGGTTATGGCATAAAATATTATGACACATAAACTTTGAAAATCTGGTTAGAATCAGAAAAAAATAGAATGTTAGAGGTTTACCAGTCCTTAACAAACCAAAAAAATTTGTGTGCAAAGAATGTTTAAGTGGTAAAAAAACTAGAGTTGGTTTCAAAACAAAAGAACATTCTTCATCAAAACCTTTATAGCTAGTGCATACAGACTTGTGTGGACCAACTGCAACAAGGTCTATTAATGGCGAAAATTACTTTATGCTATTTGTGGATGATTATACTAGAATGGTTTGGGTCACATTTCTTAAACAAAAATCAGAAGCTTTTGAAAGTTTCAAAATATTTTGTAAAATGGTTGAAAAAGAATCAAATTTAAAGCTCAAATGTCTAAGATCTAATAAAGGAGGTGATTTCACCTCTTGGGAGTTTATTGATTACTATGAACAACACAGTATTAAGAGGTAGTATGATGCCACTACAACACCTCAACAAAATGGGGTAGTTGAACATAAAAATAGAATAGTAAAAGAAATGGCTAGAACAATGCTAGATGAGGCTAAGTTTTTTAATATGCATTGGAAAGAAGTTGTTCATACAGTTGTATACATTTTGAATAGAGTGGAACTTAGGGTGAAATCTAAATACACCCCCTATGAACTATGGTATGGAAAAAAAACTTCTGTGAAGCATTTTAGAATTTTTGGAAGCAAGTGTTTTATCAGGAAAGATGATGATCATCTTGGCAGCTTTCAATCGAAGTGTGATGAGGGTATCTTTTTGGGATACTCAACTCATAGTAAAGCCTATAAATGTCTTAACAAAAGGCTTAATAAGATTTTTGAAGTAGTTAATGTAAAATTTGATGATAGACCACATTTAGATGTTGAACCGATGCAAGATGATGAGGAAGAAGAATTTGAACTTGAAATAATTTCAAAAGGATTTGAAACAGCAAAGCCTAATGTTGAATCAACAAGTCCTAAATTGCTAAATCTAATAAAAAAGCTCAAATAGTTGAGCTTACAACTTTCTATTTAGTTACATAGTTTGAGCCTAAAAATTATGATAAAGCTCTCATAAATGAATGTCGGCTTAATGCTATGTAGGAAGAAATTGATCAAATTGAGAAAAATTAGACCTGGGAGTTAGTCCCAAGACTAGATGACAAGAATTTCATAGGTGGTAAATGGATTTTCAGAAATAAACTTGATGAAAATGGAAATGTTGTTCGCAACAAGGAAAATTATGTCTGCAAAGGGTATGCTCAACAAGAAGGTATTGATTTTGGTGAAAATTTTGCACCTATTGCTAGACTTGAATCTATTAGAATATTCTTGGCTTGTTTTATTTTCAAGAACTTCATTGTTTATTAAATGGATGTCAAAACTACTTTTTTGAATGTTTATTTAGATGAAGAGGTCTATATAGAAAAACCCGAAGGGTTTATTTGCAAAAAAAATCCTAATCATGTTTACAAGCTGAAAACGGCCCTATATGGCTTAAAACAAGAACCTAGAGCATGGTACTCTAGGCTAGATAATCATTTGATTTCTAATGGATTTGTTAGAGGAGGTGTTGACAACAATCTTTATGTTAAGATTGAAGGTTCTCATATTTTGGTTGTTGAAATTTATGTAGACGATACTATCTTTGGCTGCAATAATGTTGCTGAGTAAAAAAATTCTCTCAGATTATGAAATCTGACTTTGAAATGTCAATGTTGGGAGGATTAAATTTCCTTTTGGGTCTTCAAATTTCTCAACTTGAAACTGGTATATTTCTCTCTCAAACAAAGTATGCAAGAGATATTCTTAAGAAATATCAAATGAATTAATGTCATCTAGTTAGCACTCCGATAGTTACAGGCTGAAAACTTACTAAGGTCGATGATTCTCCTGATGTAAATCCAATTGAATATAGGTCAATGATTGGAAGCCTGTTATATTTAACAGCTTTAGACCTGATATAGTACAAGTAGTTTGCATGGTTGCAAGATTTATGTCATCTCCTAAGGAATCTCATGTTACTTTTGTTAAAAGAATTCTTAAATATGTTTAGGGCACTCTTGATTATGGTCTTTGGTATCCTAGAAGTAATGATTTTTCATTAATTTTGTATACTAATGCTAACTGGGCTAGTTGTTTGGATGATAGGAATAGCACCAGTGGTGCTACATTATTTCTTAGTGATCGATTAGTGGCATGGCACAACAAGAAACAAGAATTTGTTTCACTCTCTACTGCTGAAGTAGAATATATTGCTACCACTTCTTGTTATACTCAAGTACTTTGGATGCAACAAACTTTATCTAATATGGGTATTGAAGTTCCTAAACCTATTTCTATTCTATGTGATAACACTAGTGAGATTAATATATCAAAAAATCTTGTTATGCACTCTCACACTAAACACATTGCTATCAAGTTTCACTTTCTTCAAGAAAAAGTGTTGGCTAATGAGGTTTGCTTACAATTTGTTGCCTCATAAGAACAGGTTGCTAACATTTTTACTAAGGCTTTAGCTAAAGAATTATTTGAAAGGCCGAGATTTTGATTGGGAGTTATCTCTCAATCTTTATTTCTCTGATTTTTCAAGTTTTGGCTTAGGGGGAGCTTGTTACAACATTTATTCATTCATAGCTCTCTTGTATTTTCATTTTTCTACTCTTATTGTTTTACTTTTAGTTGGTTCATATAGTTCTTTCTTGGCTTCTCAGTTGTGGTTGCATTGCATTTCTTTGTCTTTGAGGCAAAAACGGGGAGAGTAATTTGTGTTTTTCCATCAAGGACAAAGGGGGAGTTTGTTGACTTCTCAGCTATCTTTGGTTGCCCTTGATGAAAAAATTAGTTGGCATTCTCTTTGGTATCTTATAAAATCATTTAGAGGCTTGGTTTTTAGTATTCATGTTTATGGTAATTTAGGATTTTCATGATGATTCAATTTTTTCCTGTTGATATTCAATGTGATATTGGTCATATGGCTTCTAGTTTAGATTTATGAATGAAATATATTTTTAGATGGTTATGGTTACTGATAGTGTGATAAAGCATTATTACAGGTCATTCAAGATGATCATGCAATAGGTTTAGGATATTCAGTTTGATAGGTTGGCCCTTCTTTATTGCATGATAGTTATATTATTTTAGTTTGATATTGGCTTAATTGATATTTATCAGGTTGTAGTATACTCATTTTGGTTCAAATAGATAAAGTGTTTCAACATGACATATTGTCTTGTCAATACTTATGAGAAGTTGGTTTATTCTTGTGACTTCACCATTGGTACTTGGTATTTTTTCATGAAATTTGGTTCGTTGATTATATAGTGCATTACTAGCAATTACCTTGTCAAAGGTTTTGGGCATTATGGTTATTCACAAAAGATTCATGGTCATTTTTTTATCATATTTTTAAATGCTTGTGACTTGGTAAAAGTCACCTTGTGGCTCGAAAGGTACAGATGTGAAAGTCAATATGTGGCTCGAAGGTTTTATAAAAAATGCATTGGTGAATGACTTGGATTAAAGTCATATTGAAATATGCATCGACAACCTTCTTTTCTAATTGTCATTGTTGACATTTTAAAAAAAATTGGACTTGGAATAATGTTTCATGTCATAATTTTGAGTCGACACATTAGAAGAAATAATCAAAGTCATTATTGTGTCGGCCTCCAAGGTCTTTGACAACAAATTTGTATTCATTATGATGTTTTATTACTTATGAATTAAGTCATTTCCAACATAAAACTTTATTGTGCTTTGGTTTAGGCATCAAATGTCTTGAATCAAATGGAATTTAGGGCAATTTATTTTTGGTCTTCTCATTGCTAGGGTTTAGAACCCTAGCCGTTGCCATGGAATCAATGTAACTATTGTTTTTTTGTGGGTTCTGCTAGCTGAAATGGTTTTGACAAAATGAAATATTTGTGTTTAAGCATGAAGGGTGTTGGGTCTCAAAAATGTTGGTTTGAATGAACCACGAGAGGTTGCCACACTCTCACTACGTTAATGGTCAACTAACAAGGCCAACCAATGTGGTTGAACCCTCTACTCTAAAGGCTCTGCTAAACCTAGGCGGGTGCACCTATATGAGTGACACTGATTTTGAATTTATGTTTCCTACTTGATCTTACTATCCACAAATGGCAATTTAATAGTGGAAAGATATGATCCTACTTTGGTATAAATTGTATATGCAATATCAAGGTATGAATTAATATGTTCAATTAAGAGATGTCAAATGAAATGAATAAAACTAATGTAATGTAAATAAGGGAGACCAGTGCCTTATTGGGTTAAATGAATTCAAATGAAAGCTTTTAATGAATGGTTTCTATCTAGCAGGTCCTATAATTTTTTGGCATATAACTATGAGTTTATAACTGGTATAAACATGCAAGAATGTACTTGATAAACCCTACTTGAGGTAGAATATCAAATCTAACTATCTAATTCTTCTTACTGATCCAAATGACATTCCCAGATTACTGTAATTGATTTAGAGGAATTTTAATTCTTCTTTAAAGAATCCAATGAACCAAATCACACAGAAACAACAAATGTGTACTGATAAATCGAATATATAATTGATACTTCAATTTAAACAATCAATAAACATCAGATTGGACAAAATCAGATAATCACAAGAATCCAACAAACAAGTGATGTCAGGATGAAATCACCAAATTAACAGTTTTTCATTATCTTCCTTGAAATTCATACATGCAAAATAGTCTCCTCCAGTATCATCATTCTAAAAATATAGTGCTTACAATAGTCTACCCTATTCTAAAATCTCCCTCCTTTAAAATTTATCCAATAACGGATATTTATACATCAGTTTGCAAAAGGATGTGCCTTTTCAAAAAGGTCTAAAGCATAAACAATTTAACGAATTCACTATTTAACTAATTTTTGTTAAGCCACAAATGGACTGCAGACATATGCTCCATATAATCATTGCACTCATGAGTGCTAACATCTCCCAATGCATCGCGGATCACAATCTCCATCATTATCATCGCTCATTTTGTTCACATGCTTCATCCAATGTTACGTCCTCCATAATGGTTGTCTTCAATATCTCTTGGAATATTGTCTCACACTCACTTTTCCCTGTAGTTGCTTTCTTCATTTTCCCTTCATCATTACATAACTTGGTTAATCTATCTTCGGCAGCTTCTATCAATCCCTGCACATCTCCTTGTAACTCCTCAAAGAAATCCCTGTGCCTACCCATGATACAGCTAGCATTTTCAATATTTGTACTAATAGGATCATCCTTTATCTCTAACTCCTTAATTTTTTCCTAGATTTTGCTATCCACTCTCTTGTGTTCCTTTATTGCATCCATAAATTTTGAATGTTTTCCCTAGAGTTTATTTAACCAAGTGGTTAGGACGTCCTGCCTTCTTTTGATTATTGCAGCAAGTGCATCTATTTTCCCTTGAGAGTATGTAGTTGATCCTTCCCAATGGTCTCTTTTCTGTGAACTCTCACCTTGGATGAGCATCCTTGTCGGTTCTGTTACAGCACCTACCAAAACTTTTAGGCATTCATTCTCTCTCAACATCCTCTCATTATTGTTTTTATACATCTCCCTTTCCCTTATCGATGCTTGGATTTGGGCTTTATTCAACTTGGCTATATTTATCCCAATATCAATAGTGGCTATAGGATCAACCTCCCCAGCCTTCAGGGTCATGACATGTATGAATGCCTTTTCAGTATCAATAAAAATTGATTTCTTGCGAGAAGGGTACAAGGCCCAAATCATCAATGTTTCATCATAAGGATTGTATCTTGATCTTGTGTATACCTCTGTCACCTTCTCTATACTAAGCTTGTGGGTAGCATTGTTATCTTTTAAGAAACTATCAAAAACTAATGCATAATTCAGATCCAAACCTGGAAAAATCATAACACTTGCCTTTTCTAGCATCTCCCTTCCCTTTTTAGGAGTCATGTTAATCATCTCTTTATCTACCTCATCCTTTAAGATCTTTAACAGTTGATCCTCATTTCCTAGAGTGACATTATCAACCTGTCCCCTATCTCTTTGCTTTTTTTCTTATATAAAAATGTCTTAAACTTCAAGGTCTTTATAAATTAATCATCTAATATGAAAGACCTATAGTCTTCAAGTCTTGTATCGACATCCATGGTTTCCTCAACATTTGTTTCTCTGGCAACATAGGCATAGTCCCGAGTCTTCATTCTTGAAATTTTCCCAAATGAGCTTTGTGGCCTATCATCTTCTGATATCCCCTTAATGGAGGATAACAACTCAGCATCCATCAACTCCTAATCATGTTTTGCAATCACAATTTCAGCTTCCTTTGCCTCCAGGTTTTTTATTATGTCATCAGATTTATAGGGCACATGATGGTACCCTCTGAAATTTATTTTTTGTCTGGCAAAGTGGATATACCCTTTTGGATCAAAGTTCTTTCTCACTAGTGCTCTCCTCATGTTGTAGTGCAACAATTTATCCAGAATCAGATCATAACCTTCCTTGGCTAATACAGTGAAATCACTAAAACACAATGTACTGGGCATTAAGACCTATTTCCCATATGAACTTAAGTTCATAACACTGGAGTAATCCATTTGCCTAACAATTTCTAGGTATGCAATTCTATTTGGGACAGTTATGGGCAGAATGAAAGGTATGTCCTCAAAGCCATAAACCCTAATCATTGTGGCATTCTCTAAGCAATACCAATCCCCCCAATTGTGGTTAATTGGTCCATTGTAATCTTTAGGCCTAAGAAACCTTTTTACTTCTTCAGATAAAGAGTAATCACAAGGATGGTTGAAAAATCTATACAAGGGTTTCACAAAGAATTCTTTAAAATGCAAGAAATTTGAATTGGCAAACCTGCTATCCCAAATAGCAGTGGATAGCAGTCCATAATTGAACAGGAAATGGCCTACCTTCCTTGTCGGCTTGTGAAATCCTTAGCTCCTAGGGCCACAAACCCAACTCTTGTCCAAAATATAGCACTAAGTGCATCATCAGTGAGTAATTTTTGAGATGGAGAATAGAAGCACGACTCTTTATTGCCATCAAACATGTATCCAGCTCCTTAAAAACATGTGCAGCGTAGTCAAATGATCTGTAATTGTGATACTGAATGTCTGTAGAAATCACCATGGGAACAACCGCCATATGCTCAGGTACCTCCATCCCTAATACTTGTCCCACTGAGTAGTAAGTATATTTCAGGTAAGGTTCGAAGAGATCTACATGAAAGGGTGGCCCCTCACTATCCTCCATTGGAGTAGGTTTTCTGTGACACCTAATTTTGTGCAATGGTAACCTCCACCCTTTATAAATGGTGTCCATCCTTCTGAACTCACTATCGAGCTCCTCACTTACTATTTTCTCACTGCATATCCCCTCCATCCTGAAAACCTCAGCAATTGCATTCATAGATACATGTATCAATGGATTCCCTGACAAATCACATATAGCTTTGTTTTTCAAGTCATAGTGTCAAGCCAACATCTTTACCAATTCAACATCAATAAAAACATTAGGGCACACTAATTTCCCTAAATTTAGCCTCCATGGATTGCACACCGGCTCAAAGCGATTTCTCTTGTGATAATGGAAATTGAATAACTCATAGCCTCTAATTGGAGTCCAGACATCCCCTATAAATTTGCATTTGTCATCCAATTTGTCAACTTCCACTTTGAGTTGTGCAGAATTCCTAGCTCTAGGTCCAAAACTAGGTAACTTGTCTATGAGGTCTTGATTTAGCTTTCTCTCAGTACCTTTTGGTTGCAACTCAGTCTTTTTCTTTTTTGATTTTGATTGGCTACCCTGCCCTGTTTTTCTTCCCTTTAGTTTTCCTGAACCAGTGCCTTCCATAATTCAAACTTTACGAATTCAAAGAGGACGAGAAACTTACTGTAACTTTCTTGTAAATTCAAGCCAGGTGAATGCCTTAATTGCTCTGCTGGTTCCCTTGCTCTCCTTCGCTTTGAATTCTGTGAGACAATGATTTCAATTGATCATACCCTGATATGCTAAATCTTCTACACTTCATGGCACCATTAATGTCTTTACTAAGACATGAATTTTGCAAGTTTTTTTGAAATTCTCACTGTCACATCAGGGCTCATATCGGCAAGACATTTCAAATCTCTAACCAATCCACCTGTAAATGATAGATTAAAAGATCTACGAATAAAATTTTCTGCAGACTAGAATAGAAATGTCAATACTAATCTAAATAATAATCTAAAAAAAAAAAAAAAGAATGAATAAGTAAACTAAACAAACTAAAACATTTAATGGAAAGCTCTCACTGAATATGCTTTCACTCCTTCGAATTATCTTGATTGTTCTTCTCCATTTGTCCTTTTCAGTATTCTAAGAAAAATATCGAAGATAAGTCTCTTCTCAAAAGTGTATGATTTCAGGGAGGAGGAATAATGATAATGACAGGCCATTTCATAGATTTTGGGTTTCCGAAGGATCGACTTAGATTAAAAGAGAGATCGACGGATGAGATTGATGAATTCCATGCAATGTGAGTTTTGTCTTAGATAGAACGTGAGTTGGAACACGAGTTAGAACACGAGTTCAGGAAAGACTAAAGATGGAGACTAAGTTAGAACGTGAGTTAGAACACAAGTTTAGGATCTTAATCTTCAAAAATAGAAGAAATAGACTTTGTATGCAAAAGACAAAGTTAGAACTCGAAGACTAATGCATTCTAATGCAAACAGGAGTTAGAACTAGTTAATTGACTAGTTGTGACAGAGAGTCTTCTCACAAAGATAAATAGGTGTTGAATTCGAAGATAACTGGAGAACTAAAAATAGATTTAAAGTCAAAAGGTGAGTGAATGACTTAGATAACTGAAGGATAGAGGAATGTGACATAAATAATTAAATATGAATTAAATATTAGTTTAATTCAACATTCAAAAATAAGAGACTTTGATTAAATAAATAAAGTAATTTATTTAATTTGACTGTTTGAAAAGGATAATATAAATAATCAAATAATAAATATTTAATTATAGATAAAGGGAGTTAAATGAATAATTAAATAAAGATATTTAATTATAGTTGGAAAAATTATGATACAGGGGTAATTAAATAATAAATTATTTAATTGATAGATAAAGGGGGAAGAATTAATTAGTTCGCTACATAATTAAATAAATATGATTTATTTAATTAATCAAGTTGAATAAAGGTTAATAATGAATTAATTAAAAGGGATATTTAATTAATAGAGGAAATATGTGTTAGAAAGGTTAATTAAATAATAAACATTATTTAATCAAGATGACGGACTATAGAAAATTATGTCGAATGTGTACTCGCAGGCCTAGACCAATTTTTGGTATCTACAGTTTGCCCCTCTTTGATACAATGTTATTACGGTGTTGTGTCAAAGAAAAATATGCCCCGATCATGCCACAACATGAAATAGGTTAAGGTATGCCCCCTCGGGAAAATTGACAATTTTTAAAAAATTTCAGAAAAATTAGGAAATATTCCCGATAAGTCAATTTGATAGTCAGAAATGCTATGGAGTTGACGAAAATGAATTTGGAGTTGATACGGACGAATACAAGTCATTTGAAGTTGAAAGGTTAAGCGGCCAATAGATTAGGTCAAAAAAAATGCCATTTCAAACCCACCTATAAATAGGAATTAGGGCTAAATCAATTCATTTCCACCCGGAGGAGTTAGAAAAAGAGGAGATTTGCTCTGAGTAGCAGACGAAAATGGCACCTATTCCATACGCTGCACATCGAGGTTATCAGATCTAGACATTCAGCAGGCCAGCCGACGCAGGACCACTGGTATGTACTCAAAAATGAACTTGTTAGAGTTATTTTGCATGTAGTTATAGGTGTTTGAAAATTAATTAAGCAAATGTGGTGCTTTGTAAATGATGCATATGTCATCGTATTTGCTGCATTTGACTACGAAATGACGCATGTGTGAAAACACGTCTAGGCTAGGTTGGGCAGTTTAGGGAATGATCACATTTGAAGTATAATGCAATGCATGTGTAGTTATGCAATGCATTTGCATTAGGAATAGATGCATGTGGGGTAATGAACTGCATATGCATTGTTGAGATGCATATGTAGCAGATAGGTGGGTTGATGAAAATGCACCGCATTTTGTAAAATGCACCACATGTGGTCTAATAAACCGCATGTGCAGGAGGTTGAAAATGGGTGTGGGAAATATGTAATGCATATGTAATATGCACTGCAAGTGAGGCTCTATGCAACGCATTTGTAAAAATGCACCGCTTTTGTAAATTTGAGCCACATTTGACTGGTAAAATTTTTGAAATATTTTTTCTAAGGAAAACTTGAAATTTTTTGACATCATGGTTTAAATGCAGGTGGTTTTAGATCCTATATATATGTGGGAGTCATGAATAGATACATTCAATCTCAGAGATCATTTGACTACTGCAAAGATTTGACTATTATGGAAACTGGGTCTACGTCATTGTTTGTCGATGCCCACTATTTGGGCGAACAGGGGTATGTTGACGACATTATGCAAGAGATGGCATTCTCAGACATCATCATTTCATTTACCGACTGGGAAGGCCATTGTCACATTGGAGGATGTGTACAGGATCTTGAGACTGCCTATTAGAGGAGAGCGGGCTATGTATGATACCCAACATGGATTGACTGAGTTGGCGAGGTTTTATCAGGTAGATGGCATCAAGCACTATGAGATTAGATGGCTAGTGTTAGTAGACAGATACGACAGGATTGACTATATTTTATGTACATTGATTGGGGGGATAGTTTTGCCAGACAGACGGGGTCACAGATTTCTACTGGGATTGGGTGCTATGTTGGTTGGCATGTTAGAGAGTGAGAAGAGGTATGCATGGGGTCCATGTCTTCTTGGGATGTTATACTTTCATCTTCACGACATTACTTACAGAGATGCACAGTCATTGAGCTATGGGACTACATTGTTGATGGTATGGGGTTGGGAGAGGATAGCTATTTTTCATCCTCTAGTTATTGTAGAGAGACTGGAGAGACACCCTTATGTGTTCTGATATTCAAGACACATTACTTAGACACATGTTGGGGACATAGGGTATTGGCGACATGCATTGGATACTCTTGATCAGTTCACATGGAGAACTTACATGGATTGTGAGGAGTGGGTGGATGAGGAGGTACATTTGGTATTCTGTAGACATACATAGTACCTTATTGGGAGGATTGTTTCTAGTGTACACATCATTGAGCGACACTTGCTATACAAAGTTTTGAGACAGTTCGGCGAGGTTTAGGATGAGCCTTGGAGTAGAGCTGAGTTTTCTCAGTCATCCAGAGAGGTTATGTATTGGGGACCTATGATACCAGTAGCCATAGTTGAGGCAAAGATATAGGCATTATAGCCAGTACAGTGGGGTTGGAGAGATGGATTAGCAGACCCATGGACTACTACTGCATATGACGCATGGTGGATAGAGCATCGACCTGTTCCTTACACGGATCTGGATCAGCCGGCACCTATTGAGAGACAAGGTATAGGACCTAGAGGATGGCGGAGAGGTGGAGGTGCTAGAGTGGGGAGAGTTGGTGGGAGGGATGGTGATGGTAGAGGTGGCAGGAAAGGTCAGAGAGGTTGGAGAGGGGGTCAAGTAGGTGCACTATCACCTATCCGTGAGGCAGCAGAGGAGGATGTACCGATGGTAGACATCGGAGGGGGAGTGAATGTATAGACTGGGGGTGAGCATGCTGCAACGGAGCTAGTGGTTGAGGACCATGCAGAGGTGGATGTTGGAGTAGAGGATGTTGCAGAGGATTAGATGTGGATATGGCTATAGACCCTTTGGGTGTTTTGGTAGGATACATAGAGGATGATGTGGAGGAGGATGCACCGATGGAGGAGCAGGAGAGAGAGCTCAGAGATTGGATTGTGGAGGGGAGACGAGAGGAGGATGCTCCTAGGGATGGTGAGAGGGAGGCTTTGGAGGAGAGACTCATACTTATGATGGTAGAGTTTGAGGTGATGAGGCTAGAGAGAGACAGTTCCTACAT
Source organism: Sequoiadendron giganteum (assembly GCA_007115665.2). NCBI lineage: Eukaryota > Viridiplantae > Streptophyta > Pinopsida > Cupressales > Cupressaceae > Sequoiadendron > Sequoiadendron giganteum. The sequence continues at coordinate 701,539,337 of CM021103.1, forward strand.
AGAGAGGGACAGTGCATATATAGAGAGGGACAGTGCCCGTGCAAACAGGGATAGTGCACTTATGGAGAGAGATCGGGCTATAGCACGGAGACATGAGATAGAGCAGTAGTTCGTAGAGGTTAGACACCTTTGCAGTGGGTCCTCATCTAATGGCATGGTGAGGGAGTTAGTCATATAGGTTGAGAGAGCTATGTACTATAGGGATCTATATGAGGAAGCAGTGCCAGTAGAGAGACGAGCTCCTACATTTTCAGAGGTGCACAGTCAGAGCAGGGGTCATACTAGGAGTCAGAGGACACAAAGTACTGAGGGGGTGGTAGGACCATTGAAGGTGGGTCCATATGAGAGGCCTTCCACCTCACAGAGAGCACCTTCGAGTCTTTTCCCACCACCTTCACCACGTGACAGCAGTGGTAGTGGGACATGATGACAGGGTTGTTACATATGTAGACATTGTATTTTTGATCAGAGAGCCTGCGAGCTCATGTTTTATTTATGGTTACATTCAGACATTGTACTATGACACACTATTTTTGAGCGATATATATATATATATGATTTTGGCGGCTTCTACATGATATGTAGTTCTAATTTATGGATGATGCATTATTTCTATATGATTATGTTTCCTAGATGATGTATGTACATGTGTTATAAATGTATGCCTCTACATGTAATGAGTTATGCATTTAATGATGTTATGGATGTCTTACATTACTTATGATAATGAATGCAATGTTCTATATGATGTTTATTTATATGTGATGGTAATATGTACATGCAATGTTTACATTATGTATGTTATGATGATGAAATGCCTATTATGTCATGATGTCGAATGTATGTAATTAAGATGTATGTTACTATCTATATGTTTTTATTGTGCAATGCCACTATGTGAAATGCTTATTGAATGTATGTATGTGTAATAATCTAATGGTTTTCATTGTGTCATAGGACTTTATCTTTAGGTGAAAGAAGAGAACTATTAGGATGAAATGAATTCAAAATGTTAGTAAGAAATAATAAAGATTGATTGATGGAGAAAAATATATAATGAAGGTTGATTGATTGAGAAAAAGACATAATCTTCGATATATTACCAAATATGCTATGCTTGCTTGTTATCATCATTGGGTGGGGCATGACACAAATGGATAGTACACACTATGATATGAGATAGACCATAGTGTAAAAATTCATCCATCTATGAAAAACAGACAGTCACAGACAAGGAGTGTCTTAACTCATACTAAGGACAGTATTGCCCTAGTCATTTTGTCGAGACAAACCACAGACAATAGACAAATAAAAGATGGGTCATGACACATCATTGCTCCTCTAAATCCTTGATACGACATCCTTGAGGAAACTAGTAACATGACTCAAAAACCAATGTTTAAAAAGATAGTTGATAGATAGCAGCCAAAGAAAAAGAGTTCTGAGACATCCTTGCTTCTCTAAATCCTTCAACAGACATCCTTGAGAAAGCTAGTAACTGGACTAATTCACAAATCGATAATAAGATAAGACAAAATAATATATAAGGTCATAAAGCCAAATAAATGTATTCACCAAAACTTGATCTTGTGGGATTGTTTCATGTTTTGATGTTTGACATAGTGTAATGTGAGAGAATGACACATACCACATAAGACGTTGAGTCTGGGTTTGACTTGATGACTTTTGTATAAGGCATGACAAAGCCTGGTTTCAGAAAGACAAGTGTCGTATAAGACGTTGGAGCTTGATGACGTTGAAGTGACAAGCTACATGAGACAATGACAATTTGATGACGTTTGTTGACAAGAAGGACATATCTTGCATAAGACATAGGTTGATCGCTTTGACAAGGTGTTTGATATTGACTTGATGACAGTTTGAGATGGTGCCTTGTTGATGCATGACTTGTTTTGATTCTTGGCCTGATAAAAGTGTGTGCGTGGACTGTATATGACATGAGATGATACCCTAAACTATGATATGCAACTTGTGTGATAGTGATTGTGAATGAACCCTATTGGACTGACCTAGTGTGGTCACAGGAGCTCATCATTTGATTAGCCTTGCCTATGTTGTACATGCAAAGACTTCATAGTTCGACACGACCAATGACTTTGAATGTACAAAGCATCATGATTTTAATGTGTGTGATACATGACAAACCTAGACTGATAGACCTAATGCCTCAGGGGTACATCGATTGATGGCCTTGCCTACATCCCAGTCGCAGAGGCAACGTAGTTTGACTATGACTGACTGAACATGACTAACTTGACTCTATTTTTGTGGTATTTTCTGACATTTTTTTTTTTTTTGGATTTTTGAAGGTTTTTAATGTTTTTGGGATTTTTCAGGATATTTTCGATGTGGTGACATTATGTACAAGGTGTTAGGGCACAGAACAAGGATTTTCCCCCAGTCGGGAATAAGATTTGGAAGAAGTAATGGGCAATGTGATGGAATGGACATTAGATGTCAATCATTCCAAGCAATGGATAAGACAACCATTTATTATGAGATGGTGAAAAATTCTTATTAGAATGATGGTAGACAGAAGAGTGATCTTGACTACACATGGCACCTATTTGCCAGGTTTTCACCATGGTACTTATCCATAGTGCCACCGAAGCGGTTTTCACTATTGGATAGATTTATTTCTCTTTACTTCTTTTTTTTTCTCAATTTTTTGATGTTACAAAGACACCTGTTTGCCAGGTTTTCATCAAGGTAACCATTTTTTTGTTTTTTCATTTTTTTTGTATTTTTCTAGATTAAGACATGGATTCTTAGAAACTAAGCATAGAACCTCTTTAGATGTAGACTATTGATAGGTGACAAAAGCGGTTCTCCTTCAGGAGTAGAGAGTTGGTACGCTCCTAACCCAAAAGCTTTTGTGACAATATAAGTCCCCAACCAGTTAGGTTCAAACTTACCTGGTTTCTCTCATTCTGCTTGGTTCTTAGGATTCTCCATTAATACCAGGTCACCAATGTCAAAGTGTCTATTGAGAACCTTTCTATTGTAGCTATGACGAAGATGATTTTGATATGCTTGTAAATGATCTAATGCTTTCTATCTTTTCTCATCTAGCAATTCTAGCTCTTGTAACCTCGAGACATGGTACTCTTCATTGTTAATATGACCCTTAAAGGATACCCTAAGAGAAGGTATTTCAACCTTGATAGGTAAGATAGCTTCAGACCTGAATACGAGGGAATATGGAGTGGCATCGATGGGAGTACAAATACTTGTGCGATAAGCCCATAAGGCATGATTAAGCTGTAGGTGCCAGTCATGACCAGCGTCATTGACAGTCTTCTTAAGGATTCTAACAATGGTTTTATTAGATTCCTTAGCTTGACCATTACCTTGTGGGTAATATGGGGTGGAGAAATGGTGTTTGATGTGGAATTCTTCACATAAATGGCATACTTTTTGGTTCTTGAATGGGCGGCCATTGTCTGTGATTATGGATTGGGGTACACCATACCAACAAATGATATAGTTTAGGATAAACTTAGATATTTGTGTGCCGGTGATGTAGGTCATGGGAATAGCTTCAATCCATTTGGTGAAGTATTCAGTGGCGGTGATGATGAATTTATGGTCATTGGATAATGGAGGGTGTATCTTACCTATGAGGTCAAGTCCCCATTGGGCGAAGGGCCATGGTGAAGTAATTGGACAAAGTTCCTGTGCTGGCGCTCTTATCAAGTCTCCATGTATTTGACATTGTCTCCATTTATTTACAAAGATGTATGAGTCTTTCTCCATTGTAGGCCAATAATAACCTAGTCTCATAATCTTATGGGCTAGAGTAGGACCACTCGAATTAGATCCTCATATACCATCATGTACCACTCACAAAGTTCTTTGTGCTTCCTCAGCATCAAGACGTCTCATTAGGGTGTTATCTAAGGTACGTCT
>CM021103.1:701543366-701562434 GCA_007115665.2 Sequoiadendron giganteum
TTTATTTCAGCTAAAAAAGGAACACACAATGGTCTATAATCATGCATGTTAAACCTTTGTAAAATTGAATTGACATACTTACTTTGGCCAAGCCATAGCTTTATGTTCACTCTATATATGCTAATTTCCATCCCAAGAATGTGTTTAATTGCACCAAGATCTTTCATTTCAAATTTAGCTACAAGTTGAGACTTAAATTTTGAAATCATACCTTTCCCTTTTCCAATAAATAACATATCATCAACATATAATGCAATAAATAAGAAACGATCACCATCGGTTTTATAGTAAACACAATGATTTGATTTAGAATGCTCAAATCACAAACTCAACACATATGTATCAAATTTTGGGTACCACATCCTAGGACTCTATTTTAGGCCATATAAAGATTTATTCAATTTGCAAACCAATTTACTTTTACCTTTCACCAGGTAGTTCTCTGGCTATGTCATATAAATATCCTCCCCTAAGTCACCATGATGGAAAGTATTTTTCACATCCATTTTATCAACCTATAAATCATAAGCAACATCAATATAAAGAAAAAATATAATGGATGCCATTTTTGCAATAGGAGAAAATATCTCACAATAATCAACACCCTCAACTTGAGAATAACCTTTTGCAACCAACCTTGCTTTGTACTTCTCAATACCTCCATCTGAACCAATATTTTTCTTGAATACCCATTTGCAACCAATAGGTTTTGGTCCTTCAATCAATGGTACAAGATCCCATGTATCATTCTTTTTTAAAGATGGCATTACTTCATCCATAACAATCTTCCAAGATTCTACATCATTCATACCTAATGCCTCTTCTATAGATTTTGGTTCATCCATGTTAGTATTCAAAGAAAAAATACATCTCCAATCATTAGGTGAATACCTTTCAGGTTGTTGTCTATACCTTGTAGACATACGAATAAGCTGAGTTGGAGGTTCTTCCTCCTCTTCTAAAGATTAAGAGCTAGATGATCTATCCTCAACTTCTTCTCTATTATAGGTCTTGATTCAACTTTCCTAGGTGTATAAGGAAGTTGAATCACATCTTCCTGTTTACTTTGTTCTAGCTGTAATGTAATAGAATAAGGCTTAGTTTCTCTAAAAATAACACTTCTACTATATATTAAATTATGTAAAATAGGACCCCAAAGCTTGTATCTTTTCACATCATAACTATATCTGATGAAGATACATTTCACAACCTTGTTCTCCAAATCTGTTCACTTCTCCTTTAGTGTTGGAAAAATATGTCTCAACCTTGCAATTACATAAGGTATTGTTGATAGGTAAGCACAAGGGGTCCAAGGGGATCATCCCCCTAGTGGGGGCAACGCCCTCAAAAGCCATATTTATTATTGTGAATTTGGACCGTTCATCATTAAATCTCAAATCTAACGGTCGATATTTTGTTGGCTTGACTTTCCCTAGAAGACAACCCTATTTTATGAGGGTGTTATATTATGACCATGCATTATAATGTATTTTGATAGTTTGATAGCGTTCATGTTGCCTCTGGATCTCTGGTTGGTAATACTCATGTGAGAAGCTTGCTCTTCAAGTATATTGTAATCTTTGTAATTTCTGAAAAATATATTGGGCTTCTTTTGGAGTGTGGGGTTTTTGTCCCAAAAGGTTTTTCCCCATGTAAATCACTGTGTTGTGGTATGCATGATATTTATATTTGTTTATGTTTAAGTTTTTGTAACTGTTGTAAATATCTATAAATTTTCACATTTTCCTCCTCTCAAGATTAGTGTAGGAAGTTGTTCTGCTACCTTAGCTTCCTTACAAGTGGTATTAGAGCCTGATCACCTTTGGTTTTAGTTGTGGGTTGTTGGGTTTTTTGAACTAATCCAGATTTGAGTAGGACCTTGTGTAGAAGATACTTTGTGATCTTATTATAGGAATTTTTAGATAGCAAGTTCATTAGGGAGAATAGAGGTGGATAATTTTTTTGGAAATAATTTTGAAATGTGGACGTTGAAGATGGAGGATCTATTGATAGATCGAGATATATGGGATGTTGTTGATGAGAATGTTTCAAGGCATGCAAATCCTACTTTGGCTACTCAATATGATGTTATAGACCATAAATCCAAGGGTTTAATCAGATTGTGCTTGGTAGACTCTATTTTAATCAATTTCCATGAAGAGACCTCTACACATAAACTATGGAAGAAACTTTGTAAGATGTATCAAGCCAAATCTTTAGTGAAAAATATTTTTTTGAGGAATAAATTGTATTCCTTAAGAATGGAAGAGGGTGGACAAATTATAGACCACTTAGAAGTATTCAATATGTTAGTGGCTCAATTGGCATCAATTGGTGTCAAAATGGATGAGGAGGAGAAATGTTAGATCTTGCTTTGTTCTTTGCTTGATTCATTAGATTATCTTGTTATATCTATTGGGATTACTTCTACTATATTGAAGATTAAATATGTGAAGGGTTCTTTTCTTTCCAAATAGATGAGGAGGAAGGTATCCATCAATGCCAAGGAGACCCTAAATGTTCATGGAAGACCTAAATAAAAAGGAAAGAATGAGAAGTGTGATAAATCCAAGTCCAAGAGGATCCAAATCTCTTGGAAATTCTAAAGTTATTTGTTGGAATTGAGGTAAGCCTAGACATATTTATAAGGATTACAAAGAAGAAAAGAAGAAGATATTTGATTCCGATTGTGATTCTGAGATGGAAGATGGTGATACATTCATTGCAGCTTTGGCAGCTTTGGAAACTCAAGTAGGTAATGTTGTATGGTTAATTGACTCAGTTGAATCTTTCCATATGATATTTAATAGAGATTGGTTTTTTGAATATGAAGAATTTGATGGAGGTAAGGTGTACTTGGGTGATGATTCTTATTCAAATATTGTTGGTCATGGTAAAGTTAGAATCAGGTTTCTTGATGATAGAATATAAAAGATTAATGGTGTGATGTTACAACGTAAAAAATTGTATACCTTTACAATTTCACATTATGTTTTATCCCCCTAAATTATCAGACTTAATTAAGCTTCTAATTTTCCAAATTATGCATTCCAAAGCCTAAGTCTTTCCATTTTCTGAAAGGGGAAGGTCAAGTATAAATAATGCATTTAATTATTAAATAAATGCATCTAATTATTAAATAAATGCATTTATTTATTAAATTACCTTGGATCATGTGTGTCCTAGAATTTTAGGTCAGGACCCATTCTCCCATAGGTAAATGTGTCCCCTTTATGAGTAGGGACCTAAATTAAAATATATTTTGGTGGCATTTTAATGATCAAAATTCAAATTGTAAGTGTTAAATTTTGGAATCTAAGTTTTGGGAAATTGGATAAACACCTATAAATACATAGTATTTTGATGATTTGAAATATAACACTGAAGAAGCAAATTTTGAAAAGTAAATATTATTGTTAAGAGAATTCAAGAGCAACATTATCAGTCATTGTAGCAGCAATTCAAGATTCAACATCACGTCAAAGTTTATGAGTGTTCATGTTGTCTTATGAAGGTGGTGGAACTGTGAAATTTTGGCAATTTCATTCACCCTTCATGATTATTAGTCTCCCAAAAGGTTCATAATACAGACACAAAAATCCTCACATAACATCTTTTACCTAAATCCAATTTAAAATTTTGTCATAAAACCCCATAAAATTCATATGGCATTAAATCTTTGACATATGAAAATATCGGCATAAGTTGATGCAGGTCTCATCGATGAAAATATACACATCCTTAGTATATCGGCAGGACATCAGAAGGGTCACACCGATAAAATTATATACCAAAAGAATACGAGCTTGTATTTCTTATCGACAAGACAAAAGGTATCGACATGACGATGAAAAGTCATATCGAGCTAAGTTACCTTTTACTGATTGGAGAAAAGTGAAGTCTATCGAAGAGACTTTGGTCGTCGAAGAGAGATTTCAAAACACTGGCCGAAGCGCTATTGGTCTTGCCGATAAAGTAAAAGGAGGACTCACTCGGTAAGACAAATGATTCCGGGGAGAGTCCAGAAAGTCTTACCGACCCCTCGAGTTACACCGACAAAACTAAGCATACAAAGATAAAGGGTGTCGAGAAGATGATGTGCGTTGTCTTACTAAAGAAGAGGCGTATTAGTGAGACATGTCACCACGGGGAGATCAAAAGAGACATCACGGCGAATATTTTCTGTCAGCAGAACAATATCTTGGTCTTGGCGACATAAGTTAACAAAGCAAACATCTCGGTAAGACGAAAAGATTTTGGAGTAAGGTGAAGAACCGTTGGCCCAATTCATTAAGTTTGGGCAATAGTTGCTTTGGCGAAGGTCATGGGGATATAAAAGGCAAAAGGAAAGAAACTATTGGGGAGACTTGCAATGTAGGAGAAACTGCAAGACATCTTAGAGAATGGGTGAACGTTGAATAGGCGGATCGGCCAGAGATTTGAAATGTCTTGCCGATATAAGCCCTGATGTGACAATGAGAATTTCAAAAAAACTTGCAGCATTCATGTCTCAGTAAAGACATTAATGGCGCCACGAAGCGTAGAAGATTTTGCATATCAGGGTATGATCAATTGAAATCATTATCTCACATAATTCAAAGTGAAGGAGAGCAATTAAGGCATTCACCTGGCTTGAATCTATAAGAAAGCTACAGTAAGTTTCTCATCCTCTCAGAATTCATAAAAATTTGAATTATGGAAGACACTAGTTCAGGAAAACTAAAAGGAAGGAAACCCGGGGAGGGTAGCCAATCAAAAGCAAAAAAGCAAAAGATCGAATTGCAACCAGAGGGCACTTAGAGGAAACTAAATCAAGACCTTATAGACCAGTTACCTGGTTCTGGGCCTAAAGCTAGGCATTCTGCACAGCTCAAAGTAGAAGTTGACAAATTGGATGACAAATGCAAATTTATAGGGGATGTTTGGACTCCGATTAAAGGCTATGAGTTATTCAATTTCCATTATCATAGGAGAAATTGCTTTGAGCCAGTATGCAATCCATGGAGGCTCAATTTAGGGAAATTGGTGTGCCCTAATGTTTTTATTGAAGTCAAACTGGTAAAATTGCTGGCTGAACACTATGACTCAAAAAATAAAGCTATATGTGATTTGTCAGGGAATCTGTTGATACATGTATCTGAGAATGCAATTGCTAAGGTTTTCAGGATGGAAGGAATATGCAGTGAGAAATTAGTAAGTGAGGAGCTCGATAATGAGTTCAGAAGGATGGACACCATTTATAAAGGGTGGAGGTTACCTCTGCACAGAATTAGGTGTCATGGCAAACCTACTCCAATGGAAGATAGTGAGGGGCCACCCTTTCATGTAGATCTCTTCGAACCTTACCTGAAATATACTTACTATTCAGTGGGACAAGTATTAGGGATGTAGGTACCTGAGCATATGGCGGTTGTGCCCATAGTGATTGCTGCAGACATTCAGTATCACAATTCCAAATCATTTGATTATGCTGCACATGTTTTTAAGGAGTTGGATGCAGGTTTGATGGCGATAAAGAATGGTGCTTTTGTTCTCCATCTCAAAAATTACTCACTACTGATGCACTTAGTGTTGTATGTTGGACAAGAGTTAGGTTTATGGCCCTAGGAGAAGAGGATTTCACAATCCGACAACGAAGGTAGGCCATTGCCTGTTCAATTATGGACTGCTGTTTGGGACAACAGGTTTGCCAATTCAAATTTTCTGCATTTTGAAGAATTCTTTGTGAAACCCTTGTATAGATTTTTCAACCATCCTTGTGATTATTCTTTATCTGAAGAAGTAAAAAGGTTTCTTAGGCCTAGAGATTACAATGGACCAATTAACCACAATTGGGGGGATTGGTATTGCTTAGAAAATGCCACAATGATAAGGTTTATGGCTTTGAGGATACACCTTTCATTTTTCCCAGAACTGTCCCGGATAGAATTGCACACCTAGAAATTGTTAGGAAAATGGATTACTCTAGTGTTATGAACTTAAGTTCATATGGGAAACAGGCCTCTATGCCCAGTACATTGTGTTTTAGTGATTTTACTGTATTAGCCAAGTAAGGTTACAATCTGATTCTAGATAAATTATTGCACTACAACATGAGAAGAGCACCAATAAGAAAGAACTTTGATCCAAAAGGATATATCCACTCTGCCAGACAAAAAATAAATTTTGGAGGGTACCATCATGTGCCCTATAAATCTGATGACATAATCAGAAACCTAGAGCCAGAGGAAGCTGAAATTGTGATTGAGAAACATGATCAGGAGTTGGTGGATGCTGAGTTGTTATCCTCCATCAAAGGGATATCAAAAGTAGACAGACCACAAAGCTCATCTGGGAAGGTATCAAGAGTGAAGACTCAGGATTATGCCTATGTTGCCAGGGAAACAGATGTTGAGGAAACCATGGATGTAGATACAAGACATGAAGACTATAGGTCTTTCATATCAAATGATGAATTTATAAAGACCTCGGAGTTTAAGACATTTTTATATAAGCAAAAAGGGAAAGAGATAAGGGGATAGGTTGACAATGTCACTCTAGGGAATGAGGATCAACTGTTAAAAAGATTAAAGGATGAAGTAGACAAAGAGATGATTGACATGACCCCTGAAAAGTGGAGGGAACTGCTTCAAAAGGAAGGTGTTATGATTTTTCCAAGTTTGGATATGAATTCTGCATTAGTTTTTGATAGTTTCTTAAAAGATAACAATGCTACCCACAAGCTCAGTATAGAGAAGGTGACGAAGGTATACACAGGATCAAGATACAATCCTGATGATGAAACATTGATGATTTGGGCCTTGTATCCTCCTCACAAGAAATAAATTGTTATTGATACTGAAAAGCCATTTAGACATGTCATGACCCTAAAGGCTGGGGAGGTTGATTCTATAGCAACTGCTGATATTGGGATAAATATAGCCAAGTTGAATAAAGCCCAAATCCAAGCATTGATAAGGGAAAGGGAGATGTTCAAAACCAATAATGAGAGGATGTTGAGAGAGAATGAACGCTTGAAAGAATTGGTAGGTACTATAACATAACCAACAAGGATTCTCACTCAAGGTGAGAGTTCACAGAAAAAAGACCGTTGGGAAGGGTCAACTGCATACTCTCAAGGGAGAATGGATGCATTTGTTGCAATAATAAAAAAAAGGCAGGTTGTTTTAACCACTTGGTTAAATAAACTCTGGGGAAAACATTCACAGTACGTAGATGCAATAAAGGAACACGAGAGTGGATAGCAGAATTCAAGAAAGAATTGAGGAATTGGAGCAGGACACTCCTAGTAATGAAGAGATTGAAAATGCCACTTGTATTATGGATAGGCACAGGGATTTCTTTGAGGAGTTACAAGGGGATATGCAAGGATTGACAGAGGTTGCCGAAGATAGATTGACCAAGTTATGTGATGATGAAGGGAAAATGAAGGAAGCAACTACATGGAAAAGTGAGTGTGAAACAATACTCCAAGGGATGCTAGAGACAACCACTGTGAAAGATGTGATATTGGATGCAGCATGTGAGAAAAATGAGTGAATGATAATGATGGAGATTGTGATCCGCGATGTGTTGGGAGATGCCGACACTGATGAGCGTGAGGATTATATGGAGCATATGTCTGCAGTCCATTTGTGGCTTAAGAGAAATTAGTTAATAGTGGATTTGTTAAACCCTTTATGCTTTAAACCTTTTTGAAAAGGCACGTCCTTTTGCAAACTAATGTATAAGTATCCATTGTTGGATGAATGTAAAGGGGTAGAAGATAGAATTAGAATAGTATAGACTGTTGTAAGCATTAAATTTTCAGACTATGTTGCATGTATGAACTTTGAAGGAGATAATGAAATACTGTTGATTTAGTGGCTTCATTCTGGTATCAATTGTTTGTTGGATTCTTGCGATTATTTGATTGTCTCAAATATGATGTTTCTTGGTTGTTTAAATTGAAGTATCAAGTATATATTCGATTTATTAGTACACATTTGTTGTTTCTGTGTGATTTGGTTTATTGGATTCTTTAAAGAAGAATTAAAATTCCTTTCAATAAATTATAGTAATCTAGGAATGCCATTTGGATCAGTAAGAAGAATCAGATAATTAGATTTGATATTCTACCTCAAGTAGGGTTTATCAATTACACTCTTGCATGTTTATACCAGTTGTAAACTCATAGTTATATGCCAAACAATTAGAGGACCTGCTAGATTGAAACCATTCATTAAAGGCTTTCATTTGACTCTGTTTTACCCAATAAGGCACTGGTCTCCCTTATTTACATTACATTAGTTTTATTCATTTCATTTGACATCTCTTAATTGAACATATTAATTCATACCTTGATATTGCATATACAATTTATACCAAAGTAGGATCATATCCTTCCACTGTTAAATTGCCATTTGTGGATAGTTAGATCAAGTAGGAGACATAAATTCAAAATCAGTGTCACTCATATAGGTGCACCCGCCTAGGTTTAGCAGAGCCTTAAGAGTAGAGGGTTCATCCACATTGGTTGGCCTTGCTAGTTGACCATTAACGTAGTGAGAGTGTGGCAACCTCTCGTGGTTCGTTCAAACCAGTGTTTTTGAGACCCAACAAATTGGCGACTCTGCTAGGGAGAGAATTGTCTGGTAGTAGATAGCCTTTCCAAATAAAGTCACTAGAGAAAACCATAATTGAAATGACTCCATTGGGTAATATAACCACAAAATCTTTTCTCACTTTTAGGAAAAGTGGGTGGCGACTCTGAATGAATAAAAACATTGAGACTGATAAAATAAAATATAAATCAGAAAGAAATCATCCTAGAGTCTATACTATCACATTCACTCACAACATGCAAGGAAGAAGATATTTGCATAGAGACAGTGATGGTACTGATGATAAAGGAAAGTCAAGTTACAAAAACAATCAGGGCAAGAAAGTGTTTAATGACCTGGACAAAACCGCTAAAGACAAAGCATCAAAACTATATTTGGAAACACATAACTCATATGAAACACTTGCAAATGAAGAAAGCCTACCTAAAGAGCTCCATACTCCTGAGGGGAGGAGAAATCCTTCCCACCGAGTAGACCTTACGAGCACATGGCTGAGTTTGAAGCTAGAAAAAGGAAAGAGTATGAGGATGACCAAAGAGCAGCGTTTTATGGAGAAGGTTTTGAGTATGATGAGACATCTGAAGAGATCCATGAACCTATGGCATGAGATGAAGAAGATGCACAATGGGAGAAAATGAGGCAACATGCAAAAAAATTAAGGATAGAATATGAGCAACAACTTCAAGCAATGGAGGAATTAAGAAAAATGAAGTTACACAAAGCTCAAATCAAAACACCAATGGCTGATTCACCCAAATATACACCCCCCCATAAGAAAAATAATATGAAGCCACCAAATTCCCCTTAAGCCCACCGAAATCAGCCTAGAAATCAATATAGGAACACAAATGCTCCACCACAACATAGAAATATTCAACCACCGCCTCATCAACAGTATGTACCCACACAAGGTCCACAATATATGGTGAACAACAACCCACTCTACCAGCACCAACATTTCCAAACCCCCCCCTGCCCCAACACAATGCACAACTATGATTAGACAATTTGATCTTGCTAAGTTTCAAATCTATCCTTACCCCCTAGACAACAATTGGAGGAACTTAGTCCCTAAATTCATAGGAAGTAATGCAGTTACAACTCAGGAACATCTGAGAAATTTTAAGGCAGTCATTAAGGACTTGGACATGTAGTATGAGGATGTACAAATGAGACTATTCATGATGTCATTGATTGAGGATGCTAGAGACTAGTTTAAAAGTTTACCAACTGCATCCATTTACTCCATTCAGGTCTTCTATGAACAATTTCTTCAACAATATGGAAATCAATGTGCATCAGATTTTGCCTTACATGAGTTAGTGACAATTCAAAAACATCAAAATGAGTCAACCTTTGATTTTAACCAAATGTTTGTTAAATTACACAATAAAATACCTCAGGCATCCAAGTTGGCTGACCCTACTACATTGAGTATCTATTTGAAGACCTTTTACCCCAAGATAGGATATGAATTGAGAAACAGAGGTCCTAGAAATGTGGCTAAGGCCCAAAAGATAGCCTTAACCATTGAAAATAATAGGAAAGTTGTAGGGATGTTTTCTAAAAGGGAAAACCCTAGGGCTCCTCAATATGTTCCCCCAAATAGACAAGAGAACACATATAGAAATGAAAGACCAAGGCTGCATGACATGCCTTATAATACCAATTGGAAAGATGGGAAGCCAATAAATGATAGACCTAGAAATAAAGAAATACCAGATCCATTAAAAAGAAAAGGGGCATACATGGTAGATAAAAGTCCCCGATGTTTAGTTTGTTATGCACCACATTCCCCTGAACATTGTGTAATAGCTCAATCAATACTAGAGGAAGACATAGGAAAATGATGGTGGTGAAGACTAGAATATCTACCTAACTTCCCACACTCTTAACCCTTTGGAGCAAGAGTATGCATCTTCAGAGGAGGAAGGATATGAATACAATGTGGATCACCAAAAATATAATATTCACATGGCAGAGTAGCATGTTTTCTCCGATCATCAAGAAAATGATAATGAGCGAAACCCCCCTGTTGCATCAAGTTAGACTAATAGATGCTATATAAGAAGACCAAGTGAAGAGGAGATTAAAATATTGATGATTGCAACAATGGAGGATGCCAAAAAGAAATATCGTTTGAGAAACAGAATGGTAAATAGAGATGAGGGTGTCCCAAGGGGGATATTTATAAAGAATAAAAAAGCATCAGATGAGACATCAAAAGGAACTAATGATGAACAATCAGACAAAAGAGAACAAAAAGGATCCCCTAAGGAGGAAAGTAAGAAACCTCCCATTGAAAAGCAAAAGCCAGATCAAACATCAAAAAAGGAAAAGGAAGAAAACAAAGGAGAATGCACTAAACCTAAAAGGGCAATCAAAACTGAAGGTACATCCTTTGATTTTATACAAGCTTTATCTCAATTGAAAATGTCTGTACCATTAATTGAAATGATGAAAATCAAGGAATATAGGGAAAGTACCATACAATTAATTTCTAATGGAGATCAAAGTATAAGCCCTGGGAACAAAGAGGTCTCTAACATAAATAATAAAAGGAAGGAGGTAAAAATCCCAGAAGCCTGCCTAATGAACACACCACAAATTGACCCATTTTTTACCACTCTACTCATAAGCGGCAAACTAGTAAGAAATTGCATGATAGACTCGGGTGCTTCTATGAATATCATGCTAGTAGGGGTAATGAAGTAGCTTGGTTTATGGATAGATGTGGAGGGGGGTAAATGCTATGCCATGGATAGTAGGCTTGTCCCGATTGTGGGAATCATGAAAAATGTGGAAGTAAGGTTGGCAACTTACCCACAAGCCACTTACACTATTCACATAATTGTAATTGACACACCACCCCAGTTTGGGATGCTTCTATCAAGACAGTGGACCACTGCAGTAGGAGGCAATGTACAATTTGACTTATCATATGCTACCATACCAGTGAACGAAGAAGAGGTAAGGTTGTATAGAGAACCTAGAGTAAATCAAATTGTTGAATATTCTCCTCAAGAGCCACTGAATCTCTTCTGTGATGTTGATTTGGGAAGTTTTACTGGAACTATCTCAACTTGAGTTGAAAAGAAAAGATCCAATTGATCATAATATTTTTGAAAATCAACAAGGAATATGGAAAATGTACTTTGATGGAGCTTTTAGCCAAGAGGGTAATGGAGCTGGCGTAGTTTTTATATCTCCTGATGGTTCAAATTATAAATATTCATTTTTGTTAACATTTGAATGCACAAGCAATGTAGCGGAATATGAAGATTTGCTGACTGGATTGAATTTAGCAGCTAAACACAAGATCAAAATCTTAATAGTTTTTGGAGATTCGAAACTGGTTGTATCTCAAATTAGATCAAAATATGTAGCAAAAAATAAAAGATTGAAACAATACAGAAATGTAATATGGGATACAATTGAACTATTTGATGCTTTCTCCATTGATTGGGTGGACAAGTCAAAAAAAATAATGGCAGATTTCTTGGAAAATGTAGCATTAAAACTAGATGATATCACATTAGCAGGAGTGTCCCAAGTGGAATTCAAAATAAGAACTGCAGTACCTGACAATGTATATAGTTGGCAGGTTTTCAATGATGACACTGACCTTTTGAAATTCCTTCAATGTATAGACCAGTATGAGGCTTAGGAAATTGATTTCAACGCTTTTGTGGAAGAAATAAATGGAGAAGAGATAGTATTTGGAAAGAATGTCTTGCAACTTAAGACTAATAAACTTGCCAAGGGGTTGGTAGCTTTAGAAAGAGTATATGATAGAAGTGATCGATCCCTTATGAAACAAACACTAGTCAAAAGGGAAGAAATTGAAGAAATAAAGTTGGGGACCGAACTGTCACCAAGGAAGGTATATGTTGGAAAAAATATTAGCCCTACTGTCCAAAGAATGCTGATTTCATTGTTAAGTAATTATAAACATGTGTTCACATGGCCTTATGAGGACCTCAAGGCATATAGGGAGGATTTATTTCAGCATGAGATTCCATTGAAAGTAGATGCAAAACCATTTAGACAAAAACAAAGGCCCATTAACCCCAGTCTAGAACCAAAAATGCAGGAAGAATTGACCAAGCTTAGAGATGGGGGTATTATCAAACCTGTGAGACACTCAACATGGGTGTCAAACCTTGTTTCTGTTAGAAAGAAAAATGGAGATATAAGACTGTGTGTAGATTTCAGAAATTTGAATATAGCATCTCTTAAAGATAACTACCCACTGCCTAACATGGAAGCCATACTACATAAAGTAACTGGGTGTGAGTTGTTTTCTATGATGGATGGTTTTTCTGGTTACAACCAGGTTAAAGTCAAAGAATGTGAGCAATACAAAATAGCTTTCACAACCCCATGGGGAACACATGTATATGTGAGAATGCCCTTTGGTCTCACTGATGCAGGAGCAACCTTTCAAAGGGCTATGGACTTAGCATTTGTGGACCTGATCAATGCCATAATGGTGGTGTATCAAGATGACCTCACGACTTACTCAAAAAGGGTTGAAGATCATATAGGGCACCTTAAAAAAATATTCATTAAAGCTTTAGAATATGGCATCAGTTTGAACCCTAAGAAATGTCATTTTACTATTACAAAGGGAAAGCTCTTAGGACACATTGTATCAAAAGAGGGAGTTAGGATAGATCTTGAGAGAGTTGAGGCTATAGATAGGGTTCCTATCCCTAAAAATGTGAAAGCCATCCAGTCATTCTTTGGACAAATTAATTTTGTTAGGAGGTTTGTATCCAACTTTGCTGAGATTGTCAAACCCATATCAAAAATGTTGAAGAAAGGACAAAATATTGAATGAACCCCAGAAGCATTAGAAGCCTTTGTATCCATTAAAAGAGCAATTAAGGAAGCCCTTGTCCTCAAGTCTCCTGATTTCACAAAACCTTTTCAGATATTTTAATTTGCTTCCCTACGTATAATAGCTGCTATCATGTTACAAAAAAATGAGGATGGTCATGAGCAACCTGTATCTTTCTTTAGTAAGTCTTTACAGGGATCAGAATTGAAGTATGACATAATGGAAAAACAAGCCTTTGCACTGGTAAAGGCCACAAAATCCTTTAGGCCGTATCTTGTTGGAGCCAAAGTAATTACATATGTTCCTCACGCAACAGTCAAAGACATCTTGACACAATCAGAAGTGACAAGGAAAAGGTGCAAGTGGATTAACAAGATTCAGGAATTTGATATGGAAATATAGATTACTAAATTGGTAAGAGGCCAAGGATTGGCCAAATTGATGGCATAAACAAACATTGAGGCAAATCAAATCTGTAATGTACAAGGAGAAGGCAATGCAATTGCAAGCATTAAACATACACCCTGGTACATAGACATCATGCATTACCTTAGGAACACAAATGCCCAGAAGGACTTAGTGATAACCAGAAAAGAACTTTAAAACTATAGGCTTCTAAATATGTATTTATAGAAGGAGATCTATTCTGGAAAAATAGAGATGGAATGCTGCTGCTATGTTTGGATAAATCACAGGCTAATCATGTTCTAAAAGAAATGCATGGAGGAGTCTGTGGAGGACATTATTCAACAAAAACAACTGCACATAAAATCCTCAAGGCAGGTTATTACTGGCCAAAAGTTTTCAACGATTCATTTTCATATGTAAGGAAATGTGAGGCATGCCAAAAATTCTCAGGGAAAGTGAAGTATGAGGGATCTCTACCACTCAGACCTATGCATATTGAAGCCCCTTTTCACCAATGGGGAATTGATTTCATTGGAGAAATACAAGAGAATTCAAGTGGAGGACATAGGTGGATACTAGTGGCCATTGATTACTTCACCAAGTGGGTGGAGACAATCCCAACCAAGCAAGCAACAAGTAAATTTGTGATCAACTTTATAATGGATAACATTGTTACTAGATTTGGTACACCATTGAGAGTGATTACAGATAATGGCATGTGTTTCAGGTTTGATGAGTTCAAAGAGTTTTGCAAGACATATGGTATCAATGTTTCTTATTCTGCCCCATATCATCCACAAGCTAATGGTCAGGCATAATCTAGCAACAAGAGTCTTTTAAAAATCATAAAAAGGATGCTCGGTAAGAACAAAAAACCTTGGGATTCAAAGTTAAGATTGGTTGTATGGGCAGACTAAATTACTGTCAAAAGGGCAATTGGGAAATCCCCATATGAATTAGTCTATGGAACACAAGCTAGGATGCCTTTGCAAAATTTATTGCTAGTTTACAAATTTATCCTTCAAGAAGATATAGAGGATCATGAACCAATGGAGGAGAGAATGGAGCAGCTTGCAGAACTTGATGAAATAAGGAGAATAGCTCAAAACTAGAACATGAAATTGCAAGCACAAATGAAATATTTGTTTGAGAAAAAAGCAAAAAGTAGAAAATTTGAAAAGGATGATCTAGTATTGATGTGGAATGCTAGATGCCAAGATAAGGGAAAACATGGAAAATTTGAGGCATTGTGGTTAGGACCTTTTGTTGTTATTGGCAAGCAAGGAGAGGACTCATATTATTTGCAAAATATGAGTGGTGAAGAACAGGAGTTGCTTGTACATGGGCAATTTCTAAAAAAAAATTTCTCTTAAAAGTCATAGAGAATCAAGGGTTGCCAATGCATGGACAAATTTTGAAGAAACATTTCTCATAAAACTTTCCATGCACAGTAGTATAGGAAGTAAAGGATACATGAAATTTCTAGTACATGGACAATCCTAGAGATCCTTATTTGATCTTTTTCCATGTACAGTAGTCAGGGATCATTTTTCCATCTCCACTTGCTCTCATCCATAATTTTTGGTCTACTCTCCCAGACATCTGGATCCTTCCAATGATCTCACAATCATTCATCCCCAAATGGAGCCACTGTTGGATTTGTGAAATTTTGGCTATTTCATTCACCCTTCATGACTATTAGTCTCCCAAAAGGTTCATAATACAAACATAAAAATCCTCACATAGCATCTTTTACCCAAATCCAGTTTAAGTTTTGTCATAAAGCCCCATAAAATTCATATGGAGTTAAATTTTTAACATATAAAAATATCGGCATAAGTTGATGCAAGTCTCATCGATGAAAATATACACATCCTTAGTATATCGGTAGGACATTAGAAGGGTCACACCGATAAAATTATATACCAAAAGAGTGCTGGTTTGAATTTCTTATCGGCAAGACAAAAGGTATCGACATGATGATGAGAGGTCATATCGAGCTAAGTTACCTTTCACCGATTGGAGAAAAGTGAAGTCTATCAGAGAGAGATTTCAAAGCACTGGCCGAAGCGCTATTGGTCTTGCTAATAAATCAAAGGGAGGACTGACTCGGTAAGACAAATGATGTCAGGGAGAGTTCAGAAAGTCTTACCGACCCCTCGGGTTACACCGACAAAACTAAGCATACGAAGATAAAGGATGTCGGGAAGATGATGCGTGTTGTCTTTCCAAAAAAGAGGCATATCGGTGACACATATCACTGCGGGGAGATCTAAGAGACATCACGGTGAATATTTTCTGATGGAAAAACAATATCTTGCTCTTGGTGACATAGGTTAACAAAGCAAACATCTTGGTAAGACAAAAGGATTTCAGAGTAAGGGGAAGAGCCATTGGCCCAATTCATTAAGTCTGGGTGATAGTTGCTTCGGCGAAGATCATGGCGATATAAAAAGAAAAGAAAAGAAACTATCGGGGAGACTTGTGATGTCGGGGAAACTGCAGGACGTCTTAGTGGATGGGTGAACGTTGAGAAGGCGGTGTAGATATCGAAAATTGGTCTAGGCCTGCGAGTACACATTCGACATAATTTTCTATAGTCTGTCATCTTGATTAAATAATGTTTATTATTTAATTAACCTTTCTAACACATATTTACTCTATTAATTAAATATCCCCTTTAATTAATTCATTAATTCATTATTAACCCTTATTCAACTTGATTAATTAAATAAATCATATTTATTTAATTCTATTGTGAACTAATTAATTCTTCCCCCTTTATCTATCAATTAAATAATTTATTATTTAATTACCCCTGTATCATACGTTTTCCAACTATAATTAAATATATTTATTTAATTATTCATTTAACCCCCTTTATCTATAATTAAATATTTATTATTTAATTATTTATATTATCCTTTTCAAACAGTCAAATTAAATTAATTACTTTATTTATTTAATTAAAGTCTCTTATTTTTGAATGTTGAATTAAATTAATATTTAATTCATATTTAATTATTTATGTCACATTCCTCTATCCTTCAGTTATCTAAGTCATTCACTCACCTTCTGACTCGAGATCTATTTTTAGTTCTCCAGTTATCTCCGAATTCAACACCTATTTATCTTTGCGAGAAGACTCTCCATCACAACTAGTTGATTAACTAGTTCTAACACTGTTTGCATTCGAATGCATTAGTCTTTGAGTTCTAACTTTTTCTTTTGCATACAAAGTCTATTTCTTCTATTTTTGAAGATTAAGATCCTGAACTTGTGTTCTAATTCACGTTCTAACTTAGTCTCCATCTTCAGTCTTTCCTCAACTCGTGTTCTAACTCGTGTTCCAACTCACATTCTATTTGAGACAAACTCACATCGCATGACATTCATCAATCTCATCCATCGATCTCTCTTTTAATCTGAGCCAATCATTCGAAAACCCAAAATCTATAAAATGGCCTGTCATTATCATTATTCCTCCTCCCGAAATCATACACTTTTGACAAGAGACTTATCTTCGATATTTTTCTTAGACACTCGATGAAGTTATGGTTGCATTCAAACACAAAAATCTGAGGGCAAGAACACTAAAAAAGAAAAATGGGGAAGAACAATCATGATAATTTGAAGGAGTGAACACATATTCGGTGAGAGCTTTCCATTAAATTGTTTAGTTTGTTTAGTTTACTTATTCGTTCTTTATTGTTTGATTTTAGATTAGTATTGACATTGTTATTCTAGTCTGTATAAAATCTTATTCGTAGATCTTTTAATCTATCATTTACATTTGTTGAACCCGACATGAACACTCTTCAAAATTCGCACATATTTTTCGTCTTTCCATTTTTCCGTTTTTCATTCTTTTTTGCAAGTTTTCCGTACGGTGCACCACATCTGTTTAGAAAAATGACGCATCTGTATTTGTGAGCCGCATCTGTGAAAAATAGTGACGCATCCGTCATCTCAAATCGCATCCGTGAAGTCATGAACCACATCCGCCTGTCAACATCGAACCGCATCTTCCTAGTAATCTTTTTTTTGGTTTTTGGTCATTTCCGTACATCCATATTTTTCACTTTCACTTGTTAGGTTATTTTGATTTTCGCTAATGTTTGGTTCAGTTGTGTTAAGGTGGAATAATGTAGTGTTTGCAAGATGAAGCATAGAAGACCATTATAAACCTAAGACAATTTTCTGGAGGACGAAAGCCGAAGAACAATGAACTATTGATAAATTTGCATGCAGGACCTATTGCCTTTGTGTTAATTTATTTATTTAAGCAATCTTCTTTTTGGTAGATAGATAATCATCATGTGGATTAAAAAGAATTTTTTGATTGATAGATAGAAAATTTTCATTTGGATTAAAAAGAACCACTGTCTTCTTTGTTTGGTGCTTTGCATGTATTTTTCACCCTTAAGATTCAGTAATCGAAGTATCCTCTCCCCTTGTGTAGTCATGCAATCTTGGATGTAAGAGAAATGGTTACTGACTCTAGAACTTGGGCCTGTCTTGGTGGGAAAAAGTACTCACCCCAAGATGACTCAGACCAGTAGCACGCTAAAGCCAAGTGACTTCCAGCCGGTATATAAAAGTGGATTCTTGGGGAAATCCCAAGAATAATGTGCACTATTCCAATGAGATGGATAGAAATTGACTCTCGTCGACATTGGATAGTGTCCCATGAATGGAATGCCCTTATTAAATACCTTGTTGTAGAGTTACCAAAATCCTACCTACTTGTTGGCGTAGCAGGGTTGGCCCTATGAAGCCGTCTTACATTCTTACGGTTTATGTGTGGAAATGAAATGTATGCCATGGGAGTTTCATGGGTACAGTAGCTTGGCTTCCATGTATAAGTGAGTTTCATGGAGGGGAGCTAGTGGGGTCAAGCTACTAGTCATTCGCCATAAATATGCGTAGCTGGAGAAATCCAAGTAAGAATTCAATAGGTATTGTCCTAAAAGCCTAGGTTGTGAATGTTTTTCGAGTCTTAATAGTCCATTCATCAAAAAAATAAAAATACATTGATTTTTGTGTTTGTTTTCTACTGTATTCGTCAAAATCTTCATCAACAAACTAAGTCATCAAAATCAAATTTCGGGAAAATTTCAACTATTAGAAAATCGAGTCGTAATTGTCAGTTTAAACACTGCATCTGTCATAGAGAGTTGTATATGTTAGGGGAAAGACCGCATGTGTCTGTCA
>CM021103.1:701562534-701628110 GCA_007115665.2 Sequoiadendron giganteum
TCATGGTGTTACTCTGTTGGGTTGGTAAATTCATTGATACAAGTTCTCATGCATTTTTTTTATCTTCAGTTTCATTCCATCAAGTATTCTCTTTTATCATTTGAAGTATTCTTTTTGAAAATATCAGTTACTTCTATTAGCTCGAATATGGAAGGTTGTTGTTGTTTATTGTTCGAATCTGAAAATGCATAAGTGGATTCTTGAAAGACTTGTGTCAGAATAGCTTGCTTTGAAATTTTTTTCTCTTTCCTTCATTTCCATTATTTTGAAAGGATTATTTGTTTGATGATAGGAGAATGGTTATATTTCTTGATAGGTAGTTGAACTAATAGTTTTTGTTTTCTATTAGAATGGAAAATTGTGTGAAGGGAAAAGATGCTCTAGTGAATTTTTGTTTCCATTTGTCACTAATCATTATAGATTTTTTTAAAACAGATCGTTAAGGGTATTATTGTTATTTCAAAACACTTCGAAACTAAAAGTGATATTATCGGTGCATCTGTTATTATACTCTTGTAACAAATGAAATTACTAGTGCAGATTTTGATATTTTCAGGGTTCTTAGAACAAAAACTGTAATGACACTTTGTCTTTCCTGAAAAACCCTTGGATGAAGATTCAAAATCAAAAATGCAATTTTGAAATAAAAATGCGATACACATTGATTCATCACAGTTTTTTATTGACTATTCTTGAGAGACATAACTGATAACTCTATAATAGTTAATCTAAAACACAATGCAGATTGATAGCCTTTTTTTTTTATATGTCTTGTATTTTGAAGGTTCAATAGAGAACCTTTAAGATATTAGGCGTATTGGAATGTAAAGCATTTTTTAGTGTAAAAGAATTGAAACAGAGAAATCCTCTGATATTATTATACTGAAACAAAAGAGGGGTTGGTACTCCTTGAAATTTGTGTTTCTAAATGAGGAGTTGTTGCTCCTTGAGTGGGTGCTTTGAAAATTGCCTGTAAGTCACTATAAGCAGTGATTTGATATATATAAGCCAATATGGCAGTATTTTAGGAGTGGTTATTCTACCCCAAGAGGGTTTTCCACTCAACAAATATTTTGTCTCTTGGTCTCATTTGTGGTATATTTACTTCATTATGTTAAAGCTATTATTTGTATTGGTTTTCTATCATACTTCTCATTTCAATTCTTAATGGTTGCATTCAATTTATGGATGATTTAATCATTGAAATATTGAGAGAATAATTTATTTTTGTTTTATTCTCTAGAAAATTGTAAAGTTGGTTCATGACACTAATTAAGCCGCCCCTCTTGGTATCTTTTTCACTCCAACAATTTGTATCAGAACGTGGGGTCCTCCTATAGGTCTAAACCACCTAGGATTGATTCTGGTTTTGGAGTCTGCTAAAAATGTCTCAAGCTCATGAAGACACTTTTGTGACTAGAGCTCCTTTGTTTGATGGAACAAATTATGTATTTTGGAAAATCAGAATGGAAACATATCTCATTTCTATAGATCTTGATGTTTGGAGCATTGTTTTAAATGGGTATACTATTTCACCTGCAATACCCATAGATGTTGTTGAGAAAAAGAAATATGAAACTAATGCAAGAGCTAAGTATGCCATCTTGTGTGGAGGTTTCTTGTTGGTTCTTCCTACCAATATGCCCATTGAACTAATTTTTGTAAATATATATTAATACTTAATATTATATTATAAGTGGCTTACCACTTTTTGTTTAAAAAAAAATCTGCTCAAGATATCTAGGAAAAACTTGAAACCATTTATCAAGGAAATTAAAAATTCAAACTATCAAAAATCCTTACACTCAAACATCAGTTTGAGGAAATGAGAATGAAGGATGATGAAAAAGTGGTTGAATACTTCCTAAGAATAGATGAAGTTGTTAATGCTATGAGAGGTTTGGGAGAGGATGTAAAAGAGTTTGATGTTGTTACAAAGGTCATTAGAACCTTACAACCTAAATTTGAATATAAGGTTTCAGCCCTTGAAGAAAAGAAACACTTTGATCATCTTACCTTAGATAGTTTGCAATAGACTCTTACTGTTTATGAAATGAGAACTAGAAAAAATAACTCAATAGGAAAAGAAATTGCTTTCACAACTGAAAATAAATAAAAAGTAGATGACAGTAAATCAAAATATTTTGATTCAAAAGAATCCTAATTTGTTAGGAAACTCAAAAAGGTTTCTGTCAAATACAAGGGAAAACTTCCCTTTAATTTTTTTAACTGTGGCAAGGTTGGACACTTTGGTGCTAAGTTCCCCTATGATGATCAAATCGGTGACAATGAGAAAGTTGATAAACTACCTGAGAAGAAGGCTTATAAACCTAAAAGAAAGCTCAATTTCAAAAAGAAGAAGAGTATGTTTAGTAAAGATGAATCTGACACTGAAAAAAATGACTCTTTAGCTGAGGAAGATGAAGCTTTATTTATGGCTGAAGTCAAACTGTAAGAAGAGACTAACAACAATGATCTTGAAGACGATGAGATTGATTTAGAAGGTGAACTAAAATGTGCCTTAAAGGAAATTCAGAGACTCGAAACCAAATTCTTGCTCAAGAAAAAAAGTTAGATCACGTTCTTGATCTAGAACAGAAACCTGATCAAGAAATCATCTCTCTGAAAACTCAAATTGAAGAAGCTAAGAGAGTTGAGGACTGTCTTTGTGTAACTATAAGTTTCAAAGATCAAGAAATTCAGAAATTGGAACAAGAAGTTGTCTACCTTAGAAAATAAATTGAAAGGTATGAAAGTACCTTAAAACTTAATGAGATGCTCAGCAAGCATAAATTGAATAAATATAAAATTGGAGTCAGGTTTGAAAAGGGTGAATGCTCAATTGATAATGAAAAGCATAAAGCCTCTTCTGAAAACAAGGGTTCTGGTGCAAATCATCTTGAATATGATAAGAATCATGTTTTTTCCTTTAAGGAAAATAGAACATCTTACAAATTCAATTCTTTCTTTTATGGTTACTGTTTCTTCTGCAATAAATTTGGCCATAAAGTGAGCACTTGTAGGCTCATAAATTATAGAATACCTATATTTGGTCATAAGAAGTACTTTGGATTTGTTAATCAAGTCATATTATTTAAATGCAATACTCTAGGACACATAATCAAACAATGCAAAACTGATCTACATGATAAACAATTTGGAAACCTAAAAATGTTAAAAACTTAGAGCAAACAATGTTGGTCCAAATTTATTTTCATTCTAAAAAGGACTTATGGGTCCTAGATAGTGGTTATTCTAACCACATGACAAATGATAAGGATAAATTCATCAAACTTGAAGATTATGCCAGTGGATATGTGAAGTTTGGTGATAACACTGGTATACATATTAGAGGTAAAGGCTCACTTCTGTTAAATGAGGATACACCTATCTACAATGTGTATTATGTGGAAGGCCTAAAATACAACTTTCTTAGTGTTAGCTAGATCTGTGATAGTGGTTATCATTTTATGTTTACTTCAAATGGATGTGAGATCAAGATTTTTTTTGGAAAAGTTGTTGCAGTTGGGAGAAGAACCAAAGGTAATGTTTATAATCTTCATGACACCTCTGGTAATAATAAAAATGAAGGTATGTGTGTAATGGGTCAAGTTGAAGAAAGATGGTTATGGCATAAAAGATTAGGACACAAACTTTGAAAATCTGGTTAGAATCACTTTGACATCATATATAGATTGACCATTTATTGTTATATCCCATAGGTGAAGATTTCACTTTGACATCATATATAGATGTTGATTAGGTGGGAAGTGTGGATGATAGAAGAAGCACTAGTGGTGTGTATTCTTTCTTGAAAAAAAACTTGTTTCATGGTTGGGAAAAAAGAAAGAATATGTTACTCTTTCTACAACTGAAGTAGAGTATGTTGCAGTAGTGGCATGTGTTGGAGTTGAGAAGATACAATTTCATAGGAGCCCAAAGATCTCTGCAAGCAAATACCCTGTTACAAGGAGAAGCAAAGAGAAGCAACAAATGAATGTTCAAAATATGGAGCAATGTATTCACCTAAAAATGTAAAATGAATAATAATACAAAAGATAGTTTTCAACCATATATAGATAAAAACCTTAAAAAGGAAAACCCTAGGCTTGCACAATAATAATTAATAAAGTAATTAATTATTATGCACCTAATGTTAGCTTAGGAGAAAAAAAAGTAAAAGGGAACTTTAAGTAATTAAATAAATATTGTTTAATTAATAAAGTAAATATCCAATTACTCTAACACCCCCCTTAAGATAGACTTAGGGAGAAGCTAAAACCTAGAAAAAGTTACTGAAAGCAAAAGCAATGGGTCAGGGCAACAAGGCCAGATCAGGTACAAAATCAATGCAAACTAAATGAAATGGGGTAAAGGAGAAAACCTAGTGGGAACAAAACTCCTCCCCAAAATAGAATGCAAGGAAGGAATGCAATGCACTAATGAAATAAAGATAGGAGGTGGATAACATGATAACCCCCATAGACAACTTCTATCATATAAATACATGTATAATGGTCTCCATAGGAGAGATAAAAAGAGAGAAGAAGGCCTCCCCACAATGAAGACACTCCTGTCACAATGGTAGATGTCTGATGTAGAATCCAAAAGGAGATCCTGAAGCGGTAAATGATATTCCTTCCCTTGGGAAGAAATGGATCCAAAGGACGATGCTGCAGAAACCCTATGAAGAATGATGAACCAATCTATCTCAAGATGTGTGCTATGATAGGATGTTGAAGACTCTCACTGTCTAAAATAAAACAAATAATGCCAAATCTAAACTAAAGTGGAGAATACTGAAATGCAACCTCTGAATGCATAGATAATGGTGGGCGAACAGTGATAACCTGACTGTCAAGGTAGAGGAGATGAATGTCATCAAAATAATCCTCCAAATCTGCAATATAGGACTCCACAAACAAGAAAGATATATCTGCAACATAAGAGTCCAAAGTAGCTATGTCTGGAAGATGTATGATTCCCTACTGCACTGAATCAAGAACAACAAGAGATGTTGATGAAGTCTCAGTCTGAAGAGTAGGAACTGTGAGACAAACCTCTGATCCATCGGAACATGTAAGGGTGTCTAAATACACAAGCTCCTCTAAAGTATCATGATCAAAGGGTGTATTCTCTCTCCAAGCAATGGCTAAGAGACAATCTGAAGCAGGATCCTCTGAGAATGGAGATAGAATTGGGTCTCCATAGATCTCTCAAAGACGTGTCCAAAGTGGGTGAGGACAATCAATGTCCTATATAGCCAACACAGTGTCATGATCAACACCAGATAATATAAGTCCTTCTATGTGATTTCCAATGATATCTCATGCTAATTTTCCCTCTAAAATTGTTGGTTCAGGCATGAGATCATACAAATAAAGCAAAATATTAAGCCACCTACAATGTGTAAGTATACCCTTTGCCCATGACTCATAATTACTCCGTTCTAGAATAACAACTGAAGGGTGAATAGAAAAACCCATGATAACTCTTCAAATGAAAAAAACTAAAAAATCTGACCTTCAAGCATTTAGATCAAATTAATATAACTCATTCCACGCAAACAAAACCCATTAAGGAGCCAGAATGAACAAGTAATTGAGCAAAGTATAAAAACACACAAAGCTGAATAAAAAATACCTGGTAAATATTCTGATAAAATAGACTATAGATCTGGAAAGAGCACTATAACACCTTTCCAACGCCTATTTGTTTGCGTAAAATGGACACTGTGGCCAAAAGTTATGAATTTTTCAAAACACTGAATTTAGCTTGCAGGAAATGAATTTTCTAGCAAAAAACATTTATTTCTAACTTGATTTATGGAAAATCTACTCACTGTTTGTAGACAAAAATAAAAACCCAGAAATCGTTTCTTGATCCAACAAGCAGAATGTGAGAAAATGATTTTTATTTACTTTCAGCTAAGAGAAAAATGACGCACTATTTTTTCAACAGTGATTTTCTATAGATCTGTGGAAGATATGCAAAATCTAAAAGATACCCAGTTTAGATTTGGACACTGGCTACAAAACCCAGAAATCGTTTTTCCTACAAATGAGTGAAAAATAAATTTTTGAAGCAAAAATGATGATGGCTCCAATAAAAAATGGCTTGCAAAAAACCCTTGTAGCTCCAAAAATCTTCAAAACAAGAACAAGCAGCTACAGATCTGAAACTCTGATACCATGTTGGAGTTGAGAAGATACAACTTCATAGAAGCCCAAAGATCTTTGCAAGCAAATAATCTGTTACAAGGAGAAGCAAAGAGAAGCAACAAAAGAATGCTCAAAATGTGGAGCAATGTATTCACCTGAAAATGTAAAATGAATAATAATACAAAAGATAGTTTTCAACCATATATAGATAAAAACCCTAAAAAGGAAAACCCTAGACTTGCACAATAATAATTAATAAAGTAATTAATTATTATGCACCTAATGTTAGCTTAAGTGAAAAAGAGGTGAAAGGGAACTTTAAGTAATTAAACAAATATTGTTTAATTAATAAAGTAAATATCCAATTACTCTAATAGCATGTTGTACTCAAGTGTTGTGGATGAAAATAACACTTAAATAGATTAAGGTAGAATACAAATAAGCTATCTCTATTATTTTTAATAATACAAGTGCCATAAATATATTAAAGAACCTAGTGATGCATTCGTAGACCAAGCATATCTCAATCAAGTATCACTTTTTTAAGAGAAAAGGTAGCAGATCAAGAAGTCAACATGACATATGTGCCAACCAAGGAACAAGTTGTGGACATATTCACTAAGACTCTTCCTGTAGACATGGAAAATTGACCAACACATTTGATCCTAACTACTGACATCATTTCATCCTGAATCATACTCTCAGCTTATCATTACCTTTCATCATTTAATTAAAAAAATCATTATTTATTTGATTAGGTCTTTCTCCTATGTTGATTAAATTAATCAATTTAATTTAATTAACCTTATATCTCTATTCATTTAAATAATTCATTTTATTTAAATCAAGTCTCTAAAATCTTCTTATTAAATTGAATAAATTAAACCTTATTTAATTTAATCTAACATTATCCCCTTTAGTTAAATAAATCAAATCATTTATTTAATTAAACTCTTTCTTCACAATTCTTGATTTAAATTAACTTATAAATTCAAATCGAAGTTGTCACATCTCCTAATTCCTCATTAAATTAATTAAGATTTGATTAATTTAATCTTAATCTATGTCACATCCTCTAGAGAATTTAACTTGCACAATAAATCAATTACTTTGATTTAATAAATTGTCTATTTTCTCTCAACATGGAATAAAAAAGGAATATTCTCTCAAATTTGCATTCAAAATCCAAGTGGATGGGTACTTCCAACAAGGCATTCACTCCTCTTACATGTCCTTGTGCATTGAGCCAAGTGACATTAACTCCATTTCTTTCTCCCTCCAAAATGTCACATTCAAATTTCAAATGTGAATTTCATAGCATTTAGCATGCACATTGACCAAAATGTGTTCATTCCTCCTCCAATCACATGTGGACAAGTGGCCTTCTCTCATTGGTTGGTCTTTTGTCCCACATTGCTCAAATTTTGCTCATTCTTCCAATTTGAAATCTATAAATGAGAGACTCTTCCTCTCATTCTATCATCTAAAATTTGAATAAACTTACTATACTCAACTTCATCCTCAAGCATATCTAGTTTTATCCATTTCATCAAATTCATAGCTAGGTTATTGTAGGTTTTCTTAAGAACTCATCTTGTTCTTCGTCAACAAAGTGGATCAATCTCTATCAAATCATCAAGATTACAAAGGATTTGGGAAAGGGCCAATTGGCACCACCTCCCCCATGGGATCAAGAGTTTGCTTTGCTTGAATAGATTTGATTTAGTTTCTTGTATTATTTTTCATTTCATTTCTATTATTGAGCATTGTTAATAGATTTCATGGGGAATCCTTATTTTATCTTGCATATCAACTAACTAATGTGTTTGTTTGCCATGTCTATGTAAGAATAGGATTGGGGTTCACATTTTGGCACTAGAAGGAGGGCAAATTTCAAGGATTTCATCATGTTTTTCAAAAATTCTGAGCTTTTTAACATTTTTTTGTGTACACAGGAAACTGCGCTGCTAACAATCACGCGGTGCTATATTGCACCACTTTCAGAGACACAGTCCCATATTGCACTGCACTTATTCTAAACTACACTACACCCGCTTTCTCGCTTAAAATTTTCAAAATTTTAAACTTGGCCACGAATTTTCAAGTTGCAAACTACGTCGCATGCCAAAACTCCGCCACATTTGCGCTCTCTATTTTTTGCAGAGCATCGCACTCAGTCGATGTGCGGTGCTATATTATGTCGCTAGATTTCTAAACTCCACCGCATTTGCTAACTGTGTCGCACTTGCAGATTTCTGATTATTTTTTTAACATTTTTTGTGATGCGGAAACTTCCCGAGGTCATAACTTTTGACTCAGATGTGGGTTTTGGCTAAAATTTTAGAAGCAGTTTCATTATGAGATGGCATGTGATTTGTCATCATAGATGGGTTGGTGGCCATTTTGGCACATTTCGAGGGCTTGAAACTTTCATCTTGGCCCTCAAAATGATATTTTAGTGTTTTTTCCTAATTTTTTAAAAGTTGTTTTTGCTAATAACTCAAAACCTATGTTTCCAATTTCATATGTTAGTTGGCAATTCATCCTATCTTAGTTTTAGAAAGTTTTTGGGAAAAAATAGGACTCTCAAAGTTATGCATGCAAAATTACCAAAAATGAAAAAATCTAATAATTGTAGAAATCTGCCAAAAAAAGAAATTTTTTGATTAAGAATAAAGGAAGAAAAACAAAGGCCAAGAGTTCTTTATGAATTTATCATCTCATTGTATCAAGTATTTTTAAACACTTTGGGAGAAATTATAATCCCTTTCTAAGGATTTGTTTACTTTCATGCTCTTAGGAAACATTAAATTTCATTTGGGTACTAAGAAAAACATTACAAATCTGTAATTTTTTTTGCAAACAAAGGGTTAAAATGGACTTCAGAACAAAGTCACTAGATTTGGTTTAAGGGTTAACAATTGAATAAGGAAAATTTCACACTTCCTTTGGTGCTTTAAAAATAATTCATTATTATTTTGAGGGATTTAAAATGAACATGTGTTTTTGTGTCTTGTAATCTTTTTTGCAAAGTAATGTCATTTAGAAAGGCATATGCGCTTCTCTTGTGCTTCACGACGATCTTTAGAATCAAAAGTATTTTTGGTGACATTTAGTTGCAACAAATATTACCTCCACATTTCATTTTGAGATTAAAATTGAACCAATCTTGCGAGTGTGAGTGTGGCATATTGTGAGTGTTCTCCCTTTTTTTTTCAATGAAGGTCGATTGAACTACGAGATATGTTTGCTTGCTTTTGTTTATCTTAACGGGCCTTCCTTGTAGAAAAAATTAATCACCCAAGGGAACGACCAAACTGGAAACACGCTAATGCCAAGCGACTTCCACCTGGGATATAAGTGTGGATATTGGAACAAAGGCCAATATCACGAGGATTATTCCATTGAGAAGGAAAGCAATGGTCTCTCGCCACATGGATAGTCCCCCATGAACAAAATGCCCACATTAAAACCCTTTTTTAGCAAAGACCAAAATCATAAACTATTTGTTGGTGCAAAAAGTCATGTCTTTTGAAGCTGCCCTATGTACACATGTGGTTCTATTGTAGAGATGAAAAGTGTGCCATGGGAGATTCATGGGTACTGATGTTTGATTGACCTAATAAGTGAGTGCACTATAAGGGGGAGTCTGTGTGGTCAAGCATCTAATCATCCACACTGAATATGTGCAGCTAAATTTATCCAAGTGGGATCCCAAAAAATATTGTCTCTTCATCCTAGGATTGTACATGTTCTTGGAATCGAAAACACATTGTTTTGATTGGAAACATTTGAAAACAAACACCCACACAATCTTCAAATTTCAAACCCTTTAGGAAGGGAAAATACCATTGACCAAATCCAAGTGTTGTTGCTTTCCCTAGGGATTCTATCCTTAGAGGTCTCTAAGTATTTGGATTTAAATCATAATTTTCTCATACTAAAGTCAACCTAAGAAACTATGCTCTTGAAACCTTGATTTTCACATAATGGACATTGTGGAATAAAAAGGAATTGAGACATAGAAATTCAATTTAGAGAACATTGTCAAGAAAGTGTTTGTGGTAAAAATAACTGAACCTAAGCAAGATAACAAACAATTGAACCACACATGTGCTTGGTCCCTTTTGAGTCATTTGGTTTTCATGCAAACATTGGTCTTCTAATTTGAAATACTATTAGGGAAAAGCATGTCTTCAATATCTTGGTCTAGTAAAAAATTCCTCTTAGGTTTATCTAGGATCAAGTAAAACATTTCATCCATCCCTCAACCATCAAAATCAAATCCCATCTCACCAACAAGTAACTTTAAAAACATTGCTTATGCTAGACTTTTAGGAAAAATCAACATCACCTTGTTTGGCTTAACACACCTAGCCAAATTATCCTCTTGTGTACGAGTTTACTCTAAGATAACACAACTTCCTAGGGTTTTCAAAATCATCATCATCTTTTTTGACTTAACACACTTAGTCAAACTATCATAAATCAAAATCAAAATAAAAAAAATCATAAAATCTAACATTGATCCAAAGTTCCTAAAATTTCAAAACAGCCATATCATTCACCCCTTTCATCCTTCATCTCATCATTGGTCCTAAAGCCCTTAGAGATCAACAAGGTCAAAACACAAAAATAAAATGGAATATAAACTTGATTCATACATCATGAGTAGTCCAATTCAACCAAACTGTCGAAGCCTTACAATGCCAATTGATTTTCAAAAATTTCATTTGTACAATCCATACATGAGAGCGTTATCTCCTACAAAAATCAATGGTACACAAATGTGAGTTTTCTCAATCTAAATTTTGGAACACCTTTCCCTTTGGTAGATTTAAATCAAAGTCAAAAATTACAAATCTATCAACCAAACAATCAAGGCATGAGCCTTCCCCCTTTACCAACCATCAATTAACCAAATCTGAGCAACACTCCAATCATAAACCAAAGAATCATATCAAATACTCCCATTTTTCCATCGATGTCATAACAACAGATGGAAACCATCCAAGAAACCCCAACAATCAATACCATTCCCAATCCACCGCCACCACCACCAAAACACATGGAAAATTTATTCTCCATTGTGTTGCAAGCCACTCAACAAGCCACTCATCAAAAGGTGCTCCAAAACCAACAAACCGCACAAGCCGCACAAGCGGCTCAAGTATCCCAACAAGTCGCATAAGCTAAACAAGCGGTTCAAGTCGCCCAACACCAGGCTTGGCAAATGCAAGCACACAATACTGGGCACAATTGCAAAAAATCCATCAACAAGTAGCTCAACAAGAAGCATTGTTGGCACAGCAATGACACAACCAACAACAAGCATTTTTGGCTCAGTAGGCATATCAACAATCCTTACTTGTGCATCAGAGCTTGCAAAAAACTCCCACCATAATTGTTGGAAATAAAAATCAAGATCTATCAATCGATGAACACCTTGAAGATGTTTCCACCTCATCTGATGATGAAATTAACATACATCAAGAACCATTTTTTAGTCATGATCAAGACCCCTCCTACAAAGATCTATTTCAAGGAGTGTTGATGTTATTTGATCCTATTGACATAATCCATGATCCATCGACCAATGATCATGTTGAAAATGTCTCTACATCACCTGACGAGTTAGAGGACATATCTCAAGAATTTATTCCAAAACATGATTAACATCTATCACCAAGGTCTAGCAATGGTCCTTCCCAAGACACATTGACATCTTTTGGCCTCATGGTTATGGATAATGAAGGAATCCTCAACCCAACATTTGATCCAAATCTACTCAAAGATCAAGAGGATATTGAGCCACTTCCCATGCCTTATGATGATGTCCAAGAACCCTTTGTAAGAAATCCATCCTTTGAAATCGACCCATGTCAAGAACTTGATCCAAAGCATGTTGAAAGAAATTTTGACATTAACCAATATCAAGAATTTGTATATCCAAGATACTACAATGAGGTAATGGAAACTCTCCTATCTATATAAGATGTCACAAATAAGGATCATATCCATATAGCACATACCCCTCTGTCTACCCGTGAGATGCTTTCTTTAGATGGACATGTAGATGATCTTCATTCAAAAAAATAGTCACATATTCTTGATATCATTACCAAGGAACAAGAGTCTCCTACTCTTAACATTTGTACACATGATCAAGATATAGAGATATCCAGAGACATCAGAAATGGGTCATGAAGAAGGCTTCTACAGAAGTTGTGAATCAGAAACATCATGTGAAAGCATATCAAGAATGAATCATGAGGAATATTTTTATGAGGACAATGAAGCATCAACACTTCTTGAAGAAGCACTGCAATCTGACATTTCACAAGATTAAACCAAAGATATCAATCAAGAATTTATCCCACATATGAAGGATCTTATCACCTATAAACTTGAATCACTTACCTTTTTTAGGGAAAGCTATCTCATCAATAAAGAAGTTGTCACCTTTGAAGATCCACCATAGAGAAGAGAAGGATTAGCACCTTGTTTCCAAGGAAAATCATATCCTATTGCAAATAAAATGTTTCAACAAATGAATTATCAAGGCAGAGGATTAGGCCTACATGAATAGGGTATCCTAGAATCAGTGCAGATTATTGGCAATCCTAGGCATCAAAGCCTTGGTTATTCAACAATCAAGGGATATAAACATATCAGTGATACCTCTATAAAACTAGGGGAAACTTCATCTCAAGCAAATGTCAACATAGGGAGCACAAAGAATCCTTATGACGAAACTAATGCCAATACTACAACCCATCGCATCACGAATCTTCATCCACCCATCACCCTATCCATGAATTGGGACCAACATCAAAAGGGATATTTGAATCAAAGAATAAAGAAAATTATCAAAGAAAAAGAAGCTAAGAAGCATATCAGACAAATCAAATACACTTGGATACCAAAAAATACAAAGAAAGATTATCCCTTTCAAACTCCATCAGTCAAAGAAACTATGGGGCAAAGGGTGCAAGTATCCATCAAAGATGTCCACAAAGGAAAAGGCATGCTTCTCAAGAAACATACAAATTATATCAAGTTGTTGGTCCTAATTCCATGCATACTTTCGTATCCACCCATCATTGTTCATCTTCCCAAGTTTGGAGAGTCAAAGGTTCTAGCCTATCAACCAATCCATATTTTACTCCTAAACACACTACATCCATGCCTCCACACATGATATCCAATTCTAACATTGACCATGTGTTGGAAATAACCCTTCATCATAAGGATATAGAAGGCACTCTATGTGATGTGCGCACAAAGATGAAGTTAACTCCGGTATCAACAAAGCAGATCATGAATCTCGAAAGTTGTTTTCAAGTGCATGTATCTTAGCAAAGAGACTTCTTCAAACAATATATCAATGGCACATTATGACAGAAGCATCTGCATCAACACCACTAGGTGGTTCAGCATGAGCCTAAATATTTCAGAGAAAAATACAAAAAAATAAAAAAATAAAAAAAAGGATTGGGAATAGTAAAGAAAAAAATTGTCCTGTAGTGAAAACTACATGGGCGGCGCTTTGGGAAAGTACCATGATGAAAACCTGGCAAACAGGTGTCATGTGTAGAATCGAGCATATGTATGCGCTAGTTCAGCTGAAAGCATCTTAACACATCCATAATAAAGCCAACATTCCCTCCATCTTATCCATAAATCCATTCATCCATGAACCATTTATCCCATCCATTTTCATATATCTTCATCCATCTTCCAAACTATCTTGATTTTGACAATTTTTTGTACACACTTTACACTTGTTTATGGTAAACATCTTGACATGGGTCATTTTCATTGATCCTATCTTACCCAAAATTTTATGAGCCTTGAAGCATTATCCAAATGAGCATTCCTCTGTTTGAACACCTTATCTTGTCACAAGATAATCCTTAGCATCCTTTGCATTCTTACCGTATCTATCCATACATCTATCCAAGAATCTACCCATGACGTTCCCTACATTGATAGATATTGGGGGCAGATATTTGCATCTTGCTTCAGGAATAAATCTTGATACATATCCTCTAGCTTATGTGGTGATCCGAACATTGAAAAACGTAAAATTAAATTGGTCAAGCATTTGTGAGCCAAAATCCAAATCACTAGCCCATGTCATATTTTGACAAGATGAGGTTCCTTATCAAGCTTTATCTTTCATCGAACATCAATCTGAACATTCAATATCAGTCGCATCTAACTTGCACATCAACGTCACATTAAATCATCAAAACAATTTTGTTCCAAATCAAGCTTCATCAATCTTGATCAATCCAATCCAATCAATTATCACCTTGTTTGACTTAACACACTTAGTCAAACCATCCTCTTAAGTACAATTTTACTCTAGGATAACACAACTTCCTAGAGTTTACAAGTGCATTATCACTTTTGTTTGACTTAACACACTTAGTCAAAATATCAATCCATCAATCCGATCAATCAACATTAAACTTGGTTTTCAACAAAATCCCAAAGCAGGGCACTGATATCATCACATATCCATATACAAATCATCTAAATTATGCGAAAATCAAATCAAAAATCCAAATCATATCAAAAATGTCAAAATCTCAAAAAAAAAAGTCATCCAACCGAACTACGTCATCTCTGAGCTTGAATGTAGGTAAGGTTGATATTTGATCATCCCCCCAAGAAATTTTAGATCAGTCCTTTAGGCATCCATTGCAATGGCAATCCGTTTTCCCATCTATTTTACATTTTGGGTCAGTCCTTTAGGCATCCGTCGCAATGGAAATCTATTTGCCCATCTATTTCACATTTTAGGTCAGTCCTTTAGGCGCCCATCACAATAATTTGGCAATCCATTTTACCATCTATCTCATCAGCAATCAGGTCAATTATCATTCGGACTACATCATCTTTGAGCTTAAACGTAGGCAAGGCCATCCTTGATTGGCCCCCGAGACACAAAATACCAAAAATGTTGTAAAATCTCAAAAAACCCAAAAACAGCCTCAAAACATTTGAAAAATCCAAAATGGTGCATCCATCTCAGCTCGCTTTCACTCGCGATAATCATCATTCCTAATAAATCATTGTCATCTTCATCATTTTGTGAAGCAATCAGAAACAAGTCTAGCAGGTTCCAAAGTGAACACCCTAATCATCAAAGTCTCAAGTCTAGGTCAGTAAGCAAGCAAGTTGGTCAACTCGAAGTATCGATAGCTTATCACCCAATCAGTCTCACTAAAACCCTAATCACAACATGTCCTAGGATGTATCCTTCCCACAATGGACATAAGCATTAGGTATCTCGTAGCAGTTTAGCCTTAGCTAGTAGTATGAAGAATATTGGCTTGTTTGTTTACTTTTTCCTTGGTCTTTGTGACTTATCTTATTTTGCGTTCATTCCAAGGACCTCTCGATGATGCCTAAACAAAACAAGTTTAGAGAGAAAGGAATGGGGCAACGATCATTATCTTTTTTATCTGTTGTGCTTGTTGGATGTTCTTGTAAAATAACTTGGTGAATGCTTGCTTTGTTAGGTCCAACCTAGCAAGGTTTCTGTATGTCAAGTGTGAACAAGAGCACTCCTATCTGATTGTCGAGTCAAATTCCATCACACTAGGTACAATGCCATCCTGGTGTTTTATACCTTGTTGCATCGTATCTATGCATATTATCAAACATAAATTAATTGGCCCTTTGAAAATCCCAACTCCTAGTAAGAAAATCATCATCATAATCATCATAACATAGGCTTGTTGGATCCTCATTCCATTCATCTTATTCTTCTTATTCTTCTATCTAAAGTAGGTGTGAGATCTCAAAATATACATGACGCTACCCATGGTCAATGAGTGTCTATACATCATTAGAATCATCTACATCAAAGAATTATCTTTCATCCTTTGATCAGTAGAACCACTCCTCTCACATTTTATCATGATCTCGATTAGAAAATCAAACATTTCCGCTCGCTCTTTCAAGGGGGAAATATATCAGCATAATCCTTTTGTTGCGGCAACAGTGGGGCATTTGGAAAATCAGAAAAAAAATTGAACTTTAATCAAAGCAGTTTATTCTTTGAACCAATGCAACAAGTACATTGCTTCAAAGAGGGGGAAAATGTAGACATGGAAAATATACAATTCGATCTGACACACTGGATCCTGATTTACTAACACCATTTCATCCTGAATCATCTCCTTTGCTAGTCATTTAATCGAATAATCTATTCTTGATTAAATTCATCACTCTTCATCTCTTAATTAAATAAATCAACTTTATCTAATTAAGTCATCATCTCCTGTTAATTAAATAAATCAATTTTATTTAATTATTTATGTAATCCCCCTTTTAATTAAATAAATCATTTTATTTAATTAATCCTTAAAGTCAACTCATTTAAATTAAATAAATCTTTATTTGGTTTAAATCCAACATCATCCATCTTTAATTAAATAAATCAAATCTTTATTTAATTAAGTCTTTAATCATTTTCCTCTCATTTTGATTTAAATCAATCCTACAATCTAAGTCAAAATGGTCAAATCATCTAATCTCTCATTAAATTGATCAAATCTTGATTAATTTAATCTCAATCACTAAAATCCTCTAGAGAATGCATCTTGCACGATAAATCAATTACTTTGATTTATTAAATTGCCTATTTTCTCTCAACATGGAATAAAAGGGGAATATTCCCTCAAATTTGAATTCAAAATCCAAGTGGATGGGTACTTCCAACAAGGCATTCACTCCTCTTACATGTCCTTGTGCATTGAGCCAAGTGACATTAACTCCATTTCTTTCTCCCTCCAACATGTCACATTCAAATTTCAAATTTGAATCTCATAGCATTTATCATGCACATTGACCAAAATGTGTTCATTCATCCTCCAATCACATGTGGACAAGTGGCCTTCTCTCATTGGTTGGTCTTTTGTCCCACATTGCTCAAATCTTGTTCATTCTTCCAATTTGAAATCTATAAATGAGAGACTCTTCCTCTCATTCTATCATCCATAATTTGAGTAAACTTACTATACTCAACTTCATCCTCAAGCATATCTAGTTTCATCAATTTCATCAAATTCATAGCTAGGTTATTGTAGGTTTTTTCAAGAACTCATCTTGTTCTTCATTAGCAAAGTGGATCAATCTCTATCAAATCATCAAGATTACAAAGGAGTTGGGAAATGGCCAATTTTGACACACCAATTGGCACCACCTCCCCATGGGATCAAGAGTTTTCTTTGCTTAAATAGATTTGATTTAGTTTCTTGTATTATTCTTCATTTAATTTCTATTATTGAGCATTGTTAATGGATTTCATGGGGAATCCCTCTTTTATCTTGCATATCAACTAACTAATTTGTTTGTTTTCCATGTCTATGTAGGAATAGGATTGGGGTTCACACTTCCCAGAGAGAAATTTGAGTACTTGAGACAAAAATTGGGAGTGATTTCTCCCAAATCATATCACTAAATATTACTGATAGGGCATGAGTACAAGGGGAGTTTATAGAAACTTTATTCATCCTTGGAAAATGAGAGAAAAGGAAATTTAGGCATGCATGATTTTTCAAATTTCTAATTGCTTGATGGCTACTAATTATTGGACACATTCTTTCACTTTACCATTGATGTCAAAGGGGGAGAAACAGAGAAAAAATTTGTGTTGGTCAAAAGGGGACACAAGGCTAAGGGGGAGAATGGTTTTTGAGTATATTTTTGTGTTGATCATTTAGTTTTTCCATCAATTGTAAAGGGTGAGATTGTTGGAAATTTTATTTTCATTCATTTCAAAAGGAGATATGAGTAATATTAGTTTGTGAGATTGTTGATGGATGTAAAAGGGAGATTTTACCTAGGAATTGATGTCAAGTGGTCTCGCTTTGATTGATGCATATGAAGTTGTAAGGAAAGCCTTGAAGAACTGCAAAAGTTTTGGCTTTGGTCCTCGGGTTTACGCTATATAGCTTGCTAAGAGAAGAAAGAGTTAGTCATTTTCAGCTTAGTCTGAAAAGATGTCGGGAATCAAGCTTTAGAGTTAAAGCTTATGCCTTAACTGAGAGTGATGAAAGGGGTATGAAGAATCCTAAACCATGACACTCAAAAAGGTTTCTCGATCACAGGTCTGAATGTTGGCTTACACCTTACCAAAATTCAGATAAGTGGTAAATAGAAAGCTTGAAGGTCGACACCCAAAAGAATTATGTAAACTAACATTTTGTGAAGGAAATGTTTGGGCATCACAGAGCAGTAAGAAGGTTTACTCCTTGTAAAAACCAAAGAAAGAGGTAAGTGGTATGTGTGAACCCCAACATCTGATACATCAAAGAACTCATTAGTTTTTTGGAGTTTTACGGTATGTCTGATGGTTTTTGATGGAGTGAAGATGGTAAATGGTAAAGGGTTAGGTCAATGGCCAAGCCCCAATGGGTGAGTAAAAAGATTCAGACTCAAGTGTTAGGGATTTCTTCTTAAATCTCTTCAATGCACCTTAAGTATAAGTTAAGATGGATTCACGACACGTGACCCCCGATGGAAAGAAAAGACAAGGTCAACAATAATGAAGAAGTATTTCTACCATTCTGTGGGAAGCATATGTTGACTAAGGTTGACTAGCACATATTTGAGGGAATACGACACATGTAAACTATTGTTTGTATTGGATAGCTTAAGGAATTTTAATTTTAATCAACAGATCATTGCATGATCAATGACCAACATTTAAAGATTCTCTTTTGAAAATGGCTAGGTAGAAAAATAGTGAAACTTCCAGTCAAGTGAATGTGATTGTGGCATATAAAATGAAATTGATCATTGTAACTACTCTAGCAATATGTTTTCTAAGTAATTGGAAGAAGTGGATAACTTCATTAATGCATAGACAGTCACAAAATCTAGAAGAGGTCGATTAATCATGAATGGAATCAAATGATATGAAACCCTAAGATTTATTTACACCAACATAGATAATTTAATGTATAAGGTTGGTCTGTGTTAAAGATTTATGTAGTTTGTATGCATTTAATGAGCACATAGTATGCTAGGAGAATAGTGAAGAGAGGAGAGGAAATGCTTGTAGAGAAAAGCAGAGATTGAGGAGTTGCAGATTGATTTCCTAACATAAAATTGGATTCAATTGAATCATATGTAACTAGAGTTGCTTCTCCTCATACTTTAATTGTAAATATGATTGGTTGGTGCCATCAGATAGTTGGGTTGGTGCTTAGATTAGGGAGTGGGTGCTTCCTTAGAGTTGGTGCTCTAAAATTATGGGATTTGTGTCTCCTTAGGGTTGGTTCCCTTAAAAATTGTAACCAATGAGGTTCTATTGTGAGATTGGTTTAGGGTAGTAGATCCTAGCAACATTTCTCACCATGGTTTTTCCCATATTGTGTTTTCCATGTATATCTATTGTTATGAGTATTTCTGCTTGTGATCTCTACATATTTTATTAATCTACATAACATGGGTTAAAGGAAAAATTTCAATTGATCTATTGATTCACCCCCCCCCTCTCAATAGATAGTCATGTTCCAACAAGGGTTTCATTCAAAATATTAGGGAAAGTATCAAGAGGTCCCGATATAGCCACCAAACTTATTTCAATGAGGATGTCCTAAGGAATTGTTTGGATGAGAGGGAGATAAATGAAAGAATGGTAAAATGGACAACATTCCAAATAAATAGAGGAAGATAAGAAGAATGTTTCCTATGAAGGAGAATATGCTTAGATATTCCACCCAATTTTGAGGATATAGATATATTTTTCAAACATTGATAGGATAATTAGGGAAGCCCTTGTAATTGAAAGAAGGGAAATAGGAAAAGCTCCTATTACTAGGGAGAGGTCTTCCTATTAGCCTCTCAATGTGAAACCATTCATTTGTTCTTTCAAGATAAGAAATCCTAAGGACATTGTAATAAGGGAGAAATATCTTTAGTCTCCTCCATGGGCACGTGTGCCTCCATATGCACCACCTATGCAATGATCCCCTTCTCCTAATGTGATAGATCTTGATTCCCCCCAAGGGAACCATATACCAATAGAAGAAGAGAAAAGTTTCCACTTGTAGATTACTCCATCCCTCATGAAGAAGGTGATGAGTATGAAAACACAAGCGATGATGTAATTAGATAAATGTCTTCCCCTCAAAGGGGTGAAGATGTGCAAGTACCCCAGGATAGGATGACAATGAGTACTATGGTGGGAAGGGAAAACACCAATAATATTAGGGACTTAGCATGCAGGGATATTTTGGAGGATGACCAATTTGTGAACTCTCAAGATTTTTCTAAGTTTATCTTCAAGACATGAAGAGATGAGTATCTGAGGCAACTTGAGAAGGAAAAGCCTAAAGTCCCCAATGAGAAGCATGATGATGTAGCTCAAAAGCTACTAGCCAAGATGAAGTTCAATTCCAAAAGAATTACCCTAGTAGAAGGCAGATGTATGGTTAGAGAGTGTAATTTTGTTACTCCCTAGATGGGATATAACCTCTTCCATCACCTTTGATATAATAAGAAGGAAATATTAAGAAATATTCACCTTTTGAGGATGATGGTATGGTGGTGTTATTTGGTTCAGGGTTCAACCCTAGATGGGAAACTCTAGCAATTTGTGCCCTTACCCCTAATACTAATAAACTATTGGTTGTTGAACCAACCCATGATTTGAGGGGAGGTTTGATTATAAAAAGAGTTTCTGATACATCTTTAGTAGAGGCAGGCACATTGGTAGTTCATGTTGTCAGGTTCAACAAGGAAACTACATAATCACTCCAAGCAAAGTTTGATAAATTTTTGCAAGAGCATGTGGAGTTAACACATGAATATAATAGGTTCAAAATGATAAAATTAAAAATGTAGGAACAACAACAATAGGTAAGAGCTACACCCCCTCCATAAAAAGAATTGGTAGTTAGAACATATACCATGATTTTTAGTTATTCTTTAGCTCCACCACCAAAATGAGATAAGGAAAGAGATGAGAAACTCAAAGGGAAAATCAATTCTTTTGAGGAAACTGTAATGAACTTACGGGAGGATCAACATGAGAAAAAATTGAATTTTGGCTCAAATGTCTTAGGACATCTCATTACTAAAGTGTTGAACAAGGTAGAAGATGTCCACAAAAATTAGTCTCAATTGAGGGTGACGATTAAAAGGATTTTTGAGGATAGAGAAAAAGCCACCCTTATTGGAAAAAATGGATTCCAAGGCTCAGTTCACTGCTAGGAATGTGTAAGGGGTCAGCCCACGAGCTAAATACACTAGGTGGAATTGTACCTACATATAACATGT
Organism: Sequoiadendron giganteum; assembly: GCA_007115665.2. Taxonomy (NCBI): domain Eukaryota; kingdom Viridiplantae; phylum Streptophyta; class Pinopsida; order Cupressales; family Cupressaceae; genus Sequoiadendron; species Sequoiadendron giganteum. Next base: position 701,584,002 of record CM021103.1, read on the forward strand.
CTAAGGCAACATTGGAGCTACAAGGTTTTATGAATCAACTTGAATAAAATTCAAAGGAAAAGATTTAATAATTTGATAGCAGTGACACTAGGATAATACTTGAGATTAAAAAGGATAATGGAGCGGTAAAGGCCTATTTGCTATGGCAATCTTAGTTTGAGGGCATTACTCCTAGAATTTTCTTCTTTATTTTTTACAAGAATAAGGTTGATATTGATCTCGTAAAGAGAATTATGGATAATAAATGGGACATAAATCAGCTCATGGAGGAGTTCCAAGAGGATCTGAATCCATATTATCCAAATATGGTAAATATGCAACAAACATGAACTAGTTGCTTACATTCCTATAATGGTACGAATTTGCACCCTTCAGAAAATTCCCCATTTAATTTCCCCTAGCTTAGAAAATATAAACCTGATGATGCAATTTCACTACTTCTGCCTTATCCCTTCTAGTTGGCTACATCATTTTACATCAGTGGAGGAATCCTTTTCGGGGACATTCATGCAATGTGCAAACATTCATGCATTGTGTTGCTATCCTAGCAAGATTCCTACCCCTAGAATCAACAGAAATGTTACGTTTCCTATTGGGTACAAAGTGTAATGTCTTCTGCCACCTTCATCGAAAAAATTTGAGCCTTCTACCTCCCTTTGGATAGTTCAAATCTATCAAGGGTCAATGCGGGATCATGGGGGTCCAAACTAGGCCCTTAAGTGGTAATGAAAATTCAAAAAAAATTTGGAAACTTGACATAAAAATTTGAATAAGTTATTAACATATTTTAAAAAATATGTATGAACAAAATTTACAGAAAATTGAATGTAGTTTCTAATATACTATTCATTTTTTGGAAAAAAGTAAATCTATTTGGTGAAAATTTGAAATTTCAATGAATTAGTACTAAATTTTCAAAATAAAATAAAAGGTAGGTCTATGTCTGACCAACCCAAGTACAAGAAAAAAATAATATATTTATTTGAAACTTTCAATATAAGTAGAGGACACATGCTCATATGTGCCTTATTTTTTTGTATTTTTTTGCAAGTAAATTTTTAGTTATGAATTTTTTATTAAAAAATTTTAAAAATATTAAAACTTGTTTATCTAACCACCATAACTTGGTCAAAAATTTATGAAATTATTTTTTTATTTTTTTAATCCTATAGTGTGGGAAGCATAGAATGTGTTGCATCTTTCAAATTCAAAAAATGTGAAATCGTTTAAGAATTATAGATGTTTTTCAATCAGCCTATCAATTAGGAATTTAGTTAGAATGTATGTATAAAATCAATAATAATTATCCAGTTAATTCCAAATAAGGCATATCTTATATTTTTGGAAAACTAGCAATTTTCTCAATAAACCCTTTTCATTTCATGAAATTTGGATTAAAAATAAGTTGTCAGCCATGTTTTTTGTCATATCGCCACTTTTTGGACCCCCATGATCTTGCACTCACCCTCAACTTTCATTCTTTCACTCTCTCTACACACTCTTTGCTTCTTCATGCATTTTCATACACTCTAGCTCTTCACCCCATTCTTGCTTCTACACCATTGTTCTTCTTTCTGCAAGCTCCTCATTTGGATCCAACATCACATTCTCATTGCAAAACCATTGCTATTGAAGGATTGTTAAACTTCATATTCTCTACACGGTGGTTCCATTCTCTTCTTTCCACTATTGGCCTTGAGATCTCATAGTTGGGAAGGTAACATTGTGCTTGTCTACTTGGTTACATCATTTTATTTATTGGATAGCATTGAAATTATCTTTTCTTTCTATCTAGTGGTATAACTTTATTTCTATTTCTATTTCCTTTATTGATTTCTATATTTTGTGGCTATTTGGTTGTCCGTAGAGGTGGAAACACCAAAATGGGGGTATGACTAAGGTATACCTTGAACACAACCCAAAATTTTTCTTTTTTCCATGTGTGTAGGTGTTTTCAAGTGAAGCTAATTGAAGAAATGATCCATGGGAAGCATGGTATCCTTTCTTATCATCTCCTTGTCATTTCTAGAAAAGTTCTTTTTAGTGTCATTTTTGTTGTACTTGTTGTTTATGTACTTTTCTATTCTTTGACAAAACATAAAACATCACATAATCATGAAGTTAGTAGGTATCCTTGCACTTTTGTCTATTTTATGGACCCCTATTCGTACGGATGCTAACACATCCCCAAGACACCAACGCACTACATTGGATTTCAAGATCCACAATGTCATCCTCAGATAGTGAGTTGTCTAGGTAGTAGACCAAACCTTTGAGGTCGACTCTTATGATCTTGTGAACATTTAGTTTTAGTAGCAGGAAAGTGGTAAGCTATTTCCCCTTCCTTTTCAGCCTCAATACCTTGTCCTTTTTTATCTATCTAGAAAACTTGAGGTAGTTTAGGGAAACCCAATCCTTGGGGCTCTCTTATGACTTGGAGTCCAAGGGGTGACATTTCCCCTTTCTCTACATCTTGGTGAACCTGATGTGAACTATTTTTTTTGTTTCTTAGTATCAAAGAACTATCTCTTGTATGCTATGTGTGTTGTAGGGCGTAAAGCCTTGCAACCCAATCTATGACCCCTAGTTGCATAGCTAGAAGGGCTCTTAGATATTTGGGAGTGGAATTCAGATAGTTCAAGTATTGTCCAATCTCTCATTATTTTATGTTCATTGAGTTGTTTTTTCTTGTGTACAATAATATGGTCTCATTCACATGTATTCCTTTCACCCGGCCTATGACTAGATCACAAAACATAACTTTTACCTCGCAAGATTTACCTATGAATAAAGAGCATTCTCCTTTGTACATTCTCACTCGTGTCAATGGGAACATTATGAATGGTGTCCTAGTTGACCCCATGAGTCGAGTGAATGCTGTAATCTAGAAGAAACACTACTTATAAATTTTTTGCATAAGGAGGAATATGAAGAATCAAATGCCACCATACACACACACGATGGACTCTCAATCCATCCTCTTGGTCTATCACTCTTTTGGGCTTGGTAGGACCCAGGGCCATGGATACCTCTTGTATCATAATTTCAAATTCGAACCTATTCAAGGTGAAACTAGGCATTATATGGTTTATTTCCATGGATTGTGTTCTTTCGGTGATCCACAAATGTCTCAAGTTATCTCATGAGGGCTCTATGCAGGTTTTGCACGACACTAGTTACAAACTACTAGTGTCACGTGGGGGATTTGTATTAGAAAAAATTTGGCCCACTCCCATCAAACTTCTCCCTCTAAGGATGAACTTACTATATTGCGTATATGTCAATAATAAGACCGAGGACACGGTGCCAAAAGTGACTTGTTTATTATCCCCCTATGCCATCTCAGGAAAAGGTTCAATGATTATGCAATAGCAAGCTATAGGTCTCTTCCTCCCAATAAAAGGGTAAGGGGAATTTTTCTCGTGACCATGGGCCTTAATATTTTGTGTCCTATGCTCCATCCACTTCTATTTCTGACCCTATTGTAGAATCATCGACTCTTGCTCTTGTGCCTCGCATGTGGAGCTTGATGGTGCCCACTTGGTGAGAAGCCAAGCATCAAGTGTTTGAACTTCCTTTCTTTCCCATGGTTCCTAGACCCGTTGTTTACAAAAAGAGGAAGAGGCCTCATGGAGTTTTCCCTATGTATCAAACTCTACGTCCTCTAACCATTCTTCATCCTACCCCTCTGGTATCAAATGGGAAGAGGCATGTTGTTGAGGCCCTCATGTATACTTCTCCACCTACTATTTTTTCCACTCTCGTGCTCCCTTCTTCTTCCCCTGTCTAGGAGGCTATCCTTCCACCAACCATGGTTGTGGAGGAAAAATCTATGGAAGAATAGGATCCTCCCGTCCCTTCTTAGGCTTTGGATTCTAGTGCTGAAAATCGATGTAACTGGCTTGATCACCAGTGTAAGTGCAGTACAAAAACTTTGGTTGCTACAAAAGCTTCCTTGCAAAAGGTAAAGGAGGAGCCAGTAGCTCCTATTTCAACACCTCTTGCTTTTCCTAATCCTTTTTCTCCTTCTACTTTATCTCTACTTGCCTCAGTTCTACTTTCGGCTCCATTAGTGTGTGTTGATGATCCTCAACCCAAAATGGTGCATGTGTTCGTTACTCCTTCTTTGGAGCCTCCTCTTCTGATTTCCTTTCAAGAAATCCCTCTATTTTCTCAGCCCATAGACATTCCAAACCCAATGGTGGTGGTTGTTACAAATTTTTCTTCTCCCTCCTCCACCTTTTCTTCTTCTATAGGGATCCAACATCCTCTTTTGAAGCGCAAGCCAAAGGATGACCTCACTTCAAGTGGTGGCCAGAAGAAGGGATCACCTTCTTGGGAAGCTAGTTCTTATTTGGCTTGTGTTGTCCTTGTGATGGATTCAGCTCCAACATCCCTTTAATTTATCACTACACTTCTCAATGAGTTCAAAAATGGATCTCAAGTGCCTCCATCTTCTCCCACTTGGTTAACACATGGAACTCTGGTGAAGTGCATGTGTAACTTGGTGGATGATGTCTCATCACTATCAATGATCTTTATGAGATTGATGACCTTCACCTCATAAGAGCTTAGAAAAGAGGACCTTGAGGGGTCTTCTTCCTTGGCCCTTGTTGCACGAGATTCAAAGGGCACTCCCCTTGCTATCCCACCCTTGCAGGCCAATCATCCCTCCCTGTACAATGATCTAGATTAGGAGTAGGACAACCTGTTAGCTGATGAGGATTAGGGGGGTATATCTTCTTTATCTATAGATTATATTTTTGTGTGTTGTGCTCCCCCCATGCTTTTATTTATGTGTTTATGATCCTACTTGGAGGAACCTTTCTACCCTTGTAGGTACTTGGATACAGGCCTGAATTTTTTTGTCATGAACTTCCTCTATATGTTTCATCATTCTTTTATATATTGTGACTTTGGTTTTCAATAATTGGGGATGATGCAAAGTGTTGGGGGCATTTAGGACCTCTTCCATGCTGATCTATTTTTTTTTTTTAATTTTGTCTTTGTGTGCTCTTCTTCATGATCTAGGAACTTTGGGGATTGATGATCTTTTGCTCATACATCATGTGCTACCTATTTATATGTATGAACATATTTGACCCCAAACTCCTAGATCTCCCTATCTCTTGATTTCTTCATCTTTTTTTTTCCTCTCTACTTGCTTGGAGATGTCGTGGTGCTTATGTGTTGTCCTTGAAATATGTGACAACATTCAATATTTACATTCCACAATGTATCATGGGCCACAACATCTCCACCTTTTCTCTCTCCTTAGGATGTTACACACTCCTCTATGTAGCAAACACCATCCTAAAGGGGGCTACCATACTTCAATTTTCAATAAGGTGAATTTGGTGGCCAATGAATCCCTTACTAAATTTTTTTCATTTTCAAAAATGCATTCTTCAACAAAGACCCCTAAAAAATTTCCTTTGAGAAGGAGCATTCTTTTTATCAGATTCCTTGATGAATAAAATCTTTCAAAAGGATTCCTTGATGAAAGAATCATTTGTGAAAAATGTCATTTTTTCAAATCAAAGTGTCCCTTTGGGTGGGCTCTTTTCTATCTTGATGGGTTTCTAAAGGGACCCCTTTGAAAAATTCTCCTCCAATTGCTTGCTCTATGATATTTCTATTTTTATTAGCGTTTTTGATTAACATGTTTTATATGTAGCTTAACATGTTACTTTACAAGACCAAGCACCTATAAAGTCACCTTTTCTATCAATCTTTCCTAGTAGGATTGAGTGCCTCATCAAGATTTCCTTTTGAGACCATGCACTTGTAAGGGCCTTTCAAATCAAACTTTTTATGACCAAGCACATGTAGATTCCTTTCATGTCAAGCCACACAAGATCAAGAACCTATGGTGCTCCCTTTGCATTACTGAGAACCTGTGAAGCTCCCTCTTTTTTTAGGACTGAGAACCTTTAGAGAATTTTTCAATTTATGTAGGACCAAGAACCCATGGAGCCAATTTCATAGGACCGAGTACCTATGGAGCCATCTCTTTCTCTTTCACATCAAGGTTTCCCTATGGGACCAATAACCTGCAGTGCTACCTCTTGCACATCCAAGTGTGCTATATTGAAGATCTGATTCCTCAATGGTTAAGGTATATTCTCTTCAAATTCTTTCTACTTTACCTCACATTCGCACTGACATGCATGCTCGCTAAAGTGGGGGAAAAATGTAATGGCATGAATTTGCACCCTTAGGAAAATTCCCCATTTAATTTCCCTTATCTTAGAAAATGTGAACCCAATAATTTAATTTCACCATCCCCACCTTGCCTATTCCACTTGGCTACATCATTTTGCATTAGTGGAGGAATCTTTGTTGGGGATCCGTGTGCATTGTGCTCTCATCCTGACAAGATTCTTTCCCCTAGAATCAACATAAACATTATGTTTGCTCTTGGGTGTAAATTATAATGTCGCCTTCCTCCTTGACTAGTGAAATTCAAGCCTTCTACCTCCCTTTGGATAATTCAAGTCTATCAAATTTCATGATTTCACTCTCTCTACACACTCTTTGCTTCTTCATTCTTTTTCACACACTCTATCTCTCCACTCCATTCTTGCTTCTACACTATTGTTCTTCTTGTTGCAAGCTCCTCATTTGGCTCCAACATCATGTTCTCATTGCAACACCATTTCTATCAAAGGATTTTGAAGCTTCATATTCTCTACATAGTGGTGTCATTCTCTTCTAATTTCCACTATTGGCCTTGAGAGCTTATAATTGGGAAGGTAACATTATTCTTGTCTACTTGGCTGCATCATTTTATTTATTGGATAGAATTATAGTTATATTTTATTTCTATCTAGTGGCATCACTTATTTTCTATTTCCTTTATTGATTTCTATAATTTGTGGCTATTTGGTTTTTCATGGAGGTGGGGACACCAAAACGGAGTTTGACTAAGGAAGACCTCAAACACAACCCAAAATTTTTCTTTTTTTGTGTGTGTGGGTGTTTTTGAGTGGAGCTAATTGAAGGATCAAGTTGCCAGAAGCATGGTATATTTTTTGACCTTCCCCTTGTCATTTCTAGCATAGTTATATTTAGTGTCCTTTTCATTGTACATGTTGTTTATGTACTTTTCTATTCTTTGGTAAAACATAAAATATCACATAGTTATGTAGTTAGTATGTTTCCTTGCACTTTTGTCTCTTTTCTAGAACCCTATCCATATGGATTCTAGGACATCCCTGAGACACCTGTGTGTCATGTTGGAGTTTTACATCTACACTGACATCCTCAAATATTGATTTTTCCAGGTAGTAGATCAAACAATTGAAGTGAGCTCTTTTGACCCTATGAACATTTCATTTTAGCAAAAGGAAAGTGGTACACTATTTTCCCTTCCTTTTTAGCCTCAGTATCTTGTCCTTTTTGATTTGTCTAGAAAACTTGAGGTCTAAGTTTAGGTAAACCTATTCCTTATGGCTCTCTTATGACCTGGATTCCTGGGGGTGACAAGTCCCCCTTTTCTAAAATTCCAATGGCCTTCTAAAAGACAATATCAGGATGAGAAATATAACAATTTCCCAGAGTTGTAAATTATTTTGATGACTTGGAATTCATGATATTTTTTCATTCTTTATGAAAATTGGAAATGAAATATTCTTTTTAGCCTTTTTTTCTTATTCAACATCAGTGAATGTCTTCTTTAGCTTCAACTATATTTTTTTATTCTAGTGGAGTTTCTCTTTTGTCTTCTTTTGCATAGTCAACATTTCCCAGGTTTTGAAGGATAAAGAAGGTAAGGAAAGATAATATCAAGTACATATACCCCACCTTCTTCTTCAAACACTTTTTGGAGGAAAAAAGGATCTTCTACAAATTGCCCATGCAAGAACTTTTGTCTTTACTGAAGAATTTTTGCTCCTTCATGAGGTAGTTTGTAATTGTTTCTTGTAGTGGGATAAAATTGTCAAAAGACCTAAATATTGTTTTCTCCCTTGTTTCTATTAAATGGAATTCAATGCCTTTTGAGAAGGATATTGATTTTTTTTTAAGTAAAGCACATTTTATACATCAATCTATGTATGTCTGAAACTAGGTTTTGATAGGATAGGTCGTAAATATGACTAATAATGTTGTATGATAATACTAGAATTGACATATCCAATACACTAAAAATTTATGCAAATGTATCATCTCATACTTGTACTTATCTTAAGCATTTATGAATAAAATTGATCAAGGATCTACTTTTTTCATTTTTGTAGTTTTTTATGTATGATTGTTTCTCTTATAGCTTTTACTCAAGTAGTAAATCAAATATGCTTTATACAAAATATTCAATGCTTAAGATATTACAAGGGTTTGAATTTATTTTGTAAATTTTAGGGATAATAATGTAATGCATTATTATTATGCCTAAATGTTAGAATCCATATTTTTATAAATATTTTTAGTTGTGCTCCCTAAAATCCATGCACTAGGTGTAAGGCACTAGTAAGATCTATAAGAAATTTATGATTACAATGTCTTGATCAACTTCAAATTAAAATGAATTTCCCTTTCTACAAGAATTTATTACATGAATTATTTATCATGTTCTCAAAGCAAAGGATGGATAAAATCTCAAGGATCTAGCTCATCTATGTATTTTACTTAGAATTCTTGACTACATTAAAAAATATATACATGTTTAAGACAATATTCTATATAATTGTGGATGTTCTATATCCACCTGATCAGTCTAAGAAATTATGATGAATATTGTAGGACTAACCTCCTAGGTTTCACATAGCCTAAAGTGCAAAGGAGATAATTATAAAAAATCATCTCTTGTTTGTTGGCCAATCCCTTAAGACAATCAATATTTTGAAGTAGCTAACCTATAGATTGTCATAATATTCTATTTGGGAAAATTAAAATACCAAAAAATTGGAAAATTTGTTGGGGAATAAGCTTGATGTCATTCAAATAATCCCCCACATCTCTAGATATATTTTCATATTCATGTGAAGTTTCTTTTTGTTTGTGTGTTGATCTTTTCCATTGCTTCTACTTTTTAAATTTTCTAAGAGAGATCTAAAAGAATTATTTTAATCCCCTTAATTGAATGGTGACTTTGAAAGTCTCATTATCAGTACAAGTAATAAAGAAAGTTCAAGAAGATCAAGAAAATATGTTGTTGAATGCACAAGAAAACTGAGAGGGGGGTGAATCAGTTGTACCTTAAAAATAAAAAACCCTCACAAAAAATTAGATCCACATTAATCTCATTAACTCCTTATCTATTAGAATAATTTATCATGAAAGAAAATACCAAAAACAAAAACCAAACAACACCATACATAAATAAACACCAATTTACGTGGAAAACCCAAGATTGGAATAATATTATGAGGATTAGCTCACAATATAAAGTAATATCAACACTTAATACAATAGGACTCACTACTAGAGGGATCACTACCCAAAAGAAAGAAAGGCTCACCACAAAAGGCTCACTACCAAAATTGAAAATAAGATAGAAAAGAGAGTTAAAAAGAGAAATCCATCCCAATGCAATAGAACATTCCACCATAGCATCATTGACACTTTCACAATATTTTTGAAGAATTGTAGACACCTTCTTCTCACTAAATTCAATAATCTAACACATGAAAGCTCACACTCTACTCACAAATTTGTTAGATTTTGTGAGAAGTGATAATTGAGCTAAGATCTGATGTCGATCATAGATCACATGTAACTTAACTCAACAAATGATCAAAGATAAAAATAGAAGAATAAAGAGAAATTTGAAGTGAGAGAAAAATAGAGACAGGGTGAGAGAAAATGCATAATACTCTCAATAATCTCGCCGAGAAATCATTGAACTAGCCACACTAATACATTTTGACTCAATTTCCAACAAAAGTTCATCGGAATTTCGACGCCCTTTCATTGGAATAATTTTGTCAGAATTTTGACGAAATTTGAAACGTTGAAATTTTGACCTAGCATCGTTGACTGGGTCAGTATTTTGACATTTCAAATTTTGTCAAAATTTCGATGAAATTCCAACGACCTTTCGTCAGAAATTGAGTCAAAATGTATCAGTCCCAAACTAGTGAAGGTGAGAGGAGAGTGCTCAATATATAGAAAATTAAGGGAAAATACATCCAAGAGGTGCATTAACTCCTACAACCCATAAAATTTGGGAGTCTTTTACCTACTTGGTAAATGAAAAAACATGTGGCATAACTTCCTTAGGTGAAGACAAAAAAGGAGGTGGCACATAAATCTAAAAGAGAGTGAGAAACCCAACTACCCCGTAAACTACATAGGTAAAAATAGAATAGTGATTATGAGAGGTGGCACAAAAATCCAAAAAAGGATGTGTAACTCAACTATCCATTTGTGGGATAGATTAACCCATGTAGCTGATGTATTTTTCCATGTGTCCTCATATTAACCACACCTAATAAAACTAAGCAAGATTAAATAATATGTGTAGAAAACAATACCCCTAACATAAGGAAAATAAAAAACCTACACTAACACCCCCCTTAAGAATATCTTAGGTGGGTGAAAAGATGGGTCCCAACAAATGAAGGCATGTTAGGTACCCATGTACATAGAGATCCCCCTATAAGAAGAATCCCTACCATAAGAGGAATAGCCCCCCTAAATAGAGAGAGAAAATAACCCCTCCCCAATATAGAGAGAGTAGAATGAAGGACTAAGAAGCTCCTCATAAATTAGACACCTATCACACCCCAAGAAAAGGTCACAAATGAAGGAACCTGATTTCTATGAAGAGTTTGGTGAAGATGTGCACAATCTTCTCCAATATAGAACAATACTTAAGATCAATGATGCCTTCTTGAATCAGCTCCCATATGTAGTGCATATGAATCTCAATGTGTTTCATCCTTTGATGATGAGCTAGATTCCTTGAGATCTATATTGTGCTCTGATTATCACAAATGATGATTGTAGGATTTCTAACTGAAATATTGAACTTAGTGAGAATATTTTGAAACCAAATAGCCTTAGTGGTGGCATTAACTACCCCTCAATACTCAGCCTTTGTAGATGAAAGAGTAATTGCAGATTGCTTCTTGCTCAACCAACAAACTAGACCAAAAAAAATTGAGAAGCAATACCCTGAAGTAGACTTGTGATCCTGAGAATTGCCTACTCTCTCTGAATCTATTTGTCCCACCAAGTCATTATCTACACCCACTGCATACTAAATCCCATAATTGTGAGTACCCTGAATGTAGTGAAGGATCCGCTTAGTTGCTTTCCAATGCAACTCATGTTGTTCCTACATGAATCAAGATACCATTCCAACAACATATGAAATGTTAGGTCACATATGATTCAAGTAGATGAGACTCCCAACAAGTTTTTGGTACAAAGTTCCATCAACCAAGGGTGAAGAAAACTTAGCCTCAAGTTTGACCCCTAATAGAAATGGAGCTAGTGTAGGCTTATAGTCAAACATGTGAAATTTGGAGAGCATATCAAGTGCATACTTGGGTTGTCCAAGGAAGATGCTTGAAGATGATTGAGTGATATAAATCCCCAAGAAGTAATGAAAAAGACCCAAGTCATAAATCATAAGTATGTCATGTAGAGTAGTTTTCACCACCTTAATGGTGGACAAGTAACTCCCTGTGATCAATAATTCTTCAACATAGAGAAATAATAATGTGAGTTTCATCCTACTACAAAGTGTATACATTCATATTAGAATGGCATCATTTGAACCCAATTGTTAGAAGGAAAGAGTTCATCTTGGCATACCAAGCTTGAGGAGCATGTTTGAGGCCATAGAGAAACTTTTGAAGTTTGCACACAATTGAAGGATCCTACACAAAGCCTTGTGGTTTCTCCATGTAGATTCTCTCCTAAAGGTTGCCATGAAGAAAGAAACTCTTCACATCCATCTAATAAACTTCCCAACAATGTGTTGTAGCTATAGAAAGGACAAGTCAAATGGAATTCATCTTATCAACTGGTGCAAAAGTTTCAGAGTAGTCAATCCCAGGAACCTGGGAGAATCCTTTTTCTATCAAGCATGCCTTGTGCTTATCAACTGACCCATCTGCTAATTTTTTTTCTAGTAGATCCACTTGCATCAAACAATTTTTCTTCCCTTAGGAAGAGTGACTAAATCCCATAAGTGATTCCTCTCTAAGGAATTGAACTCTTCTTGCATTGCAGCATGCCACTTAGGATTACCTGAAGCTTCTCAAAAATACTATGGATTAGAAGCTAGAGAAATGAAGAGATGTGGAGCCTATTGAAACTATGGTCATTTTCTTCTTGTGTCTAATAGATCACCAACCCAATCACCTACTAACTCCAATTTCTGTCTAGCCGAAAGAGATATTAAGTCTGGAGAATCTGGAGGAGAATCATCAACCATCTGAAGTAGAGGAAGAAGACTCCTCATCAATATTAGGAGGATTAAGATCCTTTGAAGAACTATCATCATGAATTAAAGTCTCCAATATTATAATGGATGGAGAAGTGGTAGGAGAAGAACTAGAAGATCTCTCCTCAAAACAAACACTCCTCTTAATAAACAACTCATGAGTGGTGGGATGGAGAATCCTATAACCTTTTAAATCATCTAGATACACAGCAAATATGCAAGTCTTTCTTTATGGATCCATAGCATTGCATTTATCTATTGGAATATGGGCCCATGCAAGAGAACCAAACACTCAAAAGTGTTTAACTATGGTTTTCTAGACCATTCCAAGCTTGAAAAGGAGTTGCTCCCTTTACAAATTTGTGAGGAAATCAGTTCTAGATGGAGCACACATAATTGATGACCTCTACCCAATACTAAGGTGCCAAATATTTTGAGTGTATCATATAATTTTCCATCTCCTTCAAGGATCTATTCTTGCGTTCCACGACACCATTTTGCTCATTGTATGGAACTATGTGCTTCATGTTGATTCCTTCAAAAACACAAAACTGTTCAAACTAATTTTTAACATATTATCCCCCATTATCTATATGTATAATTTTGATGAACTTTCTAGATTATTTCTCTACAAAAGCTTTGAAATCCAAAAAATGATCAAAGACCTCAGACTTATGTTTGACAAAATAGACCCAAGTGTATCTAGAAAAGTCATCAATAAATGTCAAGACATATCTTGACCTGTCAAAATATGGTTGTGGAAATGATCTTGCCAAGTCACTATGTACCAACTCCAATAGATCTCTAGCTCTCCATGATTTTCCTTCATCATTTTTCTTCTCAAGATGCTTACCAAGAATGAATCCCTAGAAACTCCATCAAAAAATTGAATAGAAGGAAACTGTACAACCATGTCATGTTGATTGAGTCTTTGCAAATAATAGTAGTTCAAGTGGCCAAACCATTGATGCCACAAAAAAATCACCTCATTTGCATGAGTGAGTAAGACTATCGAAGGAGAGTCAAGAAAAAACTGAGAAAACTAATATAGTCTGGATTGGTGATCTACTTTTCCCACAACAATTGTAGGCCCATTATGCATTTCACTGATTACCATTGTAGTTGGAGTGAACTCAACTCACTTTCCAGAACTAGTGTGAGTGATCTGATAAATAGATAGGAAACTAATTGAAAAAAATGGAACTCAAAGAACATCCTCAAATGTCCCTTCACCACATCAAGAGACCCTCTCCCATGCACTTCAACATGAGTGTCATCACCCATAAGTATGGTAGTAATAGAACATGACTCCAAAGAGGTAAAATTATCCTCTGATGAGGCCATGTGGTGTGAAGCACCCAAGTCAATGATCCAAGACTCTAGTTGTGAAGAAACAATAACTAGGGAATTTCCCTTTCCTTTCCCCTTAATTTTGTTTGTGTCCTTAGAAGAACCTTCTAATGAAATCTTCTTGACTAAAACAGGAACCTTGATATTGTTATTTTTGAGAAGATGTGAAAGGTTGTCAATTTGTTTCTTTAAACACTTATGTTCATCATGGACAAGCCTCTTATAGTAAGAACACTTTCCATTCTCCTTTTTATGTTGTTCACCTTTTGATGAAGAGGTCTAATTATCTACTTTTGAAGTAACAAATTTCTAATCTTTCTTCTTCTCTCCTAGGTCCTTTTGTTTCATATCTTTCTTGTTAGACCCTTTTTTTTCTTTCTTTCCTTGATTAACAACCAAGACATGTGAATTAGAGGGTTTAATTTTACCCATTAGAACCAATTTGTCCTACTCCCTAGTGAGTTCTACAACAAATTCACCTAGAGAAGGTATTTTATATGTGGAACCTAGGGCACATTTTGTAGCATAGAATGTAGAAAAAAATACAAAATAGCTAGGAACAAGCTTTGAAAGAATACTCAAGATCAGTTGCTTATCATCCTTCTTGATTCCACACTGTTCTAATTGTAATCTAACAACTTTGAATTTTTTGAAGAATTCATGTATGGTGTCAAAATTTAAAGGGATTAACCCTATGAGTTAATTCTCCATTTGATGGCCTCCTAACTCATCCTGATTATCAAAGAGGGTTTCCAAAGTGGTTCACACTTCATTTGGTGTTTTAGCAAAATTAATATGAAAAACTAAGTTTGGAGATGATGATATACACAAAGTACCAAAAGATTCATCACGTTTGTTAAACCATTTAATATTTTTTGCATCATCTTGTGGTTCAATTTCAAGTCTCATTGTTACACAATAATATCCATGTCTTTTCAGATATATTGTCATCTTGGATTTCTATTCAAAATAGTTATGTTGTGTTAAAACGATAACTATAGATGCATCCATGAGAGAAGAAAAGAAGATTGAAAAGAAGAAAAAAAAGTGTAAAGAAAGAAGACACATAAGATACCCCTTCTTTCCACTAGTCTCAAAAATCACCCCCCTAGATATTACAATGTTGGCACTTTATGATTAGTGCTTTTACAAGGCTTTTAAGGCCCTTAATGGCTAAAATTATAATTTGATACAAATTCATTTTCAAATAAAATCTGAAAAAATAAACTTGTTGTTGTGTTTTACTCTTTAATATCTTTCCAACCCTTTATCATTTTTTAAAAATAGATTACAAAAGTGAAAGATATGACCTATTGAAGATAAAAATGCAGCAGATTCAACCTTCAATATTTGATAGAAAAAGGCACAAATTTTTATTAAAACCTTCGTGGATAGAAATTTCTCATTTCCAAATTTTCGTCAAGTACTCATTTGCAAAAATCTAACACCCAAGGAAAAATTTATGCACTTTTGCAAAAAATGTAAAATCTACCTATGATGAATGACTCATGCATCCTGATTTTATTTTTTCAAAATTTATCAATTGTATGCAAAAAATAACGAATACCCAGATGGCTTTTCAACCCTGGGAATAAAACGCAGAAATTATTTTTCTTACCAATGAGTAGAAGATGGAATTCTAAAGCCAAAATGAAAATGGCTCTAGTAAAAAATTCAAAATTTTAACTCTAATTTTTTTACGGTGTCCTCCAATCTCTAATTTTGGTGAAATAAAGTCAATTTTGACTTAAATTGGCCTTCTAGACTATCTGGAAATGTTGAAAAAGCCTCCAATATTACCAAAATGCTACAAATCACCTAGATCTCATAGGAACAAATATATGTAAACCAAATTAAATATATTCTTATTTTTCCTTTAAACTGTTTTGATTCTCTAGATCATACAAGGATGCAAGAGAAGAGAATACTTGGTTTTTGAGGAAAATATTAGCTTTCTATTAATAAAAAATCTCTCAAAAAATCATAAAAAAAGTGAGCTATACCAGACAACTCAACTCTGATACCACATTAGATTCTATGAGAACTGAGAATTGAGCCAAGATCTGATGTCAGACATAGATCACATGCAACTTCACTCAACAAATGATCAAAGATCAAAATAGAAGAATGAAGAAAAATATGAAATGAGAGAAAAATAGAGACAAGGTGAGAGAAAATGCAGAATACTCTCAATACTCACACCGAGCGATCACTGAACTAGCCGAACTAATGAAGGAGAGAGGAGAGTGCTCAGTATATAGAAAAATAAGGGAAAATTCATCCAAGAGGTGCATTAACTCATACTACCCATAGAAGGTGGGAAGGTTTTACCTACTTGGTAAATGAAAAAACATGTGGAATAACCTCCTTATGTGAAGAAAAAAAAGGAGGTGGCACATAAATCCAAAAGAGGGTGAGAAACCTAACTACCCCATAACCTACCTAGGTCAAAATAGAATAGTGATTATGAGATGTGGAAAAATAAGCCAAAAAAGGATGTGAAACTCAAACACCCAAATGTGGGAGAGAGTGACACATGTAGCTAATTTATTTCGCCACGTGTCCTCATATTAACCACACCTAATAAACCTAAGAAAGCTTAAATAATATGTGTAGGAAAAAAGAAATATCCCTAACATAAGGAAAATAGAAAACCTACACTAACGAAATTCACACTCTACAACTTTACAATTCACAACATTCACATCTCTTGCATCAATATCATCATGCCTCAACAACTCAACTCATATTTATACCATCTTAAACCTTAGAACATTCTCCAAGGTTATTTATGCACCTCAATCATGAAAAATTAAGTTAGGTTGGAACCAAAACATTCTCACTATGGAAGGGAATGAAGGAAGATCATAACACACCTTAGCTAGGACCTAAATCCACTCATACACACCACGCCATGCTTCCACAAACATCAAATCATATTCACAATTAGTGTAAACACCCCAAGTTGATTGAACCTGTGTTAACACCAGTAAACAATTATGTACATGCTTCCCCAAATATGAATATGCCTTGCGAAAACCACATAACATTGTAACACAATCTAGAATATTCCACAAACACCCTGAAATCCAACAAATTCATTTGCAATAACTTTCACTTGAAGAATGTACGAACCCAATATACTCAAATAACTTTTCCATACACTACAACTCAAGAAACTAACTTCTGAACCACCAATTGATGAACTTCATCTAAACAAAGATACACACTATCAGAACCCTTCCAGATCTAAAAGACCTAAAACCACTCTATGGAGAAATGTGGAGCAAAAACATTTCTCCTAGACATCTTTGTAATATGTAGTTCACACATTGTTGAACACTCCTTCCTCTGCATAAAAATTTAGTACACCAACTTTTGAATCCAACACCTTTGAACATATTTTATCAACATATCCAAATTGCACAAATATATCTTTAACCCAAAAGAAATGCAGAGCTAAGCCAAAATGCTACTCTGCAACACAAAAGACAACTGCACCACATTGTTTCCTATTTTTATTCAATTTTCTCAAGAGCACTTGAAAACCAAGCATCAAAAACATATCATAAACATCTTCAACACTTCCTCATCACCACCAAGCCAACTACAACATAACATATCAGCCATACATCCATAAACATAAGCTCATCAAAGCAACACTAGAGGTTGACACTAGTAGCTTATTAATAACAACATAATGTAGCTAAACAAAGCATCATTCGGGACACACCAACTCAGCACCAATTGCACATCCTTGAAAAAAAATTCTTCTCATATAGCTGGCATCAATGACAACACCAAATACTCATAATTGCAACAATCTCCCCCTTTTTCATTGATTGAAACACATGATGTGAAAAACCATCAACAAGATAAAAACCCTAATCATCAATACTCTACTCCATACCAACTCATTATTTCCTTTTTTTAATTTCTCGTCCTTACATACTTAACTCATTACCTTCTATCTCCTTTTGATAAGTAACACATTTATTTTTCACATTTCTCTTTCTCCCGCTTTGACATCAATGGAAAAGGATAAAATATTCGCATCATTCATTCCCCCCTTTGACATTAATCATATTTTTTACCACTACTCTATAACTCCCTTTCCTGTACTTCTCTACATACTTCCCCTTATGAACACACACAATTTTGCATCAATCAACAACCATTGCAGAATGACAACTC
The DNA here is from genome assembly GCA_007115665.2 of Sequoiadendron giganteum. NCBI lineage: Eukaryota > Viridiplantae > Streptophyta > Pinopsida > Cupressales > Cupressaceae > Sequoiadendron > Sequoiadendron giganteum. The sequence goes on from CM021103.1 coordinate 701,601,943, forward strand.
TCACTCATCCTTACTACAATAACCAATAATGTCACTACCTACTCCCCCTGAGAGGTAGCCACCAACATTAGTCTAGACCAAAGAATGAATCTTGAGATCCACTGGACTGATGCATCTTCTTATGCATCTAGTTCAAAGGAGGGGCAATAACCCCCAACTTATCCTAGAGATACTCAAAAGTATCCTTAGGAAGTTCCTTAGTAAATATGTCAGCAATCTAATCCTTTTTAGGCACCTATTCAAGCTTCACTTCATTCTCTAGAACCTTATCTCTCAAAAAGTGGTACCCAATTGAGATATGCTTTGTACTTGAATGCATTACCAGATTCTTGATATATTGATATCACTTGTGTTATCGAAGAAGATAGAAGTTGTTTCATCATAAACTACAATGATGTCCTTTAATGTTTTCCTCGTCCACAAAACTTGTGTGCAACAAGATGGTGTTGCAATGTATTCTACCTCTACAATAAATAAAGATACTAAATCATGTTTCTTTATTAGCCATGACACCAATTTACATCCAAAAATTAATGCACCACAACTTGTACTTTTCCTTTCATCTACACAACCATCCCAATCTGCATCTATATAAGAACTTAGAGTAAAGTGAGTATCCTTTAAAAACCATAAGACATGATCTAGATTGCCCTTCAAGTATTTAAATATCCTCTTCACTACACTACAACATGTCTCTCTCTAGGATATTCTTGAAATCTAACCACAAGAAAAACTGAACGCATGATATCTGGTCTAGTAATAGTTATGTATAGCATTCCTCCAATCATTGATCTATACTTGCTTTGATCACCTTCGAAGATTCATCATTCTTGCTCAACTTACAACTAGTAACCATAGGGGTAAATGTTGGTTTATAATCTTCTATTCTAAACTTCTTCAATATTTACTTGACATTTTTTTATTGTGAAATGAGAATACCTCTATCTGTTGATTGATTTTTAGCCCAATGAAGAAATTCATCTCCCTAAACATTGACATTCCAAATTATTTTTGCATCTCTTCTGCAAATTTCTTGCACGTAGATTCATTTCCTCCAAAAAATATGTCATCAACATATACAACCACAATCAAGATTTTATCTTTTTCAAATTTGAAATAAATATTGTTATCTACGATACCTTTATTGAATCCTTTCTCTAACAAGTACTTGTCTAATATTGCATACCAAGCTCTGGGAGCTTGCTTCAACCCAAATAATCCCTTCTTCAATCTATAGACCATATTCAGTGTATTTGATAGCTAAAATTATTTTGGTTGTTCTATGTATACTTCTTCTTCCAATTCACCATTCAAGAAAGTATACTTCACATCCATCTGATAAACATTGGAATCATTATGTGTTAAAAAATCTAAAAACATCTTGATAGCTTCCATTCTTGCTACTAGAGAAAATTTCTCCTTAAATTATATTCCTTCTACTTGTGAGTAACCTTTGCACACAAGTCTTGCCTTATTTCTTACAACTTCTCCACTCTCATTCAGTTTGATCCCGAATACCCTCTTAGTTCTGTTGATGCCAAAAATTAACAAGGTAATAGACTTTTATCAGAAACTCAGTTAAAGGGGGGACCTATTGCATTAAAATGAGTCACGTCCAGAATTTAAAGAAGATGACTCTTCTATAATTGGGGTTTTGAATGGGAAAATGAAGCATATATAAAAATAAAAGTGTCTAACTAGGGCGATGCACCGAGACTTAGATGTAAAGCACAATAGGCCTATCTTGTAGATGCAATAAGGGCCTGTTCAAAAATTTGCTATGTCCAGAATTAGAAGAAACTAAGGTAAAATCTAAATGATTCAATTTAATGACATAAAATAATATTCATACACATTTATTGAAAAAGAGGACTCAAATACATGATTTGAATCAGCAAACTTGCATTCAAATTATAGAAGTTCTATAAATGAAACATTCAGTACCATAATGGCATAGTAAAACTTTATCAAAATCTTCAAGAAAATAGAAAGGCCGAATAATGGCACAGTTTGCAAGTCTTTACAATGATATAAAAAGCGGTAAAGGTCTGGTTCTTCTACTGATATTTCTTCTCTAAAATCTGAACTTGCACTTTATGAACCTCCTACTTTGATGGAAGAAGCATTATTTATAATGAAGCCTAGCTCAGTGAACTAATAACCAAAAAGATCCTTCGGTCATGAGAAATGATGTATTAGTAATGATTTCCCCCTTTTTCATTGCAACCGAAAAGATTCGAGCCATGAAGGAGGACATCCCGAAGCCAGATGCATCCCCTATGAATGATGGAAGTGGTCCCAAAATACCAGAGTGCTGAAATGTGCAATTCAATTATGGTGGTAGTTACAATATAGGACAGCTGGAGATAGGTTGTCGCCTACTCAGTTTTCCTTCACGAGGAAATATTTTAGAAGATCGTGCAGTGAACAGTCGAGGGCCAATGCTCATTCATCCCTTAAGCAATTAAAATCATGCAATGTGAAGACACGTGGAGGTCTTCAAACATGATTTGTTGAAGGTGGGGTCCGCTATGGAATGTACATAGACAGATGCTATGTGGCAGGCAGTTGAGGCCTGAAAGGGGAGAGATGCAAGGGGGCACATTAAATTGTGAACTGCCAACACGTTGAAGCATGGCACAAGATTTTGAAAAGCAAGAGGAGAAAAAACTTGCAAGGAGCACTCAATTGACAAGTGGTGACATCCACATTTAGACCACATGGAAGGGATTCGATGCTGGTCTTTCTTTAGAGGAGGGCATGATCGATACTTAGGAAAAATAGAACTACTTGGAGGGAGCATTGGAATTTTGTATTCATAGCTCTTGGAAACTTAACAGGGGTCTTTTTTCCTGTGAAATGAGGAACCCAAAATTTTTGGTTTGTAGACCAAAGACTTATCCATCGGGCGACATGATAAGAGCTTAGAGAGGGCCGCTTGAAGAGGCAACCATTCATCCTCTGATGGAGTTGATATGTCACACAGATTATCTTGCGCTACATCAATATCGATAACCTCTTTGTAAGGTAGCGCCAATAGTGTACTGGCCTAGGATTCAAGTTGGAAAATAAGTCGTGCAATTGGATGAATGACACCCTTCGATATCCCCTACAATAAGGGGCTGACTAAAACCTTGAAAGAGAAATGTGTCTTGTTTGCTTCTCCTCAATCCTTGTTGTGATATGCTCTATCGTGGCCACTGACTTGTCTTGAATAAATGGATATGGTAAGCACATTTGTGTTAGGTGATCAAACCTATCACACATGCTACCCATGAGCTGATCCAATTCGGTAGCACACTCATGGGTATGTAAGATAAATTTGTGACAGTGGATGAACCTATTAGATGTATTTGTTGAGGCCTTTTGGTCCTCAATCCCTCCACCTACCAAGACTTCATCAAAGACCTAATATAGCCTCTACAATAATCTTTTGGCATCTGGAACCCTTTCCACGATGACCTGTGGGAATTTCCCGATCATTGAATGAACATCTCTACCCAAGTCCATTTCTTCTACCATAAATTGGAGCATTGGTTGTAGAGTTAGGCAGAAAGCATTCACTCTTTCTCAATATGAGATGTATAATTTTTGAGCCACCTGAAGGACATATGCTTGATTGATAGGAGTTGGGGCAGAATCTTTTAATAAGGAAATATTTGCATTCCTTTGCTCCATATCATGCACTAGCTCTATGACCCTTTGGTTTGTTGTGGTGAGTTTCCCCTATAGGATTCATGATTCCACGACCTAGCTAGCCTTAGCTCACTCTTTCTTTGCCGCTACTTTTTCTAATGAAGACTTTAGTTCAGCAATTTTATTTTCTAATTGAGCTTGACGGATATCAAAATCTGCATCCCTTTGTTGTATTTTTTGCTCTAGCTAAGCACATTGGTGACGAAAATCTTCATCATTTTGTTGTATCTATTGCTCTAGCTTTGCTAACTACTCCCGATACTCTTTGTTCTTTTGATGTAGCTCAGTGATCAAGTTTGGATCAAGGGATCAAAACTTTTCTAGCTCTTCATGGAGCTTTGAATGCTCCTCCTCTATTTTTTGGGATAAGTACTTATATTCAGCCTCTTTATCTTTCTCCTTGGTAAGAAAGACCTCAACTCTACTCTTTATGGTCTTCAGCTCTTCTTTCCTTTTATTCAACTACCGATTGGACTTAAGAAATCCGGTGATCACTACCCGTTGCATTTCCTCCATGAGCTCCACCTTGTCTTGAGGTTGAACTATGCTTAAATTGAGTCTGACAGCGTACATGTTGTACTCATCTGGTGGCATCTCTTCCTATGGCTTGATGACAATAGGGTACATAGCCACAAAGTGTAGCAACTGCTGAGCTTCATTGAAAGTTGTATGTACCCTCAGTTCTTCCAATTTATTAGAAACTTTTTAATTTTTCCTTTGGGCTCTAATTGCTCGAGCCTACTTAATCATGTCTTCTTCTGATAATAATTTAGAGGGTGACCTAATGAGTCCACCTATGAAAGGTGCACCGGGGAAGGGCGAAAGGGAATGAAAAGCTAGTAGTACCGGGAGACTTTTTCTTTGGTATGCTAACTATCTGAGGTGAGAAAGGAGGGATACTCCAACACTTTAATTGCAAACCAGGAGGAAGACTTATAGGATTGTAGAGTCATTATGTTTTCTATCTACTGGGAAGAATGGATGGGCTCTGATATTGCGACAGTATGCGATACAACACTGAAGGTAGTAGAGGTAGAGTAGGAGAGGCTTTGGGATGCGAAATGGGATGAAGTGAATGGTGTGAGGTTCTACCAAGGAGTAAAGGCAAATGGAGCCGCCCGAGAGGATGGTTTAGATACTACAACACCTATTGGAATAGTGGTCAGAATGCTTTGGTCAATGCATGAACCAAGAGGTGTTGTAGATGCAATAGGGGTAACTAATGTTTGTGAAACCAAAGAAGAAGGAGCGAAAGATACCTACAGTATGTGTGATTGGTGTCCATTGTCTATTGTTGACTCTATGTTTACCTCGGGGTCCTACGAACTCTCTCCCAAAGATACCTCAATTCACATCCGCTTCTCTGGCGGCGAGTCGCCTATTGCTATGTTTTCGGGTTGTTGTAGAGAGGTTGCCTAGGTTTTCCTTCCTATCTCAGTGTGAGTCAATGAAGACCTCACACATTTTATATTAACCCGCACATCAAAAGAGACCCTACTAGGTTGCTTCATGGCCTTTCCCTTTGATTGAGTTGAGGCATCTTGTGTGTCTACCTCTAGTTCTGCTCCCTCATTTGATTTTGATTCATCCAACTCTGAACTAGAGTCTTTCTCACCACTCTTGTCAAAATTTGAGTACTCGTCATTCCACAATTTTTTGAACCTATCATCCATCTCCTCGGTATCATATGGGGCCTTTGTGCGATGGGTTTCCTACTGAAATATCCAGAAATCATGAACCTTCTCCTCCTTCCAACTATAGTTTTTTAGTAGGTTGTTGCAGAGAGTAGTTAGTATTTTCTTTGTCTTATCATACTGCATGGTGTGAAGGTAGAAACCAAACGAAGAGGACCAACCACCTTTAGTAGGGATGTATGCTAGGTCAGCAATAAACTCATTTGCATCCGACATCGGGTTTCCATGCTTCTCCCAATAAGGCCAAGGGGAGTGTGTCACTTTGAAATACTTGCTTGGCAAGTCATCATTTGGGTTGTAATTCCATTTCTCACAAATCCACACCAACCCCAGATGGGCCAGCTTTGCTTCTAGTACATCGTGAGCCCTTTCCTTTTCCATGATTACAACTTTGTAGTGCTTTGGGCATTTTAGGAACCCTTTCTTCTTTGCTTTCCCATCATGAAAGGTGACATCCATAATTGATACCTAGCAAAAAACTTCAAGCATCAGTACCTAGTCTGTAAGACATGTTGGAAGCCGAAAAGGCTCACCGAAAAAACCTTACAATTAGACAACCGTGAATTCCTCACCCAAGAACCAATCACACTTTCGAGTGAAATTCTATAGGAACTCAGTTTGGTCTGTGTTAAATTGCAAGACAATATTGTCTCCCCTTAAATCCTATAGAATCAGATATAAGAAATAATCTGAAAATGAGTAATAATCAAATGTCTCAGAGAGAAGGGGAGTCCATGTGGAAATTGGCTTCCTTTTCTAATTTTTGTCAAAAATTGAGAGCCCTAGACACTTCTGGAAGAAGTCAAGATTATGATGTAAGAACATGTGTGTGAGAAAGGATAGGAACCTGAACCTCCATTGAAGCTAGTACTCTGCTATTTGGCTGAGCATCTCTTGCATGAGGAATTTATAAAAATCATACCAGAACAAAGAATGTTGCTTGCGTAATTGGAAACCTAAACCAAGCTGAAACTCTTGGACCTCCTTGTCGGTGTCTAGGACACAAATAAATTCCATCATAGTGAAGGCATCCTTCATATCATCCTTAAAGCTCTTATGTGTCACTGGTATTTGCATTGGCTTAGTAGGAGCTTTTCTAAGTTTTTGAGTCTCCATGTTATAGAAATTCAATGCTAGGTCTCTGGTCCTCCAATAACTCTCTCCTTTTGCTAGATTGAAATTCTCCATTTTAGGCACTTTGGGGTGAAACTCTCAGATATAGAGCATATTCCATACAACCTCCTTGCATATAACCAAACCCACTTCCTAGCCCTCAATGGTCTTGGTGTCTAGATTGAAGTGCTTGATGGCCTCGTTGACCAATTTAGGACAGAAGTGCACGAGCGAGACCATATATTATGGGAGCCCACTATACCAAATTTTTTGTGCCAAGGAGTCTAGATTGCTATTCCTTCTCATCCTCTCATAGGCTACTTTCCTCAGTGATTTGGGATTTTTTGCAAGAATGGGGTCGTGAATATTTTCCCATTCTTCTTTGATTCAATTCTTATCTTTATGAGGCTTTTCTTCTCTGCAACCTGCGTATTTACCTAGGTCATCTTTTGTAGAATCCCAAGTGAGGCATAAGAGACATCCTCAAAAAAATTGGCAGTTGGTGTCATGCGCATGATATTGAATAAGCTCTAAGCCTCTTCCTTTTTCACTTCGGCCTGAGAATCTTGAGCAGTTGTCATAACTTGCCAATCTTACCCAAAAAGCACACTGAAGCGGTATAAATGAAACCTAAAACATGACGCAAGGTTTTTGGTTTCAAAACTAGGCAACCTTTCACTTTAGGCTGAATTTACACCAAGGCAATGAATTCTCTGTGATTACTCTTGCATTCAACTCCCTTTGCTACAAAAATCACAACACCTCGGGCTCCTTAATAATTTTTTTCTTCTAAGTTTTTTGCTTCTTCAAGGAGTTTAATACTTTATCTGATTTTTGCATGTGATACCAAGCTTTTCTCTTTGATTTCCTACCTCAAACCGGTAGACAACGGTTGCCTTTCTGCATTTAATTCGGCATGTACTACTAGGTCCTTTGTCCATGCAAAATGAGCTACTTTCCATTTTTGACAAGACAAGGATTCATAATTGCATTAGAGATAACGTCCCTTCAACATGATTTTCATGGGAAATTGAGTCACCATCTCTTTGTTATTCACCCTTTTGCTTATCCTTACCATTAATATCTCTCGAAACAAAATTAGGTTGATATTGTAATGAGTACTTTAGGAGGATTTGTGTTCGACCTTAGAGCTTGAGAAGGCTTGCATGCTGACACCTAAGCACATGTCTATATCCTCCATCTCCTAAGCTTGCCACCAATTCACATTAATTGATTACTGCTCCTTAATCCTGCACGCAGCAATTTGTACCTATGGATGCAACCAGGTTGGAAATTCGAGTTGGCCTTTTGGGTGTGATTCTCTAGCTAAAATTGGTTACCATCATGCTTGGGATGCAAGCTAACTTGGGTGTTTCTATAAAAAGGGGCTTTTCATAGCAGTTGAACTATACTTAGCAATTTTGCAAATCATTAGGAAATTTAGATAGCATAATTGGTTAGGTGGTTGAGTAGGCTTCAAATTTCCAAAGTGCTAGACTTAGGTGTTTTGAGTAGAGGCTGACACAATGAATAATTTGATTAGGCTACTGTGCAACAAGTCTCAAATGAATTTCTTGGGAAAGATCTCCAATAGGTGTCAGAAACATATAACCAAAAACAAACACTTGCTAGCAATTATAGTCATGAAATGGGTTTTGGGTAGGGATTACATTGAGTATGAAGATAAATATTCGTTGAATACCGATATATGCTCCCACTTTTTTTCTTCGTTGCTTGACATCCAGGCCCTGAAAGCCATGATACTTCATCTAATGCTTCATATTTTCCTGAAGTGATACCTCAAAGGCCTTGGTGAAGCAGTAACCAATGCAGTGTATGGTTTGGGCCTTCTGGTAGTGAGAGACCTGCGAAGGAATATTGAAGAGGATGTGGTGGTGCCATGGGTACCATTTCTGAGTTGGTTTTGGCTACAGTCATTAATTGTGCATCATGAGAGAGCCACCTGTGCATGTCACTTCCTACTGCGTTGCTACAATATGGTGTTATTTTATGATGTGGACTAGTACACCAGCTTCAAGAACCTTGTGTTCCCTCTGCCACTTTTTTTGGGTGTTGGTGCTGCTATTTTGGATCTTGCTACTATTGGTGATAACCTTCGTGTTGCCCCTAAAAATGCTCCAGTTGATGAAGGCAATGCTCACGCGGATGGAGACAATGCCCATACATTGGCCACTTGAATATTAAAACATATTTTTCTCTTTTGTATATATATCCTTGGAAAAGGGCTCTCATAATCATATAAATAAGGAAGCCTCATATAATGTCATATTTTGAATGCATGGTCCTAGAGCCATTTTGACAATATTTTTATCAAAATATATATAATGAATATACTTGCTATCTTCAAATCATTGTCTTATTTCTTGTGTTCTCTCCAATATGAGTGATAATGTCCTCTGCTCTTGTAAAAATGGGTCTCATGAATTTTCTTGCTGCCCCTGACTGTGAAAATATTGAAAAAGAACTAGTCGACAAACAAGAAAGGGAAAAAATAATTAATGTAATCACATATTTACACTTGTATGAATTTCCTGAAGCTTAATTGAATAATTTTAAGTGAATTCCATTAATCGGAAATCCCAATGCTTCTTGTATTTTTTTTCTAATTCGAATGTATTATTCTATTTTCATTAAATTATTTTGAAAGGGCCTTCCCATAGTTTATTGAATTTCTCATGCTGGTCAGGCTTATCATCTCTTTCATTGTATTTTAGTACTAGATCTCTGTATTTTAAACCTTGGTCTGAAGCTTTCTTATCAAACCATTTCTTAACCACCCGTTGGTGGTTAGTCATGGCTATTAGGGATTTTCCTCTTTTTTCTTGTACCTCCAATAATTCATCCAATCGGACTTCCATAGCTCCATTTTCTTCAATCTCTAGAGACTTGAGCAACTGTAGTGCAGGTATCTCTATAAATATTGGTAACAGTGCTTCCTTCCCATATACTAGTTCATAGTGCGCAGTCTTCAGGGCTTGCTTGGGAGTTATGCAGTCTGCCCATAATGTCATTTGGAGATTTTTATGCCATTCTCTCTCGTGATCTAAACCGATCCTTTTGATGAGTCAGACCATATTTTTGATAGTCGATTCAGCTAGGCCATTTCCCAGTGGATAGTAGTTTGAGGATGTTTTCAAATATATGCCATGCTCTAATGCGAACTGAATTACCTTTGAGCCTAGGAAAGCTTTGGCATTGTTTGAGATAATAGTCTTCGGTGCACTAAATCTTGTTACCAGTCCTTCGAGAAAATCTACAATTTCTACTTATGTCACATTCTTTAGGGGTAGGGCTTTAGTCCATCTTGTGAAGTAGTCGGTGGCTGTTAGGATCCACTTGTGGTCAATGTTGGAGGAAGGGTTGATCATCTCAATGAAATCTAGTCCCCATTGTGTGAATGACTCATCCGCTACTATCAGATTTAGAGGTATGGTGGAATTATTTCTTCTCCCTACGTAGAATTGGCACTCTTTGTAGGTTTTCACCATTTCCTAGGAGTCATTGAACAATGTAGGCTAGAAGTATCCAACACACAAAACTTTTATAGTGATGGTTTATGAAGAGAAGTGCCTACCTTTCGGGTTGCTATGGAGGGAGCTAAGAATTTTCTTTGCTTGCTCCATGGTGACACATCGTAATAGGATATTGTTGAAATTTATTTTGCAAAGGATTCCTTCAATTAGTGAGTATCCACTATTCTGCAGTCGGTAGAATCTCCTTCTTTGAGACAGAAGTCTTGATGGATACCTATCGGTGTGCATATATCTTACCCTATTTTTCAGCCAGCAGCCTTCAGGTTTGAGCTCATTGGTTAGGACTATTTCCACCTATTCCTCCTTAATTTCTATCTCTTCATCGTGTGCGAAATATTCGCACAACCCTCTTCCTTTGACAGTCTTCATAGGTTTGACTTCAATGTCATATTCTAGGATCTTAGTGATCTAGTTGGCCCTTTTTTTGGTGATCTCTCCTTCCATGATGTACTCCTGTACATTGGGATGTGCAAAGTAAACAATTACTTTAGTGCAAGCTATAAGGTTGCAGAACTTCTTGAGTCCCTTTACAATTGTGAAAGCTTGTCTTTCAACAAAGTTATAGTTCATCTCATATTCTTTCAAATTTTAGGAATGCAATGCTATAGGGTGTTCTCCCTTTCCTTCATTGTCCTTTTGAATTATAATAGTGGTAATACTCATCTTACTACTAAAAACATACACTATGAAATCCTTTGGCAAGTCGAGATTTTCCAATACAGGAGCCAAAGAAATAACTGTTAGAAATCTTGAATAAGATTAAAAACCAGAATCTGAAAGAGAGATCGAAGCTACATAAATTGAAATGCAAATGAAAGCAAACCAGTGATTCTGAGAGACATGCAAAAGTCGAAGAGACAAAATTGCATTAAGAGCTCAAAGCAAGAGAATGACAGAGTAACTACACAATGCATTCCATAATGATTGAAAATACAAGCTAGGTAGCGTGTTTATATAGGTAAGAGAGAGGGGTGTAGGTGGCAACACCGACCAATGAGGAGCAACCATCTATCAGACTAAAGATAGTAAGGTATCTTCCCAAGATAGAAAATGGATGCTCACATGTAGGAAGGTGACACCTCATAATCCTCTCACCTAATTAAACATGCTTTATTAACCTAAGCAAGATTAAAAAGGTGTAGGAAAAAACTAGTAATAAAGGGAAAATAAATATACCAACTAGGAAATAAAAACCTACACTAACACCCCTCCTTAAGCGCTGCTTAGGTGGGTATAAAGAAGGGTCCTGACTGATGGCCATATTAGGTACCCATGTACATAGGATGAAAATGCAACTAATCTCCCACTAATTGGAGAAAAAAGGGAAAAACCCAGTGGGAAGAAAACCCCTCTCCAAAAAAAAGGAGATGAAATGCAGAAAGGTGATGATTGGAGGACTCAACATCATCCCCCCAAGGACAACAATCATCACATGGATACAATACAATCAATGCCTCCCCCATAGGAGGGAAATAGAGAGACAATATAGTCCACCCAAAATATGTGATCACCTGCAAAAAAAGGTAAGTGTATGTAGACAAAATATGATCCAATGTCGACAAACAACTTGTCTCCCTTTCGGAAGAAACAAAACCAGGTGCAAGTGCAGAGATGCTTCCCATTCCAGATAGGAATTGAGGGAAGGATGGATGTATATGAATGCTGATGATATCTCTGAAAGCTGCTCATGTGTCTCCTTGCCTGATGAAGATGAAGATGCCACAACCCACTCAGGTACATACCCAATCAATGTAGAAGGTGACAAATCAGGACGATGCGGAAACAGATGCTGAACAAAATCCAAAGACTGCATTGTGATGTTCCTTCCATTGAAGGAATAGATGGAGACTTGATTGCCCCCCCCCATAATGAAGTGTCCTCAAAACCATTGAAAGAAGACTGAAGCCAATCTAATGGTAGATGCAGAAGAAACTCCGATGAAGATGGAGGAAGTCTCATATATGAAATCTCTGAAGAGAAAGAAAGGGCCTCCAAGATAGTCTCAAGATCTCCAAGCAAGGTTGAGACACAAAGATGAGGAGACTCTAGAAAACTCTCCAAAGTATGATCTAAATAGAGGAGTGATATCCCCTCAAAAATGTCCTCCAAACCAGGAGGGGGAACAATATTATACAAATTTGGCAGCAAATGAAGCCATCGGAGATGTGTGATGATACCATTTCTCCATTGTGTGTAGTTTCCCCATTTCAACATGATCAAAGCAGGATGAAATGAGAACCCCATAATGAACTATGATGCATAAAATCATGTTTCTAAAAGAGAATATGTGCTAACAAGAGTCAATACAATGAACCCCCCTTTTTACTCAATCAAAGAAACCCCCCTAGAAAAATTTGTTTGGCACTTTATAGATCAGTGCGTTTACAATGCTGGAGTTATTTTCCAGAGTTATACAAATGTCCAAAAATGGACCCAAATACTGAAGTAAAAAAATTATCTTGGAATAATGACTTCAAACCTACCCCAATGTGTATTTCTTAGAAAAAAATCCACTTTCAAAAAAAGAATGACCTCAATCCGAGATCATATGAGAAAGTTATAGCGGTTTGAAGTTCAAAAAGCGAGAACTATCCTTCAGATCTGATGAGAAAACTTAAATTCTGGAAAAATGAGGTCACTTGAGAAAAAACCAATTATACCACTGTAAAGATCATGCGATTCCACCCCTTTTCAAAAAAGAATTCACTGAAAATTACCTCGGTATGGCTGAGAACGAGCCATTTGAAAATCAGGTGGAAAAATGAAAATTGCAATGGTGAGGGGTCCAGTGGAAGCTTTCTGATGCGATTTCCACATGATTAGTTGCTTGCATGAAAAAACTAACTGATACCCAGATGGTTTTTCGATGGAACAAACAAAACCCAGATAGGCGTTTTTATTTATCACTTCCGCAGAATGTAGCCACAGTGTAAAAAAGCGTCTTCAAGAAGGGAAAAATGGCATGCAAAGCTTCTAATGTCCAATCTGCACGACCCTTATATGAAAATGGGGGTTTTGAGGCCTTCCAGACACAATAGAAATATTCTTTTGGCTTGAAAATACCCCGTTGGAAAGATGCTTCATAAAATATGAGTTTCAAACCCCCATTTGCAACTTTTTCACATGATCTCCAAATCGGATGAAATGAAAGCAATTTCTAAATTTCTCGAGCCTCCTGGACACGTTGGAACAACCAAAAATGCTGCAATCACCCAGATCTCACAAAAAATTTGCATGCAAAAGAAAAGGGTTAATGGGTCTTGTTATATCCTTTTTGATTCTCCAGATCATTATAAAACACAAGAGAAGAACATATGGGATTGACAAGATCTTACAGAACTCAATCTCTCAATCAGGAATCAAATGAACCTAAAACTCTCAAACTACAACTCTGATACCATGTTAGAAATCTTGAATAAGATTAAAAACCATAATCTGAAAGAGAGATCGAAGCTACATAAACTGAAATGCAAATGAAAGCAAACCAGCGATTTCGAGAGACATGCAAAAGTCGAAGAGACAAAATTGCATTAAGAGCTCAAAGAAAGAGAATGACAGAGTAACTATACAATGCATTCCATATTGATTGAAAATACAAGCTAGGTAGCGTGTTTATATAGGCAAGAGAGAGGGTGTAGGTGGCAACACCGACCAATGAGGAGCAACCATCTATCGGACTAAAGATAGCAAGGTATCTTCCCAAGATAGAAAATGGATGCTCACATGTAGGAAGGTGACACCTCATAATCCTCTCACTTAATTAAACATGCTTTATTAACCTAAGCAAGATTAAAAAGGTGTAGGAAAAAACTAGTAATAAAGGGAAAATAAATATCCCAACTAGGAAATAAAATCCTACACTAACAATAACATCTTTCATCTTCCCAAAGGCTTCTCTCATTTCTTTTTTCCATTTGAATAATTGGTCCTTTTTCAGCATTAGGGTGATTGGTCTAATTGTTCCTGCAAAATTAGAGATAAACTTACTTACAAAGTTTACCTTCCCCAAAAAATATTTTACACCTTTCTTATTTACTGGAAGAGGAAGCTCTCTAATTGATTTTACTCTTTCAGAATCAATAGTGATTCCTTCTTGGGATACTACATGCCCCAATAATTTTCCTTGTGGTACTCTGAAAACACACTTTTTCAGGTTCAGGGACACCCCGAACTCCTAGCATTTTATGAAAACCTTTTCTAGATGATCAAAATAGTCATTTTTAGATTTTAAAAATACGGTCAGATCATCTAAGTAGATGAGGATGATTTTGTAGATTAATTATTTGAAAGTGATATCCATTGCTCGCTGGAAGGTAGCAACCATGTTTGATTGGTTGAAAGGAATTTTGGCATATGCAAATGTTCCCCATTTGGTGGTCAACGTAGTCATGTGCTGATCTTCTTCTTTAACTCAAACCTGGTTGTAGCCTGAGAAACCATTCAATAGAGAAAACATCTTTGAACCTGCTATAGTCTGCAAGATTGCTTCCATGGAAGCCAGTGGGTAATGATCCTTTAGCAATGCCTATTTTAGGTCGTGGAAGTCAACATAGAGGTCAATGTCTCCATTTTTCTTCTGGATCAGAACGAGATTGGATACCCACATACTATGCTTGATTGGGAAGACAATCTTGGACTGGATCAACTTTTCTAGCTCTTGTGCCATTAAGGCTTCAATCCTCAGATTGACAGGCCTTTGCTTTTGTCACACAGGCTTAGCACCTTCCATTATTTCAATGGTTTGTTGGATAATGTGGGGATCATATCCCCTGAGATTGTCGTAATCCTAGGCCACTACTCCTTCATATTTTTCACAAAAGTGTATTAGCCTATCTTTATTGTTTTGTAGGACTTCTTTCTTGACTTTGAGTTTTCTTTCGTTCCTGACCTCAAGCTTAGTATAGTCCACCTAGTGTACTACAAATTTCCTTCTATTATTTCTCGCGTCATCACAATTGATTTTTTTTTCGAGGCTAACTAACCCTTTCGAACACTTGTTTGATTTCAACTGGATGATCTGTCCTTCGTATGCTTCTTCAATTTTTGACTGAAACTGATTGACGAACTCTCCCAACTGTTGGATGAATGAGGTGATCTGTTCATCGCTTTCAAACACTTTCTAGCTCTGATCATTATTGGGAATGGAGGGTTGGACGATCACTCACACCTCGTGTACATTTTTTATCAAGTCATAGACAAGATCAAATTCGGATCCTATTATTGCCATGTGATCTGCATCTGAATTTTTATCTCTTGGCACAACATGGATGTTAAAGATTCAAAACCTTCGATGAGGTCCCATACGCTGTGTCCATAAGACCAAATAAAAATATTTTTTGTAGCAGAGACATTTCTGACTTGGTTGATTACAAGTTTAGAATCTCCAAATACCACTAGTTCTTTGATACCCATACGTTTGGCGAAGCTTAGTCCTTGCACGAGGCCCTCATACTCGACTTCATTTTTTGAGCAAGAAAACTAGAATTAGAATGACCTGAAGATATTCTCATTGGATGGAGATGTTAGGTGTATCTCGGCTCCTGCACTGACCTTGCATCTCACCATCGAAGTGCAGTGTCCAAAGATCTGAAGCTTGCTTGGGAATAGAATCCTTCATTATTTTTGGGAACTCTTGATCCTCATTGTAGATGACATAGGTGTTTGTTGTTTGGTGTTTCTGCACATCAATAACTCAGATAGGATAAAATTTATCCTATCTCTCTTGAAAGGTTGGTCTCTATAATCAAAGAGATAACCCCAAGGTCTCATGAGTGTCAGATCATGATTATGCAATGGAAAAAACTCAATGATAAAATGTGAATATGCTAGTAATCACAAGGGGTCTTACGTACAAATGTTGAAAGCTCTAAAATCATCAGATCTTAAGATATGGTGATGCTTTAACTTTGAGTTCTAACCAATTAATAAAAGAAATAGAAAAAGATGAGGTTGAGGAAGTTCTAATGTTAATACTACTCCTAAGATTAACCATTCAAATGATGAAATACATGGAATGGACCAATCCCTTAAACTAGTTTATGATCGACTCAAGCTATACCTACGATCTTGCAAAAAATAGTGCAATCTTCTAAGGTGTTAAAGATTTTCAGGTTGTGGACATTCATTCAATAGGACTGAATGAATATCTACAGTTGAACTAAGCACATGAATATGAGGTATAGGTTGACCTTGCACAACATTCCCACAAGCAATAAGCAGCCAAGATGTGAACCAAGGATTGCTGCAACACTCCAGGCATTAAATCATAAGCATTACGAACTAAATCTAAGATGTATTCAAATATTTCCAAGCGATTTTGAAAGATAGAACAAGAAACATACAAGATTATTCAATGCAAAGAAGGCACTAGTCATAGCACAATATCTGCACTTTGTATTAAATCACCATGTTTGCAACAATTCCAATCTATTGCAGCACTTCCTAAAAATGTAAAACCTAACTTCTAATCTTCTAACATGCTACTCTACTTCCAAATCTACTGATTACAAGTCCTTTGACTTAGTTTGCTAATCTCAACTAGTTCCGACCTTGACCAAACTTTACAAATGAAGTAGAGTGCCATACTTATATAGAAAAGTTAGGCCTGCATGAAACAAAGCTAGGGTTACAAGGAAGCTCGACCACACATTAAATCCTGTAATAACCTGTCATCCAACATTGAATGCAAAAAGGACCCCCATCAGATTGAACTGGGATCGCACAAAGGTCAGGAGAATGGATCCTCAAGCCACACCCACCAAAAGTCTTCACCCACACAAACACCTACATGCACGAAAACACCAACATGGATATGAGCCACCAATCGGATCTGAGCTGGGAAAATGAATGACTTAGATCAAACAAAACTAGGTTGAGCTCCTTCAGATCATGTCTGCCAGCCATTCATGGCCACCAACCAAATTAGCCTTACGTGTGAGAGTGGTTTTCGTGATAGCAACCGCAAAGTGTACTTGACTGCACCCGCAAATCATGCCAAATCTTCAAAGTACATCCAACAAATCCTAGCTTGATCCAACCTACATTCAAATAGGACACCATTAATACCCAAAACATCATCAAAACCCAAGCAGATCCAAAAGAGTTCCTAAGGCAAGAGAATCAAGTGCAAACCTAGGTGGAGGGGGAACCAGAGACTGACGGAGGTGGAGCCATGAGAAAAATAGGAACAGAGAGCCAAGATAGGCGGAGGCAGAGATGGAACGGGAACCAAAACAGGAACCGAAGGGAACCAGGCGGAAACAAAACCCACCCTGACGAAAGCGGAGGCGGAATGGGAATGGGAAAGGAAACCAAAGAGAAGCCAGGTGCAGGCAGAAACAAAACCAACCCAGCAGGATCAGAGGTGGAATGGGAACGGGAAATAAAACCAAAGAGAAGCCAAGTGCAGGTGGAAACAAAACCAACCCCGATGAGAGTGGAGGCAGAATGGGAATGGGAAAGGAAACCCAAACTTTGCCAAAGTTCAAAGCCAAATTCCATCCGAGTCCCAACCCCAACAAAATGATAGAGAAACCAACTGAGGAAAACCTAAGGGTGGAGAACCAACCGGAAGGCCGAAGACAAACAAAACAATGGGAAAAACAAGAATGCAAGAGGTTGAGCTAGAGCCAGAACGAGAATGGAAACCAAACCGAGAACTTTACCAAAGTTCAAAGTTAAGATCCATCCCAGTTTTGCCTCCGACAAGTGAAGAAAAAACCTTAGGGAGGAAAACCAACCCAAAGGATGAAAATAGACAAAACAAGGAAGAAAGCAAGGGAGTGGGAAGTAGAGCTGGAATAGGAACGGGAACAAAACCGAGAACTTAGCCAAAGTTCAAAGTTCAGTCCCACCCCAATTCCACCTTCGGCAAAACAAAGGAAACAAGGAAAAAAAGGGAAAGTTAAGGGAGAAAACCAACCCTTAGGACCCAAACAAAAACAACAAGGGAGAAAACAAAAGGAAAATGAAGACCACCCCAGAGAGGACATCCGCAAGACCCAAAAACCACCAAGAACTAAACACACAGGCACTCACAACCAAGGAAATCACCAAAGACCAAAACCCAAAGATTTTCAAAGATAAGCACGGAAGAGGGTCAAGCCACAGAAATGGGACCAAAAATGGGTTGGCCAATAGAGGGTCCCCCACCTTCAGTGGGGCATGTGTGCAAAACTGCACAATAGTGTCCAAACCAGTAGCATGATAATCGTTGAAAATATTGGTTCATGTGTTTTCGGTTAAGAATACTTCTTCTCGATTGGCTCTGTCTTCAGTTTTTTTTCTCATGCTCCAAAAATTCGCTACCACTGGCCTCTTCTTTGGTAACGGAGGCATTAGTGTCTTCATAGTTGACCATAGCTTCATCGGCTATGTGCTCCAAGTGTAGAGATTCTAATACTATCTTCATCTTAGGACTGTGCTTGATCCTAAGAATTAGGTGAGACCAATCCAAAGAAAGGTATCTGCCTATCTTCACTGTAAACTCTCATGATAAGTAGAGGCCGAACATGGGAGGAATGTTGATGATCATGGTGTCTTACAACACTATGATGCTAGGATAGGAAAACAAGGTTGAAGGGAGGTTTTTTATTAGGCCCACAGTTTTGACCTTGTTCCCATCCAATTGCATAACTCGCCTCTTTAAAGGCTCATAGTTGAGTCTTAAGGCTTCAACTATTTGCTTGGGAATGATTGTGGTGCTATCACCATAGTCAATCATAGAATTGTGTAGTAGTTTTTTCCATACAATGAGGGTTAGAAATAAATGCTTGGGTTTTGGCTTCTCTCCTTTAGCCCCATTCGGAGACTCGTCCATAGCAAGAACTTTGGTTGGAGGTGTTGCGTCCGTTGTGACTTCGGGAATTTTTTCTTTTGATATTTTAGTTGCATCCTTCTGCATAGCTTTTTCTATCAATGACTTATGTTCTAGAATGGCTAAAATATCCCAAATGGATACATTAGCGGAAGATTTCTTCAATTGTCCCACCACATTGAAGGGTGGTGGATTTGGAGGCTTCTTATCCTTAGGTTTGGTGATGATAATTTCTTTGCACAACTGTGGCTATGGAGCAATCGTAGAAGGGCCAGGGGGCTGGTCCGAGACATTTCTAGGCTACGAAGTGATTTTTTCACTTGTGAATCTGCTCTTTGAGTGAGTGTTGTAGTCAGACTGTACTTGTGGGATCGTTGATGTAGCTGCTTCATAAGTGAACACTTCCTCCTCTCCTTCCATGTATGATAGGAGAGCATCATCAGGGACCATGTTCTTTTCCTACTCTGAGGGCATTCCCTGCATCTTGCAGTGAGAACCACATTCTCCATTTGATGAGAGTCATATGTGTATCTTGAATTTTTCATCGCTCCTTGACTGCGTTGCTCCATAAATTTATGTTGTAAATTGCCACACAAACAATTTTGAGGCATATGGGTGTCGCCGCAAGGGTAACACCAGGAATTGAATTCTTCAATGAGATTGTTTTGTCATGTGGTTAGCTCTCTACTTGTACTGATTTGAGCGGCTCCTAACGTAGTCGGTACTGACACCATTTGGTTATTTGTTTGAGTCGATGAATTTGCACGTGTGGCTCCTTGGTATTGATTTTATTGGTAGGAGGGCCTACCACCCTGATAGATTTGGTAGGATGGCCTTGGAGGAGTAGCCTAGTTACACTTGATAGTGGTTACTTCATTTGTCAAGTTTCGTAACATCTCCCTTATATCGCTCATTTCATCTTTTGAAGCACTAGATGTAGAAGAAGAACTTTGTGGTGCACTTGGATATGTATACATAGATGGAGGAGGCATCAATGTGCTGGTAGATGGCATCTCTTGAGTATAAATCAATATTTCAGGGAATATCGACATAATGGGTCAAGGTGGCAACTTCCCAGCATCAATTAGGTTGTTCTCCACTTTTACTACTATGTTGTATGCATCTGGTAATGTAGTTCCACCGAGTGACTGGATCATCATGGAGATGTTGACATTGATTGATTTTAGGTAGAACATGAATGCTAATTTAGTCGGCGGTCAGATAGCATTTTGGATTCTCTGCCAGGTTGTATGAAAATGGGCATTGATATCGGGCATAGCTTCAGATGGGGCTTGCTTGATTGTTGATAGGTGATGATATAGCGAAGACCTATCTCCGTCATTGGAAAATATTTCATAAAATGGGTCCCCGAGCTCATCCTAGGTGCCGATAGTATTAGCTAGTAGACTGTGATACCAATCTAGTGCTTTTCCTTGCAAAGAAGTAGCAAGCAGTCTCAGTGTTATGTTATGATCTATGACTCCATGTACTAGACACACGTCCGCAACATCTTGCCAATGTTTGGATGGCATTCTTGAGCTATCTTTGGTGAACTTCATAATAGCTTTAAGATCCGAGATTGGGATAGGGGCCCATACGACAGGTGCAACTGGGGCGACAAGGGGGCTTCTAGCATCCTAGGCCACATAATTTCGGTTGGCAATAGGTAGCTTGACTGAGGTCTAAAAACTCTACTCATACAAGTTTGGGTACAATTGTTATTGGTGGAGGCACTAGCGAGTTAGGATTTTTGTGGTTCATGACCTAGTAATAGGCCATTGACTTGTACACCCTTCTGAGTTGGTATATCTAAGAAAAATTCCCACTAAGCATGCTAGGAAAAAAGAAAAATTGGCAAGGTAACAGATTTTTGTTAGAAACTCAGTTAAAGGGGGGATCTATTGCGCTAAACTGAGTGACCTCCAAATTTTAAAGAAGCCAGCTCTTCTATAACTGGGGTTTTGAATGGGAAAAGGAAGCAGATATAAAAATAAAAGTGCCTAACTAGGGCGATGCATTGAGACTTAGATGTAAAGCATGATAGGCCTATCTTGTAGATGTGTTCTAAGGGCCCATTTAGTAATCTTTTGTCCAAAATGAGAGGAAACTAAGGTAAAATCTAAATGATTCACTTTAATGACATAAAATAATATTCATACGCATTTACTGAAAGAGGAGTCAAAGACATGATCTAAATCAGAAAACTTGCATTCAAATTATAGAAGTTCTCTAAATGAAACATTCAGTACCACAATCGCATACTAAAACTTTATCAAAATATTCAAGAAAACAGAAAGGCCGAACAATGGCAGAGTCTACAAGTCTTTACAATAATATAAAAAGTGGTAAAGGCCTGGTTCTTCTACCGATATTTCTTCTCTAAAATCTGAACTCTTGCACTTTTTGAACCTCCTAATTTGATGGAAGAAGCAATATTTATAATGAGGCCTCGCTTGGCGAGCCAATAACTAAAAATATCCTCTGATTATGAGCAATGATTTCCCCCTTTTCCATTGCAACCAAAAAATATTTGAGCCATGAACGAGGACATCCCAGAGCTAGATGCATCCCCTATGAATGATGCAAGTGGTCCCAAAAGACCAGAGTGTCGACACATGCAATTCAATCATAGTGGTAGTTACAACATAGGGCAGCTGGAGATAGGTTGTTGCCTGCTCAGTTTTCCTTCATGAGGAAATATTTTAGAAGATCGTGTGGCGAACAGTCAGGTGCCGATGCTCATTCATCCCTTAAGCAATGAAAATATTGTGATGTGAAGACACATGGAAGTCTTTGAACATGTTGTGTTGAAGGTGGGGTCCACCATGGAATATGCACAGACGGATGCTACGTGGGATTCAGTCGGGGCCCGAAAGGGGAGCGATGCAAGGGGGCATAGGAAATTGCGATTTTCCAACACGTGGAAGCATGGCGTAAGATTTTGAAAAGAAAGAGGAGAAAAACCTTGCGAGGAGAGTTTGGTTGACAAGTGGCAGCATCCATATTTAGACCGTGTGGAAGGGGTCCGATGCTGCTTTTTATTTAGAGGAGGGCGTGACCGATACTTAGGCAAAATAGAACTACCTCGAGGGAGCATGGGAATTTTGTATTCACAAGTTCCAATTGCATTCTTGTTTTTTGGTCTTGGGACAAGTTCTGAAGTCTAATTCTTCTCAATCTGTAATACTTCTTCCATATCCTTGATCCAATACTCATCCTTGCATTTTTCAATCACTGTTTTAGGTTCAAATTCCTAAAGTAAACATAGATTTACCTATTCTTAGGAACTTTCCTTCTTGTTTGTACACCTTTTCTCTTATCACCAATGATCTGTTCTTCATAATAATTCTTTTGTGCATACTTAGGAGTTTTAGGAATCCTTTCTGGAGCTTCTTTGTCTTCAATCTATACTTCTTTTTCTTTAGCTTTTTATTATTTGATACAAGAAGACTCATCTAATTCATATTCATCTATCACCACTAAATTCTTCTCTAGGTCTTCATCAACCTTGACACTTGCACTCTCAACAATATTTCCTAGCCTCTTGTAGCATCAATAAGATTTTATTTTAGTAGAATGTACAAGGAAGATACATTCATTAGACCTTGCATCAAACTTCCCTAAGTTTTCTTCATCTCTTTTGATATCACATTTTCTTCCAAACAATAGCAGGAATCCTTTCATACCATAGCTCATAAGGAGTCTTTGTGTTTCTTTATGTTGCTTGCAATTTGTTAAGTATATAAATACTAGTATGAATTCCTCCTCTCTAGTGGACTTCAAGTAGATTTTCTTCTTTCATTATTTTCCTTGCATCTTCTTGAACAATCCTATTCTTTCTTTCAACCACTTCATTCTACTAAGGATTCCTAGGGGTATATAAGTGCCTCTTTATTTCATGATTCTCATAAAATATGTTAAATTGATTAGAGGTGAACTCTCCACCTCTTTCAGACCTCAAATATTTGATTTTCATATCTATTTCATTATCAACCATAACTTTGAATTCTTTAAAATTATCTATAGCTTTTGATTTTTCTTTGAGAAAAGTAACCCATGTCATTCTAGAATAATCATCCATCAATATCATGAAATACTTGTCACCTTAAAGAATTATTACTCTAGTAGGACCAAAAAGATCTGTATGCACCAATTCCAACACTCTAGTATAAGATTATTCTTTGAATTTGAAACCTCTTCTTTCTTGCTCTCCAACTTCACATTCCTTACAAGAAGCATTGATAGACATTGTAATCTTTATAAAATCTCTCATAGCATGAACTAAACTTATTCTCACTAGGATATCAAAATTAATGTGACACATTCTTCTATGTCATATCCAACTCTCATTGATCTAAGTCATGAAATAATAACCATCAGCACCTTTGAGCTAATAGACATTTCCATTTGTCCTTCTTCCAGCAACAATCATAGTTCTAGAGTCTTTTCTAATCTCACATCCATGATATCAAAACATAAAATTTTATCCTTTCCTACACATTTTTCCAACACTCAAGATGTTATGTCTTAAACCCTTAGAATGAAGAATATCATCAATGTTATGCTTTCCATCAAAATTCATTGAACCTTTTCCACATATCTTAGCAAATGTATTATCACCAAACCTAACTAGTCCCCCTTCATATTTTTCAAGTTTAACAAACTTATTCTTATCACTAGTCATATGATTAGATAACCCTCTATCAATGATCCAATAGTTCTTCTCTTGTTTAGCATGAAAAGAAGACACTAGAGTGCCTTCAGTATTAGCACTTCCTTTCGAAGTCCTTTCCTTCACAGATCTCTCAAAGTTAGTAGAATCAGTTTCATCTTTTAAAGTCATGAACAAGAATTCACCATCCTCTTCATCTCCATAATTAGATACATCATTAGATATAGTTGAAAATTCTCTAAATAATAACTTTTCTTAATCAGCTTTCTTTTGTTTTCCCTATTTTTATCATTCAAAGCTCTATTTCGACATCTTGAAGCATAATGACCTATCTTTCCACAACTGAAACATTCAAAAGGAAACTTACCTTTATACTTTCCAATACCTATTTTCATTCTCCTTACAAATTTAGCTTCCACATCATCAAGATCCTCTTGATCTGATTCACATCTTCTCTTATTTTCCAACCTTACTAAAAGTAGTCTCAACTTTTGCACTACTTGCACCAAATTCTCTCATTTCAAAGGAAGTTAAAGAACCATACAAATGATCTCTGGTATATCAATTCAAAATTTTTAATTATTCAATAGCATGAAATTTAAGGATATATTATTTAGCAAGAGTTCTAAGTATCTTCTTTACCACTTCTTCTTCTTTCATTTATCCACCAAGACATTTGATACTGTTGATAACTTCATCCACCTTCTAAAATTAGCTTTCGATGTTTTCATCTTTAGACATTTGTAGGGTCTCAAACATGATCTTCAAATTTTACATCTTAGCTTTCTTGATCTTATCATCTCCTTCATAAATGATTTCTAACTTTACCCAAATTTCTCTAGTACTTTTCAGATTCATAACTTTCACCAATTAAGAATTAGCAAAGACCGCTTAAGAGATAATTTGCAACAATTTCCAAGAATAGTATATCCTCTTTCAACAGACCTCTAGATTTTAAATCCAAGATAAAATAAAAATCCTTCCATCCTTGTCTTCTAGAATGCATAATTTGATCCATCAAACATAGGAACATATTTCTCATGTGCCATCTTAGATCTACCTCAAGCGGTTAAGATTTATTCCAAGGAACCTTGCTCTAATACCAATTGTTGAATGCACAAGACAACTAAGAGGGGGGTGAATCAATTATACCTTAAAACTTCAAAAACCTCACAAAAATTTAGATCCATATTAATCTAATTAACCCTTAATATATTAGAGTGCATAAAGAAACATGCATAAAGAACCAAATCAACACCATGCACAAAGAAACACTACATTTATGTGGAAAACCCAAGATGGGAAAAACCACAGTGATGATTAGCTCACAATATAAAGTAATATCAACACCAAATATAATAGGGCTCACTACCAAAATAGAAAAGAAGATAGAAAAGAGTGTTACAATGAGAAATACATCTCAATGCAATAGAAAATCCCACTTTCTCACTACTTTCAGTAATCTAACACATGAAATCTCGCACTGCACTTCAAAAATTCACACTCTACAAATCTACAATTCACATCATTCACATCTCATATTTATACCATATTCAACCTTAGAACATTCTCCAAGGTCGGATATGCACCTTGAACATGCAAATTAAAATTAGGTCAGCACCAAAACATTCTCGTGATGGAAATGATTAAAGGAGGACGACAACACACCTTAGCTAGGACCTAAATCCACTCATACACACCAAACATTGCTTCCACAAACATAAAATAATATTTTCAATTAGTGTAAACACTTAAAGTTCGGCATGTTGGAATATGGCTTGTAAGTTTTTTCATTGATGGCAACCTAAATGGCAACCTAACTCATTCATCTAGTCTGCAGTCTAGTTTTAGTATCTACCAGTTGAATAGGGTGAAGAACAGGGCATCTGGTTATAAGTATAAAAGTTGATCTGAACATCTCACTGGACTATTATTTTGTGTTTTGGACCCCATACAAAGGATTTTTGATGTGCATTCATTGGCATGTGATGTAGGAGATCTAGTGCACTAATCTACTGGTTATTTGTGCTAGAAGGACGACCTGGCGAATATAGTAATCGTGGATATATAAGGAGTAATTAATTAAAACTTTCCATGCTTGATTTTTTTTTTTAGGTCCTCTCTCTGTCTTAACTAAATTTGGAGGATGCACATAAATAATTATTAGTGGATCTAGCCGACAAGTTGAAAATAACTTAATGTTTTATAAAGCCGATTAATGAATAAAGAAATCCTTGGTAGCGGATATATATGCGAATTTGATTTTATCATTTTGATATAGAGAATGTGTGGAATGTGAGGTATATTAGTGTGTAGTGTGAAATTTAGTAGAGAAATAGTGTGAACTTATCTATGAGTGATGCGAAGAGCAGAGCAGGGCAGAGTGAAGTACAAAATTAGATAGAGGATACTGAATCTAATCTATGAGCTTCACCAAAGCTGTAACCTGGCATAAATAGATGCTATCATCTTAGTCCAACCTTTAGATGGTTTTAATCTAAACTTTTATATGGAAGTGAGTCTTTCCTTTTGAGCAATGAGCTCTAGGAAGTGTGCCTGAATGCAAGTGCATACTCTTTTGTAAACATTTATATTTGAGTACTCAAATTGTGGATTAAACTCCA